>CM040121.1:422246042-422802206 GCA_022559845.1 Amorphophallus konjac | reverse complement strand
GAAATACTGATCCGATCGGCATTCCGATCGTTCCAACACGACCTGGGAGGTAGACGTGACTTGTCAGAGCTGACGGATTCCAAATCGGACATCCGGTTTGAGCCCGACGCTCAAAAGTGCATTTTGTAAATGCACTTGGTTTAAAATCAAAGCAGTCGGGGTCCGGGGGTCCAGAATGTGAAATACTGATCCGATCGGCATTCCGATCATTCCAACACGACCTGGGAGGTAGACGTGACTTGTCAGAGCTGACGGATTCCAAATCGGACATCCGGTTTGAGCCCGACGCTCAAAAGTGCATTTTGAAAATGTACTAGGTTTTAAATCAAAGCAGTCGGGGTCCGGGGGTCCAGAATGTGAAATACTGATCCGATCGGCATTCCGATGTTCCAACACGACCTGGGTGGTAGACGTGACTTGTCAGAGCTGACGGATTCCAAATCGGACATCCGGTTTGAGCCCGCTCAAAAGTGCATTTTGTAAATGCACTTGGTTTAAAATCAAAGCAGTCGGGGTCCGGGGGTCCAGAATGTGAAATACTGATCCGATCGGCATTCCGATCATTCCAACACGACCTGGGAGGTAGACGTGACTTGTCAGAGCTGACGGATTCCAAATCGGACATCCGGTTTGAGCCCGACGCTCAAAAGTGCATTTTGTAAATGCACTTGGTTTAAAATCAAAGCAGTCGGGGTCCGGGTGTCCAGAATGTGAAATACTGATCCGATCGGCATTCCGATCTTCCAACACGACCTGGGAGGTAGACGTGACTTGTCAGAGCTGACGGATTCCAAATCGGACATCCGGTTTGAGCCCGACGCTCAAAAGTGCATTTTGTAAATGCACTTGGTTTAAAATCAAAGCAGTCGGGGTCCGGGGGTCCAGAATGTGAAATACTGATCCGATCGGCATTCCGATTATTCCAACACGACCTGGGAGATAGACGTGACTTGTCAGAGCTGACGGATTCCAAATCGGACATCCGGTTTGAGCCCGACGCTCAAAAGTGCATTTTGTAAATGCACTTGGTTTAAAATCAAAGCAGTCGGGGTCCGGGGGTCCAGAATGTGAAATACTGATCCGATCGGCATTCCGATCATTCCAACACGACCTGGGAGGTAGACGTGACTTGTCAGAGCTGACGGATTCCAAATCGGACATCCGGTTTGAGCCCGACGCTCAAAAGTGCATTTTGTAAATGCACTTGGTTTAAAATCAAAGCAGTCGGGGTCCGGGGGTCCAGAATGTGAAATACTGATCCGATCGGCATTCCGATCATTCCAACACGACCTGGGAGGTAGACGTGACTTGTCAGAGCTGACGGATTCCAAATCGGACATCCGGTTTGAGCCCGACGCTCAAAAGTGCATTTTGTAAATGCACTTGGTTTAAAATCAAAGCAGTCGGGGTCCGGGGGTCCAGAATGTGAAATACTGATCCGATCGGCATTCCGATTTCCAACACGACCTGGGAGGTAGACGTGACTTGTCAGAGCTGACGGATTCCAAATCGGACATCCGGTTTGAGCCCGACGCTCAAAAGTGCATTTTGTAAATGCACTTGGTTTAAAATCAAAGCAGTCGGGGTCCGGGGGTCCAGAATGTGAAATACTGATCCGATCGGCATTCCGATCATTCCAACACGACCTGGGAGGTAGACGTGACTTGTCAGAGCTGACGGATTCCAAATCGGACATCCGGTTTGAGCCCGACGCTCAAAAGTGCATTTTGTAAATGCACTTGGTTTAAAATCAAAGCAGTCGGGGTCCGGGGGTCCAGAATGTGAAATACTGATCCGATCGGCATTCCGATCATTCCAACACGACCTGGGAGGTAGACGTGACTTGTCAGAGCTGACGGATTCCAAATCGGACATCCGGTTTGAGCCCGACGCTCAAAAGTGCATTTTGTAAATGCACTTGGTTTAAAATCAAAGCAGTCGGGGTCCGGGGGTCCAGAATGTGAAATACTGATCCGATCGGCATTCCGATCATTCCAACACGACCTGGGAGGTAGACGTGACTTGTCAGAGCTGACGGATTCCAAATCGGACATCCGGTTTGAGCCCGACGCTCAAAAGTGCATTTTGTAAATGCACTTGGTTTAAAATCAAAGCAGTCGGGGTCCGGGGGTCCAGAATGTGAAATACTGATCCGATCGGCATTCCGATCATTCCAACACGACCTGGGAGGTAGACGTGACTTGTCAGAGCTGACGGATTCCAAATCGGACATCCGGTTTGAGCCCGACGCTCAAAAGTGCATTTTGTAAATGCACTTGGTTTAAAATCAAAGCAGTCGGGGTCCGGGGGTCCAGAATGTGAAATACTGATCCGATCGGCATTCCGATCATTCCAAAATGACATGAGAGGTAGACGTGACTTGTCAGAGCTTACAGATTCCAAATCGAACATCCTGTTTGAGCCCGACGCTCAAAGTGCATTTTGTAAATGCACTTGGTTTAAAATCAAAGCAGTCGGGGTCCGAGGATCCAGAATGTGAAATGCTGATCTGATCGGCATTCCGATCGTTTTAAACGAACCAGGGAGGTAGACGTGACTTGTCAGAGCTGACAGATTCCAATGGACATCCGGTTGAGCCCGACACTCAAAAGTGCATTTTGTTAAATGCACTTGGTTTAAAATCAAAGCAGTCGGGGGTCCGGGGGTTCCAGAATGTGAAATACTGATCCGATCGGCATTCCGATCATTCCAACACGACCTGGGAGGTAGACGTGACTTGTCAGAGCCGACGGATTCCAAATCGGACATCCGGTTTGAGCCCGACGCTCAAAAGTGCATTTGTAAATGCACCTTGGTTTAAAATCAAAGCAGTCGGGGTCCGGGGGTCCAGAATGTGAAATACTGATCCGATCGGCATTCCGAACATTCCAACACGACCTGGGAGGTCGACGTGACTTGTCAGAGATGACGGATTTCAAATCGGACATCCGGTTTGAGCCCCACGCTCAAAAGTGCATTTTGTAAATGCACATGGTTTAAAATCAAAGCAGTCGGGGTCCGGGGGTCCAGAATGTGAAATACTGATCCGATCGGCATTCCGATCATTCCACTACAACCTGGGAGGTAGACGTGACTTGTCAGAGCTGACGGATTTCAAATCGGACATCCGGTTTGAGCCCCACGCTCAAAAGTGCATTTTGTAAATGCACATGGTTTAAAATCAAAGCAGTCGGGGTCCGGGGGTCCAGAATGTGAAATACTGATCCGATCGGCATTCCGATCGTTCCAACACGACCTGGGAGGTAGACGTGACTTGTCAGAGCAGACGGATTCCTAATCGGACATCCGGTTTGAGCCCGACGCTCAAAAGTACATTTTATAAATGCACTTGGTTTAAAATCAAAGCAGTCGGGGTCCGGGGGTCCAGAATTTGAAATACTGATCCGATCGGTATTCCGATCATTCCAACACGACCTGGGAGGTCGACGTGACTTGTCAGAGATGACGGATTTCAAATCGGACATCCGGTTTGAGCCCCACGCTCAAAAGTGCATTTTGTAAATGCACATGGTTTAAAATCAAAGCAGTCGGGGTCCGGGGGTCCAGAATGTGAAATACTGATCCGATCGGCATTCCGATCATTCCAACACGACCTGGGAGGTAGACGTGACTTGTCAGAGCTGACGGATTCCTAATCGGACATCCGGTTTGAGTCCGACGCTCAAAAGTGCATTTTATAAATGCACTTGGTTTAAAATCAAAGCAGTCGGGGTCCGGGGGTCCAGAATTTGAAATACTGATCCGATCGATATTCCGATCATTCCAACACGACCTGGGAGGTAGACGTGACTTGTCAGAGCTGACGGATTCCAATTCGGACATCCGGATTGAGCCCGAGGCTCAAAAGTGCATTTTGTAAATGCACTTGGTTTAAAATCAAAGCAGTCGGGGTCTGGGGGTCCAGAATGTGAAATACTGATCGGATCGGCATTCTGATCATTCCAACACGACTTGGGAGGTAGACGTGACTTGTCAGAGCTGACGGATTCCAAATCGGACATCCGGTTTGTGCCCGACGATCAAAAGTGTATTTCGTAAATACACTTGGTTTAAAATCAAAGCGGTCGGGGTCCGGGGGTCCAGAATGTGAAATACTGATCCGATCGGCATTCCGATGTTCCAACACGACCTGGGTGGTAGACGTGACTTGTCAGAGCTGACGGATTTCAAATCGGACATCCGATTTGAGCCCCACGCTCAAAAGTGCATTTTGTAAATGCACATGGTTTAAAATCAAAGCAGTCGGGGTCCGGGGGTCCAGAATGTGAAATACTGATCCGATCGGCATTCCGATCGTTCCAACACGACCTGGGAGGTAGACGTGACTTGTCAGAGCTGACGGATTCCAAATCGGACATCCGGTTTGAGTCCGACGCTCAAAAGTGCATTTTGTAAATGCACTTGGTTTAAAATCAAAGCAGTCGGGGTCCGGAGGTCCAGAATGTGAAATACTGATCCGATCGGCATTCCGATCATTCCAACACGACCTGGGAGTTAGACGTGACTTGTCAGAGCTGACGGATTCCAAATCGAACATCCGGTTTGAGCCCCACGCTCAAAAGTGCATTTTGTAAATGCACTTGGTTTAAAATCAAAGCAGTCGGGGTCCAGGGGTCCAGATTGTGAAATACTGATCCGATTGACATTCCGATCGTTCCAACACGACCTGGGAGGTAGACGTGACTTGTCAGACCTGACGGACTCCAAATCGGAGATCCGGTTTGAGCCCGAGGCTCAAAAGTGCATTTTGTAAATGCACTTGGTTTAAAATCAAAGCAGTCGGGGTCCGGGGGTCCAGAATGTGAAATACTGATCCGATCGGCATCCCGATCGTTCCAGCTCGACCTGGGAGGTAGACGTGACTTGTCAGAGCTGACGGATTCCAAATCGGACATCCGGTTTGAGCCCGACGCTCAAAAGTGCATTTTATAAATACACTTGGTTTAAAATCAAAGCAGTCGGGGTCCGGGGGTCCATAATGTGAAATACTGATCCGATCGGCATTCCGATCATTCCAACACAACCTGGGAGGTAGACGTGACTTGTCAGAGCTGACGGATTCCAATTCGGACATCCGGATTGAGCCCGACGCTCAAAAGTGCATTTTGTAAATGCACATGGTTTAAAATCAAAGCAGTCGGGGTCTGGGGGTCCAGAATGTGAAATACTGATCCGATCGCCATTCTGATCATTCCAACATGACCTGGGAGGTAGACGTGACTTGTCAGAGCTGACGGATTCCAAATCGGACATCCGGTTTGAGCCCGACGCTCAAAAGTGCATTTTATAAATGCACTTGGTTTAAAATCAAAGCAGTCGGGGTCCGGGGGTCCATAATGTGAAATACTGATCCGATCGGCATTCCGATCATTCCAACACGACCTGGGAGGTAGACGTGACTTGTCAGAGCTGACGGATTCCAATTCGGACATCCGGATTGAGCCCGAGGCTCAAAAGTGCATTTTGTAAATGCACTTGGTTTAAAATCAAAGCAGTCGGGGTCTGGGGGTCCAGAATGTGAAATACTGATCCGATCGGCATTCTGATCATTCCAACACGACCTGGGAGGTAGACGTGACTTGTCAGAGCTGACGGATTCCAAATCGGACATCCGGTTTGTGCCCGACGATCAAAAGTGTATTTAGTAAATACACTTGGTTTAAAATCAAAGCGGTCGGGGTCCGGGGGTCCAGAATGTGAAATACTGATCCGATCGGCATTCCGATGGTTCCAACACGACCTGGGAGGTAGACGTGACTTGTCAGAGCTGACGGATTCCAAATCGAACATCCGGTTTGAGCCCCACGCTCAAAAGTGCATTTTGTAAATGCACTTGGTTTAAAATCAAAGCAGTCGGGGTCCGGGGGTCCAGAATGTTAAATACTGATCCGATCGGCATTCCGATTGTTCCAACACGACCTGGGAGGTAGACGTGACTTGTCAGAGCTGACGAATTCCAAATCGAACATCCAGTTTGAGCCCGACGCTCAAAAGTGCATTTTGTAAATGCACTTGGTTTAAAATCAAAGCAGTCGGGGTCCGGGGATTCAGAATGTGAAATACTGATCCGATCGGCATTCTGATCATTCCAACACGACCTGGGAGGTAGACGTGACTTGTCAGAGCTGACGGATTCCAAATCGGACATCCGGTTTGTGCCCGACGATCAAAAGTGTATTTCGTAAATACACTTGGTTTAAAATCAAAGCGGTCGGGGTCCGGGGGTCCAGAATGTGAAATACTGATCCGATCGGCATTCCGATGGTTCCAACACGACCTGGGAGGTAGACGTGACTTGTCAGAGCAGACGGATTCCAAATCGGACATCCGGTTTGAGCCCCACGCTCAAAAGTGCATTTTGTAAATGCACTTGGTTTAAAATCAAAGCAGTCGGGGTCTGGGGGTCCAGAATGTTAAATACTGATCCGATCGGCATTCCGATTGTTCCAACACGACCTGGGAGGTAGACGTGACTTGTCAGAGCTGACGGATTCCAAATCGGACGTCCAGTTTGAGCCCGACGCTCAAAAGTGCATTTTGTAAATGCACTTGGTTTAAAATCAAAGCAGTCGGGGTCCGGGGATTCAGAATATGAAATACTGATTCGATCGGCATTCCGATCGTTTTAACACGACCTGGGAGGTAGACGTGACTTGTGAGAGCTGACGGATTCCAAATCGGACATCCGGTTTGAGCCCGATGCTCAAAAGTGCATTTTGTAAATGCAATTGGTTTAAAATCAAAGCAGTCGGGGTCCAGGGGTCCAGAATGTGAAATACTGATCCGATTGACATTCCGATCGTTCCAACACGACCTGGGAGGTAGACGTGACTTGTCAGACCTGACGGACTCCAAATCGGACATCCGGTTTGAGCCCGAGGCTCAAATGTGCATTTTGTAAATGCACTTGGTTTAAAATCAAAGCAGTCGGGGTCTGGGGGTCCAGAATATGAAATACTGATTCGATCGGCATTCCGATCATTCCAACACGACCTGGGAGGTAGACGTGACTTGTCAGAGCTGACGGATTCCAAATCGGACATCCGGTTTGTGCCCAACGATCAAAAGTGTATTTCGTAAATGCACCTGGTTTAAAATCAAAGCGGTCGGGGTCCGGGGGTCCAGAATGTGAAATACTGATCCGATCGACATTCCGATGGTTCCAACACGACCTGGGAGGTAGACGTGACTTGTCAGAGCTGACGGATTCCAAATCGAACATCCGGTTTGAGCCCCACGCTCAAAAGTGCATTTTGTAAATGCACTTGGTTTAAAATCAAAGCAGTCGGGGTCCGGGGGTCCAGAATGTGAAATACTGATCCGATCGGCATTCCGATTGTTCCAACACGACCTGGGAGGTAGACGTGACTTGTCAGAGCTGACGAATTCCAAATCGAACATCCAGTTTGAGCCCGACGCTCAAAAGTGTATTTTGTAAATGCACTTGGTTTAAAATCAAAGCAGTCGGGGTCCGGGGATCCAGAATATGAAATACTGATTCGATCGGCATTCCGATCGTTTTAACACGACCTGGGAGGTAGACGTGACTTGTCAGAGCTGACGGATTCCAAATCGGACATCCGGTTTGAGCCCGACGCTCAAAAGTGCATTTTGTAAATGCACTTGGTTTAAAATCAAAGCAGTCGGGGTCCAGGGGTCCAGAATGTGAAATACTGATCCGATCGACATTCCGATCGTTCCAACACGACCTGGGAGGTAGACGTGACTTTTCAGACCTGACGGACTCCAAATCGGACATCCGGTTTGAGCCCGACGCTCAAAAGTGCATTTTGTAAATGCACTTGGTTTAAAATCAAAGCAGTCGGGGTCCGGGGTCCAGAATGTGAAATACTGATCCGATCGGCATTCCGATCATTCCAAAACGACCTGGGAGGTAGACGTGACTTGTCAGAGCTGACAGATTCCAAATCGGACATCCGGTTTGAGCCCGACACTCAAAGTGCATTTTGTAAATGCACTTGGTTTAAAATCAAAGCAGTCGGGGTCCGGGGGTCCAGAATGTGAAATACTGATCCGATCGGCATTCCGATCATTCCAACACGACCTGGGAGGTAGACGTGACTTGTCAGAGCCGACGGATTCCAAATCGGAGATCCGGTTTGAGCCCGACGCTCAAAAGTGCATTTTGTAAATGCACTTGGTTTAAAATCAAAGCAGTCGGGGTCCGGGGGTCCAGAATGTGAAATACTGATCCGATCGGCATTCCGATCATTCCAACACGACCTGGGAGGTAGACGTGACTTATCAGAGCTGACGGATTCCAAATCGGACATCCGGTTTGAGCCCGACGCTCAAAAGTGCATTTTGTAAATGCACTTGGTTTAAAATCAAAGCAGTCGGGGTCTGGGGGTCCAGAATGTGAAATACTGATCCGATCGGCATTCTGATCATTCCAACACGACCTGGGAGGTAGACGTGACTTGTCAGAGCTGACGGATTCCAAATCGGACATCCGGTTTGTGCCCGACGATCAAAAGTGTATTTCGTAAATACACTTGGTTTAAAATCAAAGCGGTCGGGGTCCGGGGGTCCAGAATGTGAAATACTGATCCGATCGGCATTCCGATGGTTCCAACACGACCTGGGAGGTAGACGTGACTTGTCAGAGCTGACGGATTCCAAATCGAACATCCGGTTTGAGCCCCACGCTCAAAAGTGCATTTTGTAAATGCACTTGGTTTAAAATCAAAGCAGTCGGGGTCCGGGGGTCCAGAATGTTAAATACTGATCCGATCGGCATTCCGATTGTTCCAACACGACCTGGGAGGTAGACGTGACTTGTCAGAGCTGACGAATTCCAAATCGAACATCCAGTTTGAGCCCGACGCTCAAAAGTGCATTTTGTAAATGCACTTGGTTTAAAATCAAAGCAGTCGGGGTCCGGGGATTCAGAATGTGAAATACTGATCCGATCGGCATTCTGATCATTCCAACACGACCTGGGAGGTAGACGTGACTTGTCAGAGCTGACGGATTCCAAATCGGACATCCGGTTTGTGCCCGACGATCAAAAGTGTATTTCGTAAATACACTTGGTTTAAAATCAAAGCGGTCGGGGTCCGGGGGTCCAGAATGTGAAATACTGATCCGATCGGCATTCCGATGGTTCCAACAAGACCTGGGAGGTAGACGTGACTTGTCAGAGCAGACGGATTCCAAATCGGACATCCGGTTTGAGCCCCACGCTCAAAAGTGCATTTTGTAAATGCACTTGGTTTAAAATCAAAGCAGTCGGGGTCTGGGGGTCCAGAATGTTAAATACTGATCGATCGGCATTCCGATTGTTCCAACACGACCTGGGAGGTAGACGTGACTTGTCAGAGCTGACGGATTCCAAATCGGACGTCCAGTTTGAGCCCGACGCTCAAAAGTGCATTTTGTAAATGCACTTGGTTTAAAATCAAAGCAGTCGGGGTCCGGGGATTCAGAATATGAAATACTGATTCGATCGGCATTCCGATCGTTTTAACACGACCTGGGAGGTAGACGTGACTTGTGAGAGCAGACGGATTCCAAATCGGACATCCGGTTTGAGCCCCACGCTCAAAAGTGCATTTTGTAAATGCACTTGGTTTAAATCAAAGCAGTCGGGGTCTGGGGGTCCAGAATGTTAAATACTGATCCGATCGGCATTCCGATTGTTCCAACACGACCTGGGAGGTAGACGTGACTTGTCAGAGCTGACGGATTCCAAATCGGACGTCCAGTTTGAGCCCGACGCTCAAAAGTGCATTTTGTAAATGCACTTGGTTTAAAATCAAAGCAGTCGGGGTCCGGGGATTCAGAATATGAAATACTGATTCGATCGGCATTCCGATCGTTTTAACACGACCTGGGAGGTAGACGTGACTTGTGAGAGCTGACGGATTCCAAATCGGACATCCGGTTTGAGCCCGACGCTCAAAAGTGCATTTTGTAAATGCACTTGGTTTAAAATCAAAGCAGTCGGGATCCAGGGGTCCAGAATGTGAAATACTAATCCGATCGACATTCCGATCGTTCCAACACGACCTGGAGGTAGATGTGACTTTTCAGACCTGACGGACTCCAAATCGGACATCCGGTTTGAGCCCGAGGCTCAAATGTGCATTTTGTAAATGCACTTGGTTTAAAATCAAAGCAGTCGGGGTCCGGGGGTCCAGAATGTGAAATACTGATCCGATCGGCATTCCAATCATTCCAAAACGACCTGGGAGGTAGACGTGACTTGTCAGAGCTGACAGATTCCAAATCGGACATCCGGTTTGAGCCCGACGCTCAAAAGTGTATTTTGTAAATGCACTTGGTTTAAAATCAAAGCAGTCGTGGTCCGGGGGTCCAGAATGTGAAATACTGATCCGATCGACATTCCGATAGTTCCAACACGACCTGGGAGGTAGACGTGACTTGTCAGAGCTGACGGATTCCAAATCGGACATCCGGTTTGTGCCCGACGATCAAAAATGTATTTCGTAAATACACTTGGTTTAAAATCAAAGCGGTCGGGGTCCGGGGGTCCAGAATGTGAAATACTGATCCGATCGGCATTCCGATGGTTCCAACAAGACCTGGGAGGTAGACGTGACTTGTCAGAGCAGACGGATTCCAAATCGGACATCCGGTTTGAGCCCCACGCTCAAAAGTGCATTTTGTAAATGCACTTGGTTTAAAATCAAAGCAGTCGGGGTCTGGGGGTCCAGAATGTTAAATACTGATCCGATCGGCATTCCGATTGTTCCAACACGACCTGGGAGGTAGACGTGACTTGTCAGAGCTGACGGATTCCAAATCGGACGTCCAGTTTGAGCCCGACGCTCAAAAGTGCATTTTGTAAATGCACTTGGTTTAAAATCAAAGCAGTCGGGGTCCGGGGATTCAGAATATGAAATACTGATTCGATCGGCATTCCGATCGTTTTAACACGACCTGGGAGGTAGACGTGACTTGTGAGAGCAGACGGATTCCAAATCGGACATCCGGTTTGAGCCCCACGCTCAAAAGTGCATTTTGTAAATGCACTTGGTTTAAAATCAAAGCAGTCGGGGTCTGGGGGTCCAGAATGTTAAATACTGATCCGATCGGCATTCCGATTGTTCCAACACGACCTGGGAGGTAGACGTGACTTGTCAGAGCTGACGGATTCCAAATCGGACGTCCAGTTTGAGCCCGACGCTCAAAAGTGCATTTTGTAAATGCACTTGGTTTAAAATCAAAGCAGTCGGGGTCCGGGGATTCAGAATATGAAATACTGATTCGATCGGCATTCCGATCGTTTTAACACGACCTGGGAGGTAGACGTGACTTGTGAGAGCTGACGGATTCCAAATCGGACATCCGGTTTGAGCCCGACGCTCAAAAGTGCATTTTGTAAATGCACTTGGTTTAAAATCAAAGCAGTCGGGATCCAGGGGTCCAGAATGTGAAATACTAATCCGATCGACATTCCGATCGTTCCAACACGACCTGGGAGGTAGATGTGACTTTTCAGACCTGACGGACTCCAAATCGGACATCCGGTTTGAGCCCGAGGCTCAAATGTGCATTTTGTAAATGCACTTGGTTTAAAATCAAAGCAGTCGGGGTCCGGGGGTCCAGAATGTGAAATACTGATCCGATCGGCATTCCAATCATTCCAAAACGACCTGGGAGGTAGACGTGACTTGTCAGAGCTGACAGATTCCAAATCGGACATCCGGTTTGAGCCCGACGCTCAAAAGTGTATTTTGTAAATGCACTTGGTTTAAAATCAAAGCAGTCGTGGTCCGGGGGTCCAGAATGTGAAATACTGATCCGATCGACATTCCGATAGTTCCAACACGACCTGGGAGGTAGACGTGACTTGTCAGAGCTGACGGATTCCAAATCGGACTTCCGGTTTGAGCCCCACGCTCAAAAGTGTATTTTGTAAATGCACATGGTTTAAAATCAAAGCAGTCGGGGTCCCGGGGTCCAGAATGTGAAATACTGATCCGATCGGCATTCCGATCATTCCAAAACGACCTGGGAGGTAGACGTGACTTGTCAGAGCTGACAGATTCCAAATCGAACATCCTGTTTGAGCCCGACGCTCAAAAGTGCATTTTGTAAATGCACTTGGTTTAAAATCAAAGCAGTCGGGGTCCGAGGATCCAGAATGTGAAATGCTGATCTGATCGGCATTCCGATCGTTTTAACACGACCTGGGAGGTAGACGTGACTTGTCAGAGCTGACGGATTCCAAATCGGACATCCGGTTTGAGCCCGACGCTCAAAAGTGCATTTTGTAAATGCACTTGGTTTAAAATCAAAGCAGTCGGGGTCCAGGGGTCCAGAATGTGAAATACTGATCCGATCGACATTCCGATCGTTCCAACACGACCTGGGAGGTAGACGTGACTTTTCAGACCTGACGGACTCCAAATCGGACATCCGGTTTGAGCCCGACGCTCAAAAGTGCATTTTGTAAATGCACTTGGTTTAAAATCAAAGCAGTCGGGGTCCGGGGGTCCAGAATGTGAAATACTGATCCGATCGGCATTCCGATCATTCCAAAACGACCTGGGAGGTAGACGTGACTTGTCAGAGCTGACAGATTCCAAATCGGACATCCGGTTTGAGCCCGACACTCAAAAGTGCATTTTGTAAATGCACTTGGTTTAAAATCAAAGCAGTCGGGGTCCGGGGGTCCAGAATGTGAAATACTGATCCGATCGGCATTCCGATCATTCCAACACGACCTGGGAGGTAGACGTGACTTGTCAGAGCCGACGGATTCCAAATCGGAGATCAGGTTTGAGCCCGACGCTCAAAAGTGCATTTTGTAAATGCACTTGGTTTAAAATCAAAGCAGTCGGGGTCCGGGGGTCCAGAATGTGAAATACTGATCCGATCGGCATTCCGATCATTCCAACACGACCTGGGAGGTAGACGTGACTTATCAGAGCTGACGGATTCCAAATCGGACATCCGGTTTGAGCCCGACGCTCAAAAGTGCATTTTGTAAATGCACTTGGTTTAAAATCAAAGCAGTCGGGGTCCGGGGGTCCAGAATGTGAAACACTGATCTGATCGGCATTCCGATCATTCCACTACAACCTGGGAGGTAGACGTGACTTGTCAGAGCTGACGGATTTCAAATCGGAGATCCGGTTTGAGCCCCACGCTCAAAAGTGCATTTTGTAAATGCACATGGTTTAAAATCAATGCAGTCGGGGTCCGGGGGTCCAGAATGTGAAATACTGATCCGATCGGCATTCCGATCGTTCCAACACGACCTGGGAGGTAGACGTGACTTGTCAGAGCAGACGGATTCCTAATCGGACATCCGGTTTGAGCCCGACGCTCAAAAGTACATTTTATAAATGCACTTGGTTTAAAATCAAAGCAGTCGGGGTCCGGGGGTCCAGAATTTGAAATACTGATCCGATCGGTATTCCGATCATTCCAACACGACCTGGGAGGTCGACGTGACTTGTCAGAGCTGACGGATTTCAAATCGGACATCCGGTTTGAGCCCCACGCTCAAAAGTGCATTTTGTAAATGCACATGGTTTAAAATCGAAGCAGTCGGGGTCCGGGGGTCCAGAATGTGAAATACTGATCCGATCGGCATTCCGATCATTCCAACACGACCTGGGAGGTAGACGTGACTTGTCAGAGCTGACGGATTCCTAATCGGACATCCGGTTTGAGCCCGACGCTCAAAAGTGCATTTTATAAATGCACTTGGTTTAAAATCGAAGCAGTCGGGGTCCGGGGGTCCAGAATTTGAAATACTGATCCGATCGATATTCCGATCATTCCAACACGACCTGGGAGGTAGACGTGACTTGTCAGAGCTGACGGATTTCAAATCGGACATCCGGTTTGAGCCCCACGCTCAAAAGTGCATTTTGTAAATGCACATGGTTTAAAATCAAAGCAGTCGGGGTCCGGGGGTCCAGAATGTGAAATACTGATCCGATCGGCATTCTGATCATTCCAACACGACCTGGGAGGTAGACGTGACTTGTCAGAGCTGACGGATTCCAAATCGGACATCCGGTTTGAGTCCGACGCTCAAAAGTGCATTTTGTAAATGCACTTGGTTTAAAATCAAAGCAGTCGGGGTCCGGAGGTCCAGAATGTGAAATACTGATCCGATCGGCATTCCGATCATTCCAACACGACCTGGGAGTTAGACGTGACTTGTCAGAGCTTACGGATTCCAAATCGAACATCCGGTTTGAGCCCCACGCTCAAAAGTGCATTTTGTAAATGCACTTGGTTTAAAATCAAAGCAGTCGGGGTCTGGGGGTCCAGAATGTGAAATACTGATCCGATCGGCATTCCGATCATTCCAGGACGACCTGAGAGGTAGACGTGACTTGTCATTGCTGACGGATTCCAAATCGGACATCCGGTTTGAGCCCCACGCTCAAAAGTGCATTTTGTAAATGCACTTGGTTTAAAATCAAAGCAGTCGGGGTCCGGGGGTCCAGAATGTGAAATACTGATCCGATCGGCATCCCGATCATTCCAGCACGACCTGGGAGGTAGACGTGACTTGTCAGAGCTGACGGATTCCAAATCGGACATCCGGTTTGAGCCCGACGCTCAAAAGTGCATTTTATAAATGCACTTGGTTTAAAATGTAAATGCACTTGGTTTAAAATCAAAGCAGTCGGGGTCCGGGGGTCCAGAATGTGAAATACTAATCCGATCGGTATTCCGATCGTTCTAGCACGACCTAGGAGGTAGACGTGACTTGTCAGAGCTGACGGATTCCAAATCGGCATCCGGTTTGATCCCGACGCTCAAAAGTGCATTTTGTAAATGCACTTGGTTTAAAATCAAAGCAGTCGGGGTTCGGGAGTCCAGAATGTGAAATACTGATCCGATCGGCATTCCGATCATTCCAACACGACCTGGGAGGTAGACGTGACTTATCAGAGCTGACGGATTCAAAATCGGATATCCGGTTTGAGCCCGACGCTCAAAAGTGCATTTTGTAAATGCACTTGGTTTAAAATCAAAGCAGTCGGGGTCCGGGGGTCCAGAATGTGAAATACTGATCCGATCGGCATTCCGATCGTTCCAACACGACCAGGGAGGTAGACGTGACTTGTCAGAGCTAACGGATTCCAAATCGGACATCTGGTTTGAGCCCGACGCTCAAAAGTGCATTTTGTAAATGCACTTGATTTAAAATCAAAGCAGTCGGGGTCCGGGGGTCCAGAATGTGAATTACTGATCCGATCGGCATTCCGATCGTTCCAACACGACCTGGGAGGTAGACGTGACCTGTCAGAGCTGACGGATTCCAAATCGGACATCCGGTTTGAGCCCGACGCTCAAAAGTGCATTTTGTAAATGCACTTGGTTTAAAATCAAAGCAGTCGGGGTCCGGGGGTCCAGAATGTGAAATAATGATACGATTGGCATTCCGATCGTTCCAACACGACCTGGGAGGTAGACGTGACTTGTCAGAGCTGACGGATTCCAAATCGGACATCCGGTTTGAGCCCGACGCTGAAAAGTGCATTTGGTAAATGCACTTGGTTTAAAATCAAAGCAGTCGGGGTCCGGTGGTTCAGAATGTGAAATACTGATCCGATCGGTAATCCGATCATTCCAACATGACCTGGGAGGTAGACGTGACCTGTCAGAGCTGACGGATTCCAAATCGGACATCCGATTTTAGCCCGACGCTCAAAAGTGCATTTTGTAAATGCACTTGGTTTAAAATCAAAGCAGTCGGGGTCCGGGGGTCCAGAATGTGAAATACTGATCCGATCGGCATTCCGATCGTTCCAACACGACCTGGGAGGTAGACGTGACTTGTCAGAGCGGACGGATTCCAAATCGGACATCCGGTTTGAGCCCCACGCTCAAAAGTGCATTTTGTAAATGCACTTGATTTAAAATCAAAGCAGTCGGGGTCCGGGGGTCCAGAATGTGAAATACTGATCCGATCGGCATTCCGATCATTCCAACACGACTTGGGAGGTAGACGTGACTTGTCAGAGTTTACGGATTCCAAATCGGACATCCGGATTGAGCCCGACGATCAAAAGTGCATTTTGTAAATGCACTTGGTTTAAAATCAAAGCAGTCGGGGTCCGGGGGTCCAGAATGTGAAATACTGATACGATTGGCATTCCGATCGTTCCAACACGACTTGGGAGGTAGACGTGACTTGTCATAGCTGATCGGCATTCCAATCGTTCCAACACGACCTGGGAGGTAGACGTGACTTGTCAGAGCTGACGGATTCCAAATCGGACATCCGGTTTGAGCCCGACGATCAAAAGTGCATTTTGTAAATGCATTTGGTGTAAAATCAAAGCAGTCGGGGTCCGGTGATCCAGAATGTGAAATACTGATCCGATCGGCATTCCGATCGTTCAAACACGACCTGCGAGGTAGACGTGACTTGTCAGAGCTGACGGATTCCAAATCGGACATGCAGTTTGAGCCCGACGCTCAAAAGTGTATTTTGTAAATGCACTTGGTTTAAAATTAAAGCAGTCGGGGTCCGGGGGTTCAGAATGTGAAATAGTGATCCGATCGGCATTCCGATCATTCCAGCACGACCTAGGAGGTAGACGTGACTTGTCAGAGCTGACAGATTCCAAATCGGACATCCGGTTTGAGCCCGACGCTCAAAAGTGCATTTTGTAAATGCACTTGGTTTAAAATCAAAGCAGTCGGGGTCCGGGGGTCCAGAATGTGAAATACTGATCCGATCGGAATTCCGATCATTCCAACATGACCTGGGAGGTAGACGTGACTTGTCAGAGCTGACGGATTCCAAATCGGACATCCGGTTTGAGCCCGACGCTCAAAAGTGTATTTTGTAAATGCACTTGGTTTAAAATCAAAGCAGTCGGGGTCCGGGGGTCTAGAATGTGAAATACTGATCCGATGGACATTCCGATCGTTCCAACACGACTTGGGAGGTAGACGTGACTTGTCAGAGCTGACGGATAACAAATCAGTAATCCGGTTTGAGCCCGACGCTCAAAATGCACTTTTGAGCGGGGGGCTCAAACCGGATGTCCGATTTGGAATCCGTCAGCTCTGACAAGTCACGTCTACCTCCCAGGTCGTGTTGGAATGATCAGAATGCCGATCGGATCAGTATTTCACATTTTCGACCCCCGGACCCCGACTGCTTTGATTTTAAACCAAGTGCATTTATAAAATGCACTTTTGAGCGTCGGGCTCAAACCGGATGTCCGATTTGGAATCCGTCAGCTCTGACAAGTCACCTCTACCTCCCAGGTCGTGTTGAAATGATTGGAATGCCCATCGGATAATTATTTCACATTCTGGACCCCCGGACCCCGAATGCTTTGATTTTAAACCAAGTGTATTTACAAAATGCACTTTTGAGCGTCGGGCTCAAACCGGGTGTCCGATTTGGAATCCGTCAGCTCTAACAAGTCATGTCTACGTCCCAGGTCGTGTTTGAATGATCGGAATGCCGATCGGATCAGTATTTAACATTCTGGACCCCCGGACCCCGACTGCTTTGATTTTAAAACAAGTGCATTTAAAAATGCACTTTTGAGCGGGGGGCTCAAACCGGATGTCCGATTTGGAATCCGTCAGCTCTGACAAGTCACGTCTACCTCCCAGGTCGTGTTGGAATGATCGGAATGCCGATCGAATAATTATTTCACATTCTAGACCCCCGGACCCCGACTGCTTTGATTTTAAACCAAGTGCGTATACAAATCGCACTTTTGAGCGTCGGGCTCAAACCGGGTGTTCGATTTGGAATCCGTCAGCTCTGACAAGTCATGTCTACGTCCCAGGTCGTGTTTGAATGATCGAAATGCCGATCGGATCAGTATTTCACATTCTGGACCCCCGGACCCCGACTGCTTTGATTTTAAACCAAGTGCATTTAAAAGATGCACTTTTGAGCGTGGGGCTCAAACATGATGTCCGATTTGGAATCCGTCAGCTCTGACAAGTCACGTCTACCTCTCATGTCGTGTTGGAACGATCGGAATGCCGATCGGATCAGTATTTCACATTCTGGACCCCCGGACCCCGACTGCTTTGATTTTAAACCAAGTGCATTTACAAAATGCACTTTTGAGCGTCGGGCTCAAACCGGATGTCATATTTGGAATCCGTCAGCTCTAACAAGTCACGTCTACTTCCCAGGTCGTGTTGGAATGATCGGAATGCCGATCGGATCAGTATTTCACATTCTGGACCCCCGGACCCCGATTGCTTTGATTTTAAACCAAGTGTATTTACAAAATGCACTTTTGAGCGTCGGACTCAAACCGGATGTCTGATTTGGAATCCGTCAGCTCTGAAAAGTCACGTCTACTTCCCAGGTCGTGTTGGAACGATCGGAATGCCGATCGGATCAGTATTTCACATTCTGGACCGCCGGACCCCGACTGCTTTGATTTTAAACCAAATGCATTTACAAAATGCACTTTGGAGCGTCGGGCTCAAACCGGATCTCCGATTTGGAATCCGTCAGCTCTGACAAGTCACGTCTACCTCCCAGGTCGTGTTGGAATGATCTTAATGCCGATCGGATCAGTATTTCACATTCTGGACCCCCGGAGCCCGACTGCTTTGATTTTAAACCATGTGCATTTACAAAATGCACTTTTGAGCGTGGGGCTCAAACCGGATGTCCGATTTGAAATCCGTCAGCTCTGACAAGCCACGTCTACCTCCCAGGTCGTGTTGGAACGATCGGAATGTCGATCGGATCAGTATTTCAAATTCTGGATCACCGGACCCCGACTGCTTTGATTTTACACCAAATGCATTTACAAAATGCACTTTTGATCGACGGTCTCAAACCGGATGTCCGATTTGGAATCCGTCAGCTCTGACAAGTCACGTCTACCTCCCAGGTCGTGTTGGAACGATTGGAATGCCGATCAGCTATGACAAGTCACGTCTACCTCCCAAGTCGTGTTGGAACGATCGGAATGCCAATCGTATCAGTATTTCACATTCTGGACCCCGGACCGCGACTGCTTTGATTTTAAACCAAGTGCATTTACAAAATGCACTTTTGATCGTCGGGCTCAATCCGGATGTGCGATTTGGAATCCGTAAACTCTGACAAGTCACGTCTACCTCGCAGGTCGTGTTGGAATGATCGGAATGCCGATCGGATCAGTATTTCACATTCTGGACCCCTGGACCCCGACTGCTTTGATTTTAAACCAAGTGCATTTACAAAATGCACTTTTGAGCGTGGGGCTCAAACCGGATGTCCGATTTGGAATCCGTCAGCTCTGACAAGTCACGTCTACCTCCCAGGTCGTGTTGGAATGATCGAATCAGTATTTCACATTCTAGAACCCCGGACCCCGACTGCTTTGATTTTAAACCAAGTGCATTTACAAAAATACACTTTTCAGCGTCGGGCTCAAACCGGATGTCCGATTTGGAATCCGTCAGCTCTGACAAGTCACGTCTACCTCCCAGTGCGTGTTGGAAGGATCGGAATGCCGATCGGATCAGTATTTCACATTCTGGACTCTCGGACCCCGACTGCTTTTATTTTAAACCAAGTGCATTTACAAAATGCACTTTTGAGCGTCTGGCTCAAACCGGATGCCGATTTGGAATCCGTCAGCTCTGACAAGTCACGTCTACCTCCTAGGTCGTGCTGGAACGATCGGAATGCCGATCGGATTAGTATTTCACATTCTGGAGCCCCGGACCCCGACTGCTTCGATTTTAAACCAAGTGCATTTACAAAATACACTTTTGAGCGGGGGGCTCAAATCTGATGTCCGATTTAGAATCCGTCTGCTCTGACAAGTCACGTCTACCTCCCAGGTCGTGTTGGAATGATTGGAATGCCGATCGGATAATTATTTCACATTCTGGACCCCCGGACCCCGACTGCTTTGATTTTAAACCAAAATCAAAGCAGTCGGGGTCCGGGGGTCCAGAATGTGAAATACTGATCCGATCGGCATTCCGATCGTTCCAACAGGACCTGGGAGGTAGACGTGACTTGTCAGAGCTGACGGATTCCAAATCGGACATCCGATTTGAGCCCGACTCTCAAAAGTGCATTTTGTAAATGCAATTGGTTTAAAATCAAAGCAGTCGTGGTCCGGGGGTCCAAAATGTGAAATACTGATCCGATCGGCATTCCGATCGTTCCAACATGACCTGGAAGGTAGACGTGACTTGTCAGAGCTGACGGATTCCAAATCGAACATGCAGTTTGAGCCCGACGCTCAAAAGTGCATTTTGTAATTGCACTTGCTTTAAAATCAAAGCAGTCGGGGTCCGGGGATCCAGAATGTGAAATACTGATTCGATCGGCATTCCGATCGTTTTAACACGACCTGGGAGGTAGACGTGACTTGTCAGAGCTGACGGATTCCAAATCGGACATCCGGTTTGAGCCCCACGCTCAAAAGTGCATTTTTTAAATGCACTTGGTTTAAAATCAAAGGAGTCGGGGTCTGGGGGTCCAGAATGTGAAATACTTATCCGATCGTCATTTCGATCGTTCCAACACGACCTGGGAGGTAGACGTGACTTGTCAGAGCTGACGGATTCCAAATCGGACATCCGGTTTGAGCCCGACGCTCAAAATGCATTTTGTAAATGCACTTGGTTTAAAATCAAAGCCGTCGGGGTCCGGGGGTCCAGAATGTGAAATACTGATCCGATCGGCATTCCGATTGTTCCAACACGACCTGGGAGGTAGACGTGACTTTTCAGAGTAGACGGATTCCAAATCGGACATCCGATTTTAGCCCGACGCTCAAAAGTGCATTTTGTTAATGCACTTGGTTTAAAATCAAAGCAGTCGGGGTCCGGGGTCCAGAATGTGAAATACTGATCCGATCGGCATTCCGATCGTTCCTACACGACCCGGGAAGTAGACGTGACATGTCAGAGCTGAAGGATTCTAAATCGCACATCCGGTTTGAGCCCGAGGCTCAAAAGTGCATTTTGTAAATGCACTTGGTTTAAAATCAAAGCAGTCGGGATCCGGGGGTCCAGAATGTGAAATACTGATCCGATCGGCATTCCGATCATTTCAACACGACCTGGGAGGTAGACGTGACTTGTCAGAGCTGACGGATTCCAAATCGGACATCCGGTTTGAGCCCGACGCTCAAAAGAGCATTTTGTAAATGCACTTGGTTTAAAATCAAAGCAGTCGGGGTCCGGGGGTCCAGAATGTGAAATACTGATCCGATCGGCATTCCGATCGTTTCAACACAACCTGGGAGGTAGACGTGACTTGTCAGAGCTGACGGATTCCAATTCGGACATCCGGTTTGAGCCCCACACTCAAAAGTGCATTTTTTAAATGCACTTGGTTTAAAATCAAAGCAGTCGGGGTCCGGGGGTCCAGAATGTGAAATACTGATCCGATCGGCATTCCGATCGTTCCAACAGGACCTGGGAGGTAGACGTGACTTGTCAGAGCTGACGGATTCCAAATCGGACATCCGGTTTGAGCCCGACGCTGAAAAGTGCATTTTGTAAATGCACTTGGTTTAAAATCAAAGCAGTTGGGCTCCGGGGGTCCAGAATGTGAAATACTGATCCGATCGGCATTCCGATCGTTCCAACATGACCTGGGAGGTAGACGTGACTTGTCAGAGCTGAGGGATTCCAAACCGGACATCCGGTTTGAGCCCCACGCTCAAAAGTGCATTTCGTAAATGCACTTGGTTTAAAATCAAAGCAGTCGGGGTCCGGGGGTCCAGAATGTGAAATACTGATCCGATCGGCATTCCGATCATTTAAACACGACCTGGGACGGAGACATGACTTGTTAGAGCTGACGGATTCCAAATCGGACACCCGGTTTGAGCCCGACGCTCAAAAGTGCGATTTGTATATGCACTTGGTTTAAAATCAAAGCAGTCGGGGTCCGGGGGTCCAGAATGTGAAATAATTATCCGATCGGCATTCCGATCATTCCAACACGACCTGGGAGGTAGACGTGACTTGTCAGAGCTGACGGATTCCAAATCGGACATCCGGTTTGAGCCCGACGCTATATGCACATAATTTAAAGCCCATATGAAGAAAATGGTAAAATCTATGTTGCAGCCCCGTCTCTCCCGTGACCCGATGCTGAAGGAACAACAATGCCGCCCTTTCAGGTTGGGCCTGAGTCTTGGGAATTATCCCGACATGGCCAGGCCCCGACCTAGTCTTGGGCCGACATTCCAATCAGACCGGACTCGTTCCTCAGGCCAGATCCCCTACGAGCCACTACTAAAATTGCCGCACGTTCGGCAAACATTTGAACGGGTTCGCCTCGGTTTTCGCCGCGTTTCTATCATGGACCTGTGTCTGAACATGAAAAGACCCGTGAGCAACCAACATGACCGACGGCTTCTACCCCGACGTGGTCATGACCTAGCATTGCTCTGGGTCGATAGCTCGTCAAATCGGATTCACCCTATCGGGATTCGTTCCTGCCCTTTTATTGAAATTGCTGTAAATTCGGCATACACTTGCACGGGGTTGTTCCTATCCACGTCGCACCTTCAATATGGACCCTTGTCCGAATATCAAGTGGTCCGTAAGTAACTGACAGAAATCTGAATAGAACGAGATGGCTCCTGTCATCCCTGGACCCTATATACGGGAATATCAATAAGGCCTTTGTGGGCTGTGCTTGGACCTCGGGTCCGTCCCGATTATGGTCATTGTCTGACCCACGCCCTCGGCCTATAGCTCGCTTCCTTCAAACATGTTTTGGGTTTTGGAATCTAGTCTCGGGACTCTTCCCCGTTGCCCTCCGGCACCGGGAACACTAATGATGCCTACGCAAGCCCCGTTTGGACCGCGGGAGGCGCCCCCGGTATGGTCCCGACTCGATCTCGCACCGGGCCAATAAATTCGCTACACTAATCGAGATTTAACCGAATGTTTTCAGTGTCTCGGAATAATGTATTTGCCGTATCACAACATACATATGTTCCAGGTCCTCCTGCGACGATTATGATACTCTCAAGCCGGACACCCGTCTGAATATTAAACGGTCTCCCGAATGACCGACACGTTTCGAACGTCCACTTCCCTAGACACAGGGCCTTTCAGCCGATTCAAGGGATATTCCCTCGTTGCCCCTTGGCACCGGAAATATTAATGACGCTCATGCAAGTCTTGTTTCGACCGCGGGGGGCCCACCGCAGTATGGTCGCAGCTTGCTCTTGCACCGGGCCAACAGATTTACTGGCTTTTGACCGCTCCAACCGAGGCTCAGCTGAACGTTTTTCGCTCTTCCGAACAATAAATTTGTCGTACCTCGGCTTACATGCGTTCCGGTTTTCCCGCGACAACCGCGATTTTCTCGAGCCGGACATTCGTCCGAACATTAAATGGTCAGTACACGACCGACATGATCGCGAATGTTTTCTTCTTACCCTCATACGGGGGTTTCAATACTTCCTAATAGACCTTTCGTGCAATTAATTTCTTGGCCATGAGGCCCTGAATCTCGGCGATTAATCAAGGGTGTTCCCTCGTATGGGGGATGTAAATGACGCCGTGACCTTTATGGCGCGACGGGTGTTGGTCCCGACACGAACTACACAATCGTCTGACGAAGTTAGATCGAGCGCACCATGGGCTCTTCGGGGCCCGAATAAATTGTCACTTCGGTGACTGGCACGCCCACGCACTCAATAGATGAACCACCCGCCCTGAACGAGCGAATTTTAGTGCGTCCACAGGTGTCTTGGAGTGCCATTGTACCGAGCGGTATTCCGTGTTGTTTCGAGGGTCATTATGGTTTCCAGTCAACCCGGTTGTGACCCAGCGGTTGACACATGACCTCGTGAGTGTCTCGGCTATCCTGTGAGAATCGAGACCTAGTTTTGGATACTAGAGGTATTGCTTTACCTCGGTTTACGTGTCCATGTGGTTTCAGGGCCTTAGTAATCTCTCATGTTCCGTGTTTCATGTTATACGGAATTGTGAGTCCGGTGGGCGGCCCGGAGGCCGAGGACTCATTATTAATGTGTGGATCCGACTGTTATGTGTCATCTTCCATGTGTTTTACCTTGATTTGGCTTAGGGACTAGGCTGATTGGTGGCCTGTTACCACTTTGGGCGACGATCTTGACCCGAGTCTTGTGACTCAAGGATCGTTGTGTCAACATGTCTAGTTGTCTGTCCTGAGTCTGGTGGTAGTTCTGTGTGTTGCCTAGTGTTCGTAGTACGTGCGATGGGTATGCGTTAACCTGTCCGTACTTCGGTGTTCGTTGTTTTGAGTCTCTGTGTCTAGTGACCCTCCACTAGTCATAGCCTGAGGACACTTCCGTGTGTCAGCTCACTTGGGAGTGGTGGCAGGGCGAGTTCCTGGTAGAGATGGTTTGTAGGCTGGTTGCCGTGGGCCCCTTTGTTTAGCCGTGAGAGTCTAGTGGGAGAAGAAAACCAGCTAGAGGCATGGCTCAAGACATTGAGCTTGTGTGTGCACACGTGGTCAGGGGCGTGTGGACAGACGTCGATGGGCGTGACCCTGACAAGTCACTCGTTACTATTGTTCATTGGTACTTGGTTCGATGTCTCAGTTACAGCGTTCGAGGTGAGTGGGAGACGCTTGAAGTGCAGTGTAAGATATCAGTGGACGCATCTGGCTTTTCTACTAGTGAGGAGGTGCTTCTGTCACATGATACATGATTCGGGATTCGTGACTCGTGTCACATGACTTGTGGCTTTTGTGACTATTTTTCGTCATGATTAACGTGACTTGTCGGGTAGTCTATGTTTGGCTTCACCCGTGGTCAGTGTAGCATACACGACGGTGAGATCGTGCTTGTGTTAGTGCTTTTAGACAGTGTGGTCTTGAGTTGGGCTTTTGTCTCGGTGGACGAGCCTACACGATTGAGGTGCCGTGATGTTGTCCTGGCAGTGTAGCCAGAGTTTCCTTATATCGGTTTCGTGATTCCCGACTGTGAGCCTGGGGATTCGTGTTCTTACCGATAGGAGTAGCTTGCGGTTTAGCCGTGGTTCCTTCGACTTTCGTCGTGGTGGCTGTTACTTCCGTTGTTGTTGTTGTTCCTACTCCTGCTATTACTCCTTTGCTTTTACTTCTTAACACTATTGTTACTGCGTTGTTTCGTGGTAGGGATCTGCGGGACCCCTATTGAGCCAGTGAGACGAGGCTCACCCCTGAGTTTTCAGGTGTAGCTATTCTTCCTCGCGCTTGGAGGTAGTGCTGCGGTGGTTCTTAGTTGCCAGCTTTGCCAGTGTCGGGCTTCCCCCGACTTGAGAGTACATTCTCTTTCCTGTTGTACCGTACTTTGGTTGGACTGGACTCTGTTGTAGCTTGTTAGCTATTGTTGTTTAATTTGTTGATAGAAAATGTAATTTTATTTCTGATATTTTAGCAATCCTGATCAGAGAAATTTAATTGCTTACTGCTTTATCTGAAAGTTCAATGTACTTACACACACCTTTCTATCCCTTCGGAGCTTTCCCGCTCGTAGGAGGCCTCTCAGAATCCAAGTGGTATCGGGTTTACCTTGTATCCGGAGTCTGGGTCGTCACAGAAAGTGTAAGAGATGCTAGAATATGCATGTAAAATCGATTAGGAGGTTGAGAATCCCCCTTTCTTTCACTAAAGCTTCACTCAAACACCACTATGTAGCTTGAAACGGATAACTCTTTAACCCAGTAGGTAGATGATGAGAGAACTCGATCTCATAGGCTTGAAAGTGATGCAACACCTTCAGATCTTGCGAGGAATGAGGGGATCAGACTTGGATCACCTTCTTCTAGGCTCGGATCGGTGGAGAGAGACTCGTGCTCGTAGTTGTTCTTCCCTGCATAGAAAAAGGGTTGAAAAGATAGAATAATCCTCCTCTCTCACTTTTAGGGTTCCCCAATCATAGGTATTTATAGTCCTGGGTTAGGTTGACATGTACGGGGAATTGTAATCCTTGGACTTAGCCATTTATGGCCCAAAAGGACACGATTTATTGGTTTACGTGTCGAGTTCGAAAACCCATTTTTGGTCTGCCACAGAAGGGGTCGCCCCTCAGAGTCGACTCCTTTACTCTGTACCAAGCCTTTTGTGCAAAATCTAGGAAGATGAGAACAAAACAAGAAAGTGGTCGACTCCTTGTGTCGACCCTTTACCTGAAAGTTTCATAGTATGTCTAGCAGACAGATCACAGCAAGCGTGGGGTCGACCCGAGGGATCGACTCCTGTCCTGAACAAGCACAACTTTGTTAATTTCACATTTATTTGAAAATGGTCAGATCTCACCTTAAACACATATGATGTAAGGCCTTTCAGAACTACGTCTAACATGTAGAATCACATGAACTCAGTTACTTTCATTCCAACACAAAAGTGGTAATTTGTCAAAATGAACTCCATGCCATGGAAGCTTTGACTTAATTTCTACACATAGAAGTGAAATCTCATAACATGGTTAGCATTAGAGTAGTACCATCCAATCCAAATTGCCAACGCGAACAATTTCAATCAATCAACAAGTTAAAAGCCTAGTCATCAATCACATAGTGTTTGGTCATCATCAAAACCTATAATACCAAAATCAATCACCTACAGGGTTCAACAATCTCTCCCTTTTTGATGACGATAAACTATTATGTGCCACACAAAAAGAAATGATCAAAAGCTTTGTAAACCATAAGGGAAGTGCATTTTTAACTAAGGTATCACGAAAACACATTCAAGGACCGTAGATTTGATCAAAATAGGCATCACTTGCAACAATTTGCCGATCATGATTAGATAATTAAGTTCAGTTATTTCAATACCAAAATGAAAAGTAAACATGCATGCCATAGACCATTACCAAATGAACACCTAATCATAACCAACCTAATCACAACCATAGATGCATCTGACATCCGACCTACATGTAAGGCATGCATACATGGCACCCGAGCATGCAAGACAAACAGTACTCATTTTGTAGCATAGCATCAAGGAGACTCCCCCCCTTTGGCATCATCAAAAGGAAACATGGAAAGTGGATAACAAAAAGTGCATCCCGGTTGGAGCCTTCTGATCCAATCTGACGGTGGAGAAGGTGGAGGTGGTGGACGTCGAATATAATCCACTATATCGTCGAACATGGTGGATTGAGCATTCAAGGGTTATTGAATGTTAGCAATGGAGTTTGTTAGATACTGAAAAGACTGGAGATATGATTCGTGGTAAAGCTTCAAATTTGAGACATCCTTAGCTAGAACGGCCACCGTCTCCCCAAGAAGATCCATGCAGCCATCCAGAGTGTCTAGTCTTGTATGGATCCGTCTAACATCCTGAGGAGTGAGCTATTCACCAACATTTTCTTCCATTTGCTGTGAGGGTGCAGGTCTGTCAACATGTTCATCTTCCTCATCTTCATATGAGGGATCTGCCTGAGCTTTGTCCTTGAGGGGCCGAAGTGTGCGGACAAGATTACCACTCTCATTAAGTTCATACCCCATATTCTTACAAATGGTTGAAACTATATAGACATCTGCATCTCGTATAGTTTGGGAAGCTTCTTGTTCCAAATTGATGCCAACAAGATGACAGATAGTAGTTAAGGCAGCATCATACAAAAGAGTGCGATTTTTATATTTCCTGTAACTGATGATGTGCTCAAGCATGATCGCAGGAAAATTGATTTGTGTACCAATCATGAGATAATAGAATAAAAACATTTAAGAATAAGTCACTTTATCTCTTCCTCCCCCTCTTGGAAGCAAAATAGTAGTCATCATGTGATGTAGAATTATCTGTAGTGGGGGAAAATTATTGGCATTGAGCTTGCTTGTTGATTTGTTTTCCATACTTTCACCTGTCATCAGACTGTAAACATCTTATGCTTCAAACATTGCATCTTCATAAGAATAGCATGTGTCATGTGGCATGCCAAAGGCTTCTCCAAGAAGTTTTCTAGTAATGTGGAGTACTTGACCATTAACAACTGTGAGTTCCTTGTTATTTTTTCAACCATATTTCCACAGAACTGATGAACGAGGGAATAATAAACCTTTTGATGCTTTGACATGAAAAAAATACAAGTTTGGCTGAGATTGTATCATACCAACTAGATCTAGCAGCACTTTGTTGATACTCTCGAAATCAACAGCTCGAGGCCGGAGCATTTTGCGATCCATTAACTTGAGATTTGCAGACATAGCAGTTTTCTGTAGGTCTTTCAACTCTTTACTCTTGGCCTTCATCTCTCTGTACCTGTTGGACTCCTCCCCCTCATGATAGACACGCTTCTTAGGAGCCATCTGGACCACACACGCAACAAGGACACCTTTGTAATGACCTGTTGGATTCGCCGGCTCAACGAAATGGAGCCCTTACCGTGGATGTAGTTATTCTCCACATGCCACACACCTCTCTAGTGGACAAAAGCCTGAAGGAAAAGCCTTGAAAGCTCAGGGAAGGATCAAGGCATGGGTGCTGCAGGTTGGATCTACTTTTAGGGCTGCAAGAGTTGTGGGTTGCCAATGAAGGGGCTCTAGGGTATAAGAAAGGGCGGCACATGCATTATAGAGGGCTTTTCAAGGAGTTGGGATTCAATTTGGGTTCGAAGGAAGATGTCCCAGCCCGGTTCGGTTCACGTTCTGTGCGAAGAACAGGAAGGGGTCGACTCTGGGAGTCGACCCTTGCAATGTTAGCCTCTGCCCCAGAAAATAGACAAACAGGGGTTGACCTTGGGGGTCGACCCTGGATAGTTTTTGTGTGGTATTTCAAAGAGAACAGATTTCAATGATTCCCAAAACATAAGGCCCTATCCCCCATGGATTTAAATGTATGAGAATAAATGAAAAACTAAAGAACTTGGTTTTTATCAAGTGGGGGTGATGTTCCAATGATATAGAAGGTTATATCCAACAATTTATTCTCCAACCTTTCCAAGTCTCAATTTTTTTCATTGAGTTCCATGGGATTTCACTTATTTATCAAGGATGATATAGCCTTAGAATACTCAAGGAATGACCTTTGTCATGCAGGCATGCAAGGAATAAAGTAGACATACCATAATTATTGAGTTCTGGTACAGGGCGGAGTTATGCACTCTCACATAGTGAAAGCTTCCAGATGGACTTAATCCATCCTTTCACAAGTCACCATTTTATATACCAAAAGCTCATATACATGCAAATGCAAATGCAAATGCGTGACAGGCAGTGTGATGCATATGTTCAAGGAAGGGAGATAGTAATGCAATGCATAGATGATGAAAATGCAAACTAAGGTGCCAATGAGATGATATGCAAGATAATTACATGCCTTCTACTATGCAAATACCTAGTTCTCTTCTGAAAGAAGTGAATTTATCTTCACTAAGAGGTTTTTGTAAAAATATCGGCAAGCTGATTATTTGTATCTATGAATTTTATTTCTACATCTCCTCTGCTGACATGATCTCTAAGAAAATGGTTCTAACCTCAATATGCTTTGTTCTTGAGTGATGCACAAGATTTTTTGACAAGTTTATTACAGAAGTATTATCACAAAGAATTATTGTATTCTTAAGATGGATGCCAAAGTCAATCAATTGCTGTTGAATCCAAAGCACTTGGGCAGCATAGCCACCTACGGCCACATATTCGGCCTTGACAGTTGATAATGCCATAGAATTTTATTTCTTGGAGGCCCATGAGACCATGCATCCTCCAAGGAACTGGCAATATCCACTTGTGCCTTTTCGATCCACTTTACAACCGGCGTAATCCGCATCAGAATAAGCTATCAAATCAAAACAAGATGTGTGGGGGAACCATAAACCCAAATCACAAGTACCAGCAATATATCAAAAATTGTGTTTCAAGGCCAACATGTGAGACTCTTTCGGATTCGATTGAAATCTGGCACATAAGCACATTGCATACTGTATGTCGGGCCTGCTTGCGGTTAAATATAACAATGAACCAATCATACTTCTAAAAAGATCTTGGTTTACTTGTTTACCTTTCTCATCTTGATCTAATTTGAGTGATGTGGACATGGGAGTAGGCTAAGATTTGGTTAAGTTAAAATTGAATTTCTTGAGAAGCTCTTGAGCGTACTTTCTCTAGCTGATGTGTAGACCATCTTCCGTCTGTCTTATATGCAGTCCCAAAAAGAATGTCAGTTCGCCCATGAGACTCATCTCAAACTCTCCTTGCATTAATTTAGCAAACTCTTCACTAAGAGTCATATTCGTGGAGCCAAAAATGATATCATCAATGTACACTTTAACAATTAAGATAGTACTACCATTTAGCTTTGTGAAAAGAGTTTGATCTATGTTATCTCATTTGAATCCATTCTCAATGCGGAATGAGCTTAATCTTTCATACCATGCATGAGGAGCATGTTTCATACCATAAAGCGCTTTATGCAATTTGTACATGTGATCTGGATGCTCCTGATCCTCAAACCCTGGCGGTTGCTCCACATATATGTCCTCCTGGATGTAACCATTCAAGAAGACACTCTTAACATCCATTTGAAAAAATTTAATGTTATTATAACAAGTAAAAGCCAACAAGATCCTCACTACATTGAGTCTTGCCACTGGGGTAAAAGACTCATCAAAGTCAATCGCTATCTCCTGGCTATAGCCCTTGGCTACGAGCTTGGCTTTGTTCCTAGTTACCACTCTCTGATCATTTAACTTGTTTCGGAAGACCCATTTGGTTCCGATCATGGAGTGATCCCTAGGCCGTGGCACGAGGAACCACACGTTGTTCCTTTGGAACTGGTGCAGTTCTTCTTGCATAGCCATGATCCAAGAATTATCTTCAGTGCTTCTTCTATGGAGTGATGTTCATATTGAGAAAATAATGCAAGGTAATGTAAATTTCCAACTTCCCTATATGATGACCCCAACTAGACACTTGTCCTTGTGTTACTTGTACAGTGTCTCAATTTCTGCCTGGGGTGAGTAGGGGGACACCCGGGGCGTGGACTAAGTCATCAGTGGATGCATCCAGCCTTACTTCAAGTGGGCAAGTTCTCCTGTCACGCGACACGTGACTCTCGTTAGTTGTGGTTTGGTTTCCCACCTCTGAGACGAGGTTCTTCAGGTAGTTTCTATGTATGTTTCCCGACATAGAGGTCCAGGGTTCCCTATAGGGTTACCGAGGTTTCACCCGTCGATAGTGTAGGGTTTACGACGGTGAGGTCATGATTATACCATGAGGCCACGTGGTCTTGGGTTGGGCCTTCGTCAGTGAGGACGGGCCTTCATGACAGAGTTGTCTAGATTTTCCCTTCCTGGTAGTGTAGCTAGGGTTCTCCATTAGTTCGATGGTCCTTGACTATGAGGTCGGGATTTGCTTTTCATTACCGTTAGGAGTAGCTTAGAGCGTCGTGGTTCTACCGGCTGCCATTTTGACTGTTCGTGCTACGGCCATTACTTCTGTCGTTATTTCGACTGTTGCTACTCCCGTTACTGTTGTTATTGTTATTGTTATTGTTATTGTTATTGTTAGCAGTATCGTTTACTATCGTTGTTTCGTGGTGGGAATCTGCAGGACCGCTACTGAGCCAATGAGATGAGGCTCACCCCTTTCTTTTGAGGTGTTATGGTTTCTCCTCGAGATTCGGAGGTGTAGCGCTGAGGTTCGTAGTTGCCAGCTCGCCAGAGCCGGGGGTGTACCTGGCGTTAGAGTACATTTCTTTTCCCAGTAGATTGCACTTTGTTGGACTAGACTCTATAGTTAGATTATTAATTGAATTAAATGTAATTTTATTTTCTATTAATTGAATAGTTAATTATATAGTTGTTTCGTGTATTATTTTAAATTTCAATGTACCTCCATATACCTTATAACCCTTCTGAGCCTTCAGGCTCGTGGGTGGCGGGCCAAGATTCGAATGATATCGGGTATTTCCCAGTATCCGGATCTTGGGTCGTTACAGTTGGTATCAGAACGTGGTTGTGGACGTACATGAGAATTTGAGATAATTGCAATGTTCAAAGTCCATAAGGTCCAGTACGGTCGGCAGTTGGCATAGGTTTCTGTGTTTATTTACCACATTATTTCTCGCGTGAGAGCTAGAGTGCACAGTGTTGGGGTTGAGACGGCGATTTAAGTTATTGTCGGAGTGCCGGTGTGGGGCCTGAGGAGTAAGATGGAGACTTTTCTTCCCCTGTGGTGGTGGCCCCGGTTGTGCTGAGTTAGGCAAAATTCTTGCCGGCAGATGCGGGCTTGTGTTGCAGCGTCAGAGATATCAGTGTCGAGGCCAAGTGGCTGGCAAGGATAGTTCGTGGCTAGGTGGACATGAGTGTGCCCCGGGAGAGTTAGTGTTGTTTTGGCCACCCCAGCTGTAGGTTTAGCCAGCCCCTGAGGTGTGAAGGTCATGGTTCGAGGTAGCGGAACGGATGTTCTGATCAAGAGAGTGCTCGGATGAGTGGAGGATCTTCTTGGTGAGCTGTTGATGGTCGAGCCTGACTTTCTTGTCGTGCTATGTGGCATCGGAGATGACGTGCCAAGTCTTGATTATTTTTACGAAATTCGAGGCAAGATTGGATAGGGATGCCCAAATGAGTTCTAATTCTTGCTTATCTACGCGTGAATGAGCTGTGTTAGCTCTGGATTTGATTTGGGATTGTATGTCGGTGGCTCAGTTTTGGGCCCAGATTATGAAATTGAGGCCATTATGTGTTACTCTGTGAAGACTTAGTGCAACGGTACAGACATGGATTTAGAGGGGGGGTGAATGAATCCCCTTAGAAAGTTTTGGCCAATTTACAATTTTAAACAACAACCAATAAGCTATGCGGAATTAAAGACAGATTAGCTTAACTGAATGTGAACTATAATGAGACACACGATCAAACATATGGTCAGTGAATGCAATGAACTACTCAGCAGCTTCTAAGCCGTTTGCAGAAATAGACTAAGCACACTATGAGTTCTAGAGGCACTCAGGCTGAACTATCAATTGGAGCGCACCTACGCATTCATCTAACGAAAAATAGATAAGCAATCAAACCATAGTAGAAAGGAAATTTTTAGGTGGTTCAGTCCTTCAGACCTACATCCACCCCACACTCAAACCTCAATGTGGATTAGTACTGCCTGACAGCTTAAATCCGCTGGGCCTCACAGCTTGCCAACCGCTGAGCATTACAGCTTAGCTAACCCGTTGCGCAACACAGCTTGCTTCCACTGGGCCTCACAGCTTGCCGACCGCTGATACACAACTTGGAACAAAAGTTTAAAGGAAAATAAGAAATAAAAAATATAGCACCAGAAAGCTGTAAATGAAACTCAACAATGTAGCTCACTTAGGAGCAATGTGGCGTGGATCTGATCCAGAGGCCACAGACAATTCTTGTTGGGTATCCTTCGATCAGGATCCCTCTTCTTTTTCTTCCTTCTTTGCTCTTGCTGCTGCAACTTCTCTTCTCTAACTCTTAATCCTCTCACGATACTCGGTTTGTTTTCTTTTCTCTCTCAGATCCCTATTTCTTTCTTCGACCGAACTGACTTTTGATGCGGGATGGACACGCGACTCAACTCCAAATGGATATGCGATCTTCGGACTCTAAGCAAGCTCTCGATTGTCCCTAACGAGGGAAGCGTCGGACGTGCGCGGTTGAGAAACTGGCAAAGAGCTAGGGTGGTCGGCTCTCTCTTGTGCCCGGATCGGGTCACAAGACAGTCTCGCTCTCTCTCGCAGCAGCGGTGATATAAAAATATAGTGAGCTAGATTAACCTAACATGCTCTCTAGCAGTGGCATAAACAAGCATATATGAAATAAAGCAAAGTGCCAAGCAAGGAGCGAATACGATACCTCCACGCTCTCGGCGTGGGGAAGACGATCCCGACCGAATTCGGTTACTCCCGATAACAGTAATGAATTAAATTACAGCAATGAAATATCACCCACTCCACGCAAGGAGGTAAAGGGCTACACAAGTGGGCCCGAGAGGATCGATCTCGGGTTGACGGGCTGCACTTGATCACCCTGTCGGCACGGTTCGGACGGCGTATGTTGCTGGCTGTGGGGCCCACGCGCTGGTCGGTGGAGCCGAGTGGGACCGGGGTGGCACCACTATGGTGGGGACGTCTGGGGAAGCGCTTCCTGGGATGGAGGCGCGCTGGTTCGCCGGCCAGAGGCCGGGCGGCTCCGATCGTCACTCGCCAGATTTGCTTCCCACGGATCTGCAACTTCTATTTTATTTCAGCGCGCGATCCGGAGAGATCGGCTGCTGCGATCAATCCTGATGTCGGATCGAAGCACAGAAGGTACCGTTGGAAAGCTCTTTCAAAGTCCTTTAATCTAGGGCCAAAGAAATGAACTGGATCTGCACGGATCTGGCCTTAATCTATTTTTGAAATTTTTGTTGGACAGTTCCCGAAATCTCAGAACAACAGGATAGTTTCCTGAGAATTGCGGTTGACCGTAGGGTAGACCTTCGATTCAGACTTCACGCTCTTCATTAAAGTTGTGGAGAAATACGCAAGGAAGACGGGAGTATTTTTTACGAAGGGTTTTGTGGAGAATTAAATTTTATGGGAATTTTATACTGGACTGTGGTCGGATCTGGACACTGGCTGACAGAACTATAGGGGAATCTGAAGATGATTTTTATAAAATATGAGATGGCCTTTAGAAATTCCACGAAAATTCTTGGGTGGAGGGGATGGTAGATAGAACCTCCAGTAAATTTGGGGGCTCCATAAAAAATCAAAAAGTGGTCCGGAGATGGAAAACTCAAGGTTGCTGTCACTGTAGATAGAATCCTGGCAGAACTGGAATGAAATGGTGGACGAAAATAAAAAAATAAAAATCAGAAACTAGAGGCCAAACCAATTTTTTTAGAACATGGGGAAAACCTCAAGAGCACGTCCTGAAAATTTGAGCTCAAGAAGAGTCATTGACGGAGAGATAAAATTCGTTGAAGAGCCTACTATCCTAGATGGATAGAACTTTAGAATCGACTTCGCGGCGGCTCGATGACGGCACGAACGGCGGCGGCGGCACATGAGATGAAGATCAGAGATAGAGGGGAGGGGATAGAAGGGATAACCACTCTAGAATTACAGAGGATGGGGGAAGAACACCAGAGGAGAGAGGGGAGGGGCGCAAGTGTCACGCCCCGATGCGGAATCTCGGGACGTACGGTTAGAGGCAAGCGAGCAATAAAGAATTCCGAACCATTGCACTAAAGGTTGGAAAAGTAATAATCAGAGTTTTATTGATAAAAATTGAGTACAATGGGTAGAACAACTACATCCATATAATAATCAAACTAGAACAATTTCTCATTAATTCTACGGGTACAAACTGACTCAATAAACTAAAACTATCTCTCGATATCACTCCAATCCATCCCTGACAAGTTCGTCACCTGGAAAGAGGGGAAACAGTAGGAGTGAGCTAAACGCGCTCAGTAGATAACCACAAACAGGTTTAAGTAATTAACCATTGATTTCCAATTTATATGAAATGCAGTAAATAAAGAATGACGATAGAAATAACTTGCAAAGTCAAGAAATATAGCAATTTATCAAGTAATGAACAAGTAAAGTAACAGTAAGAAAATTTGGCCAGCAAGTATGTTACACATGTAACCAGGTAAATACACACGAGTCGAGTATCCAGAATTTGTCGTAGACGTAACAAGTCAAGTCAAGTATTCGGGTGTAATGCCTCACCCTTGTCATAAACATCCCAATGGGCTCAATATCTTTTCGGGCGCTCTCCCCAGGACCAGACTGGGCCCTTATGATGCGATGGCATTTCATTTCAATTGGATCACCGATCCCCCGTCTAGACATAGTCAATTATGGCCAATATAATCAGATGAATTTCTGTCGGGTACAAGATGTAAAGGACGACACTTGTCTCCTTTGATTCAAGAGTTTAAACACAACGAAAAACCCAAAACAAGGTATTCGTACGGCAATCACTGGGCCGTACTCTTATGAGTAACGAGTCACGGGGCCAAGAATGAACGGGTGACAGTAAGCCGTTCGAGAAAGAGAAGTAAGTTCCGAAGAACGAGAATATACGAACCATTTGGGTCGTATTTTTCAAGAAATACGGTTCTAGAGAATCCGTATTAAGTATAATGATCTAAATATAAGATAATTTATGTGAAATATTTACCGGGTTGCCAATAACAATTAAACCAACCAATTTCAGTTTAATGTCCATTGGTCAATTCCGGGCTCAAGTATGACCGAAGATTATCCAAGGGTAATCGGTCAATTTATCAAGTTAAAACGATAGTCATGATGTAACCGTAATTTTACCACGGTAAATTGTCTCACGGTAAAAATGTGAAGTTTACCGGATAGAGTGTCCGGTTAATTGGCCAAAGACTTGCCATAAGTTGGCCAATAATTTTCTGATTTACAGTAATTTACAGAAATTACCTACGGTAAATTTTTAGCTTATGGTAATTAGCCAATTTATCCAAAGTTACAAGTGAATTACAATAATTTTCACTTTAACAAAATAGATACTGCAATTAATAGAAATTTACTCATCTCATTATTTGTTATTTATGTGGATTATCAGTTTTTACTATTTAACATTGTTAAATGGGTCAGAATAGCAAAAATCAGGTTTTCTGGAAGTTAAACAGTTGAAAATGGGCCGTTAAACCTATTGGGTGAAAATTGGACCAGAAATAGGTTTCTGTTAAGCGGTCTAAGTACGGCCGTTTTCAGGAGAACAGCGGTCTGGGAATGACCGTTAAATGGATAAACAACGGTTCCCTAACAGCCGTTCTAGTCTGAGGAATTTACCTTCGGCTGTCTGCTAACACACGTCGGTCAGGGGCCGTTTCTAGGGTAAAAGGGTACAACGGTCATGGTAGGGCCATTTATCATGTAAAACGGTCGTTTTCTAGCCGTAATAAAAAAAATACACTTAAATGATAATATTACTAAATTTATTCTAAAGCGGTCTCGGGTTGACCGTTATGCATGTACAACGGTTTGGGGTGAACCGTGGAATGCCAGGGGACAAAACGGTTCATGAAAAGCCGTTAAGACGTACTCTATGGCGGTCGTTACGGGGCCGTTAAAGTAAATAAACGGTCCGTGTGGAGCCGTCTTTCTCTGTAACACGGGGATATTGAAAACAGAAGTATAATCCGGTAATGGGGCTTCAATTCATGAGTTTAAGCATGCAAATGGATAATAAAACATGATTTCTAGAAGTTAACAGCATGCCCTTTCATTCCATTTATCAAATTTGAGGTTTGTGCCATGGTTACCTACCTTAACCAAGGAAGGAAAATAAGAGATGTCTTGAGGAAGAAGATGAATAGTGATATTTGCAGAAGCCTTCACAGCACGTAGCAGCAGAGTCTCCTTTGTTTAGGCTTAAGGATTGCTAAGGAAGGCTTAAGGGGGATTCTATTTATAGTTTTCATTTGAAGGAACGTGTGAAATCTTCACACACTTCACACAAGACTGGTCAGAGCCGCAAAACCCATCCCTGCGTCCAAGCCGTGTTCTTGCCGACCTAAAACACGTTTTCACGTGTTCCACAAGGTAGGTTAGTCTTAAGCTAAGCCTAATCCTATGGATTAAGGAATAGTTAACTAAAACCTCCTTTAAATGTTACCAAACGATTTTTAATGAAATTGACCCAGAAGACAAAATTGCTAATCAATACATGCCCTTTCAGATTATGATTTTTTATAGAATTTTATCACGAGGTTTAAGGTTAATCTCCTAATCTTAAGATTAACATAATAATTTAACTCAAATGTTCAACGGTTCAATCGATAGAGAGAGTTTCTGATTTTTACCGATGAAACTCCAGAAGACAAAGTTGCTAAGAAAAATACTCTCTATCAGATGTGATTTTTGTAGATTTTTCTACGGTAGTTGTATTTTCGGGTGAATAGTGTTTTCCGCGTTTTTAAGTCAAGCTTAAATCATCGATTAAGCCATGTAACTGATTTTATTAGGGTCAAGTAGAGAAGACTAAAGTGTTTACCATAGTGTTTACTAATTAACTACCATTTTTAAGTATTTTCATATGATAGTCAAAAAAAATTACGATTTACTATTTACCATAGTTACTATTCAAAAATTTTTTTTTTACTATTCACGAAATTAAATAATTGCACAGAAACTCGGGGTCTTACACCCTCCCCTACTTAAAGAATTTGGTCCTCCAAATTCACTGGACCAAAATACGGTAAAAATATCGCTTACCTAGAGTAGATCGGGATAACGCTTCCGTATAGCGTCCTCGGATTCCCATGTAGCTTCTTCTATTCCACGCCGACTCCATTGTATTTTAACCATCGGTATGGAACGATTCCGAAGTTGTTGCTCTTTCCGATCCAGAATCTTCACTGGTCTTTCTTCATAAGACAAGTCCTTCTTCACTTCGAGGTCCGCATGTTGAATGACGTGACTAGGGTCGTACACGTATTTCCGAAGCATAGAAACATGGAACACGTTGTGTACTCCAGCTAGTTGAGGAGGTAAGGCCAATCTATAGGCGACTTCACCCACTCGATCAAGGATCTCAAATGGACCAATATACCTTGGGCTTAACTTGCCATGAATACCGAATCGGCGAATACCTCTCGACGGAGAGACCTTCAAAAATACATGCTCGCCAATCTGGAATTTCAAATCTCTTCTTCTATTATCAGCATAACTTTTCTGCCTTGATTGAGCTACAAGTAACCGGTCTCGAATAATTCGAATATTCTGTGATGATTCTGAGACAAGATCCGGTCCAAGCCATTGCTTCTCGCCAATCTCATCCCAACATAATGGAGAACGACAACTCCTTCCATACAAAGCCTCGAAAGGTGCCATTTGTATGCTGGATTGATAACTATTGTTATAGGCGAATTCTATCAATGCCAAATGATCACTCCAGCTGCCATCGAAGTCAATCATACAAGCTCTCAACATATCTTCCACAATCTGATTTGTTCTCTCGGTCTGTCCATCTGTCTGCGGATGAAATGCAGTACTGAAATTCAGACGGGTACCAAGAGATTCTTGCAAACCCTTCCAGAAATGAGATGTAAATCTCGGGTCTCGGTCAGACACAATGCTGACTGGAATACCATGAAGTCTAACCACTTCCTTCAGATATAATGCTGCTAGTACATCAACCGTCCACTTGGACTTAATAGCTAGAAAATGGGCTGACTTAGTCAATCGATCCACGATGACCCATATTGCATCATAGCCACCTCGAGTCTTAGGAAGACCCATAATAAAGTCCATACCAATACTCTCCCACTTCCATTGGGGAATATCAAGTGGTTTCAATTTACCTGCCGGTCTAAAATGCTCGGCCTTTACTTGTTGACAAACAAGACATCTGCTTACAAAATCTGCAATTTCCCTTTTCATGTTTGGCCACCAAAATGTCCTCTTCAAGTCTTTGAACATCTTAGTGCCTCCCGGATGGATAGTGTATCGGGATCTATGTGCTTCTTCAAGGATCCGATTCTTTATATTAGCCTCATCCGGTACACAAGTTCTACCTTGAAACACCAGTCTTCCATCATTGGCTATCGAGAAGTCAGGTCTGCCACTTAAGTTTTCCTTAATCTCGACTAGCTCGGGATCAATATCTTGTAATAGCTTGATTTCCACTAACAGTTCGGGCTTGAGTTGCATCTGGGAAATCAAAATCCGATCATTATCAATATTGAGATCCAGACTAGCCATCAGCTCTAGTAACTTCCATTCTTGTAACATAAGACTGGATAACTTAGCCACAGGCTTCCGACTTAACGCATCAGCCACGACATTGCCTTTGCCAGGGTGATACTCGATAGAGAAGTCGAAATCCTTTATATATTCCAACCACCTTCTTTGCCTCATGTTTAATTCCTTTTGAGAAAATAAGTATTTCAGACTTTTGTGATCCGAAAATACCGTGAATGATTCTCCATATAAATAGTGCCTCCAAATCTTTAATGCGAATACTACGGCTGCCAATTCCAGATCATGCACGGGATAATTAACTTCATGCTTCCTTAACTGCCTGGAAGAATAGGCAATCACCTTGCCATGCTGCATAAGCACACAGCCTAAGCCAATACCAGAAGCATCTGTGTAGACCACAAAACCGCCTTCACCCGAAGGTAAGGTCAAAATAGGGGCAGTAGTCAAACAATCCTTCAGAGTTTGAAAACTCCGTTGGCATTCAGCTGACCACTCAAACTTGATTTCTTTGCGGGTTAATTTGGTCAAAGGTACCGCAATTTTAGAGAAATCTTGAATGAACCTTCGATAATAACCAGCCAGGCCAAGAAAACTCCTTACTTCAGTAGCATTAGTAGGCTGTTCCCAATTCTTGACTGCTTCCACTTTAGATGGATCCACAGAAATTCCATCCTTAGTAATAATATGTCCTAGAAAGGACACTTCACTCAGCCAAAATTCACACTTGCTGAATTTGGCATATAATTGGTGATCTCTCAATAATTGAAGAGCCGTTCTTAGATGCTCGGCATGATCTTCTTCACTCTTTGAGTAGATCAAAATGTCATCAATAAATACCACGACCCATTGATCAAGATAAGGTCGGAACACATTGTTCATAAGTTGCATGAAAGCTGCCGGTGCATTCGTTAACCCAAAGGGCATAACGACAAACTCAAAGTGACCATATCGGCTTCGAAAAGCTGACTTGTAAATATCATCTTCCTTAATTCTCAATTGATGATACCCAGATCGAAGATCGATCTTAGAAAAATACGAAGCTCCAGCAATCTGGTCAAATAACTCATCAATCCTCGGCAGTGGATATTTATTCTTGATAGTTATCTGGTTGAGTTGCCGATAGTCGATGCACAACCTCATCGAACCATCTTTCTTCCGAACAAACAATACAGGAGCTCCCCAAGGGGAAACACTCGGGCGAATAAAACCCTTCTCGAGTAATTCTAACAATTGTTGCTTCAATTCCCGCAATTCCGCAGGAGACATACGATAAGGGGCTCTGGAAACAGGAGATGATCCAGGAATAAGATCAATAGAGAATGTAACTTCACGCTGAGGCGGAAGTCCTGGTAACTCCTCTGGAAATACGTCCGGAAATTCCCGAACAATAGCAATATCCTTAATCTCGATCTGCTGTTCAGGGGACGCATGAACAAAAGCCAGAAAAGCTTCGCATCCACGCCTCAATAACTTGTCAGCACGAAGAGTCGAGATAAGAGACACCGGACTAGGATGTTTCACTCCTTTGAAGAATAATCCGGGGTGCTTAGAAAAAGACACCGAACAAGAATTGCAGTGAACATTGACCTCATACTGGGCCAACCAGTCGGCTCCTAGGATTACATCGTAATCCTTCATGTCTATGCAAATCAAGTCGGCTGGAAAATTCCGATCATTCACCATAACTTTACTAGAAGGATAATAATGCTGAATAGCTGAACTGGTCCCAATAGGGGTTGATATCTCTAACGGAGAGTCCATCAAAACAGGTTCTATAGCTAATAACTTAGCAAATCTCCGGGATATAAAAGAATGTGTTGCACCAGTATCAAATAGAACAAAAGCCGGAAAGTCGGATATAATGAGAGTACCTTCGACGAGTCCACCATCCTCGGAGATACCCTTTTCCTTTGTATGAAGAGCCTGGAGCCTGCCTTGAGGCTTCTTGACGTTTAGAGGTTTTGCCGGAATAGCTTGTTCCGATAATAAGGGGCAGTTGGGAATGCGGTGCTCCTTGCTTCCACATCGCAAACATGCACCTTGCTTGCGCCAACAATCCTCCATTTTGTGACCGGGACGATCACAATATCGGCATACGCCTTTGAATGGAACCACAGAATCAGGTTTCTTGTCTTCTTGTCTTGGCGCCTTGCCCTTCCACGAACCAGAACCAGAACTAGAACCAGTACTAGTGAAAGGTCTTTTCTTGTTAGGACCAGTGCCAGAATCAGTCTTATCATTCTTGAGTGCCTTCGGTTGATTCTTCTTACTACCTTGACCACGAATCCTTTCCGTCATTTCCAATGTATCTTCTAATACTTGTGCCTTTCTTACCATCTCAGAATATGTAGAAATTTCCAGTGGTGCCAGTTGATTAATATAATGAAGTCGAAGACCGTTAAGGAAACGCTTCGCCTTCATTTTCTCAGTTGAAATGAGATGTCTCGCATAACGAGAGAGTCTTGCAAACTGGGCTTCATATTCTGATACCGATAAGCTTCGCTGCTTCAGAGCTGCGAATTCCGCGGCCTTCTTTTCTTGCACGCGATCAGAAAAATATTTATCATTGAAGAATTCCTCGAATTCCTCCCACGAGACTTGTTGGTCACCGAGAGTCGGTTTAATAGACTCCCACCAAGTACGCGCATCACGTTCCAGTTGGAAAATGGACAAGAGAACACGCTCCTGGTCAGTGCATTGCATGACCTCAAAAATCCTTGCCATCTCGTCGAGCCAGTTCTCGGCTTCATCAGGATCGGTTGAACCAGCAAACCTAGGCGGGTTCATCCCTCGGAAATTCCGATACAATTCACCAGTACCATGAGCTGCGCCATGAGGTGCCGCTCCGGCTCCAGCTCCTGCCTGAGCCAATGCATTCAAGGCTTGCGTAAGTCCTTGAACCGTACGTTGCAAATTCCTCATCTCAGCACGATTGGCTGCCATTTCAAGTACCTATAAGGTAATCCGTTGTTCATGAGTCGATTATTATGAGTCGATTATTATGAGAAAAGAATTCTCAGATGAGATGAGAGAGAAAGAACTAGAGGAGTGAGACACGATTACGATTAATAGCTTAACCCGATTTCTACCCAAATCTCACAAGGTCTAGTTTTTCCTAAACTTATAGGAGAGAAGGAAACCTAGGACAATTTTAACCTAAATTTCTAGGTCAATGCGACCTATGCTCTGATACCAACTAAACTGTCACGCCCCGATGCGGAATCTCGGGACGTACGGTTAGAGGCAAGCGAGCAATAAAGAATTCCGAACCATTGCACTAAAGGTTGGAAAAGTAATAATCAGAGTTTTATTGATAAAAATTGAGTACAATGGGTAGAACAACTACATCCATATAATAATCAAACTAGAACAATTTCTCATTAATTCTACGGGTACAAACTGACTCAATAAACTAAAACTATCTCTCGATATCACTCCAATCCATCCCTGACAAGTTCGTCACCTGGAAAGAGGGGAAACAGTAGGAGTGAGCTAAACGCGCTCAGTAGATAACCACAAACAGGTTTAAGTAATTAACCATTGATTTCCAATTTATATGAAATGCAGTAAATAAAGAATGACGATAGAAATAACTTGCAAAGTCAAGAAATATAGCAATTTATCAAGTAATGAACAAGTAAAGTAACAGTAAGAAAATTTGGCCAGCAAGTATGTTACACATGTAACCAGGTAAATACACACGAGTCGAGTATCCAGAATTTGTCGTAGACGTAACAAGTCAAGTCAAGTATTCGGGTGTAATGCCTCACCCTTGTCATAAACATCCCAATGGGCTCAATATCTTTTCGGGCGCTCTCCCCAGGACCAGACTGGGCCCTTATGATGCGATGGCATTTCATTTCAATTGGATCACCGATCCCCCGTCTAGACATAGTCAATTATGGCCAATATAATCAGATGAATTTCTGTCGGGTACAAGATGTAAAGGACGACACTTGTCTCCTTTGATTCAAGAGTTTAAACACAACGAAAAACCCAAAACAAGGTATTCGTACGGCAATCACTGGGCCGTACTCTTATGAGTAACGAGTCACGGGGCCAAGAATGAACGGGTGACAGTAAGCCGTTCGAGAAAGAGAAGTAAGTTCCGAAGAACGAGAATATACGAACCATTTGGGTCGTATTTTTCAAGAAATACGGTTCTAGAGAATCCGTATTAAGTATAATGATCTAAATATAAGATAATTTATGTGAAATATTTACCGGGTTGCCAATAACAATTAAACCAACCAATTTCAGTTTAATGTCCATTGGTCAATTCCGGGCTCAAGTATGACCGAAGATTATCCAAGGGTAATCGGTCAATTTATCAAGTTAAAACGATAGTCATGATGTAACCGTAATTTTACCACGGTAAATTGTCTCACGGTAAAAATGTGAAGTTTACCGGATAGAGTGTCCGGTTAATTGGCCAAAGACTTGCCATAAGTTGGCCAATAATTTTCTGATTTACAGTAATTTACAGAAATTACCTACGGTAAATTTTTAGCTTATGGTAATTAGCCAATTTATCCAAAGTTACAAGTGAATTACAATAATTTTCACTTTAACAAAATAGATACTGCAATTAATAGAAATTTACTCATCTCATTATTTGTTATTTATGTGGATTATCAGTTTTTACTATTTAACATTGTTAAATGGGTCAGAATAGCAAAAATCAGGTTTTCTGGAAGTTAAACAGTTGAAAATGGGCCGTTAAACCTATTGGGTGAAAATTGGACCAGAAATAGGTTTCTGTTAAGCGGTCTAAGTACGGCCGTTTTCAGGAGAACAGCGGTCTGGGAATGACCGTTAAATGGATAAACAACGGTTCCCTAACAGCCGTTCTAGTCTGAGGAATTTACCTTCGGCTGTCTGCTAACACACGTCGGTCAGGGGCCGTTTCTAGGGTAAAAGGGTACAACGGTCATGGTAGGGCCATTTATCATGTAAAACGGTCGTTTTCTAGCCGTAATAAAAAAAATACACTTAAATGATAATATTACTAAATTTATTCTAAAGCGGTCTCGGGTTGACCGTTATGCATGTACAACGGTTTGGGGTGAACCGTGGAATGCCAGGGGACAAAACGGTTCATGAAAAGCCGTTAAGACGTACTCTATGGCGGTCGTTACGGGGCCGTTAAAGTAAATAAACGGTCCGTGTGGAGCCGTCTTTCTCTGTAACACGGGGATATTGAAAACAGAAGTATAATCCGGTAATGGGGCTTCAATTCATGAGTTTAAGCATGCAAATGGATAATAAAACATGATTTCTAGAAGTTAACAGCATGCCCTTTCATTCCATTTATCAAATTTGAGGTTTGTGCCATGGTTACCTACCTTAACCAAGGAAGGAAAATAAGAGATGTCTTGAGGAAGAAGATGAATAGTGATATTTGCAGAAGCCTTCACAGCACGTAGCAGCAGAGTCTCCTTTGTTTAGGCTTAAGGATTGCTAAGGAAGGCTTAAGGGGGATTCTATTTATAGTTTTCATTTGAAGGAACGTGTGAAATCTTCACACACTTCACACAAGACTGGTCAGAGCCGCAAAACCCATCCCTGCGTCCAAGCCGTGTTCTTGCCGACCTAAAACACGTTTTCACGTGTTCCACAAGGTAGGTTAGTCTTAAGCTAAGCCTAATCCTATGGATTAAGGAATAGTTAACTAAAACCTCCTTTAAATGTTACCAAACGATTTTTAATGAAATTGACCCAGAAGACAAAATTGCTAATCAATACATGCCCTTTCAGATTATGATTTTTTATAGAATTTTATCACGAGGTTTAAGGTTAATCTCCTAATCTTAAGATTAACATAATAATTTAACTCAAATGTTCAACGGTTCAATCGATAGAGAGAGTTTCTGATTTTTACCGATGAAACTCCAGAAGACAAAGTTGCTAAGAAAAATACTCTCTATCAGATGTGATTTTTGTAGATTTTTCTACGGTAGTTGTATTTTCGGGTGAATAGTGTTTTCCGCGTTTTTAAGTCAAGCTTAAATCATCGATTAAGCCATGTAACTGATTTTATTAGGGTCAAGTATAGAAGACTAAAGTGTTTACCATAGTGTTTACTAATTAACTACCATTTTTAAGTATTTTCATATGATAGTCAAAAAAAATTACGATTTACTATTTACCATAGTTACTATTCAAAAAATTTTTTTTTACTATTCACGAAATTAAATAATTGCACAGAAACTCGGGGTCTTACAGCAAGTTTGCTCTTGGGCATTCAACAATTTTTCTCTTCATTAATTGTTACAAATGGAAAAATACAAGCATATATACTAAATGACAAATGACCAAAAATGACCTCAGATCTAGGGTTTAGAGAATATTAAATGTTTCAAACAAAATAAAAAAATCCTAATTAGATCTAATGGGGGGGGGGGGCGCCCCCTTGACCAAGGGGGAGGGTTGGTAAGGTAGGTAACCTACCTTTGAAAATTTAATCCGCTTGTCTCCCATGTGGTCAATTAGCATTCAAACCTTCTAGATGGCCACCTAGGATGGTTGACCAGCCCCGCATAGCTTAGGTGACCCAATGGGGAAGGGCTGGGGGCCCCCTTGCTTGGACCTACTGACATTTTACATATAAACCCACTAAGACTTACAATTGCGTACCCATATAATACAAGGGTATACATACAAATATAAAATGACATAAATGCAAAAAAATGTGGACGGTCTTGCTTCGATGTCCCCATCAATTCTCCCCGGGTGGGAAGAACTCGACCCCGTCGAGTAAAGGGGTGACTGCTCGAGTAGCTCCGGCGGATCCGTCACCGTACCAAGTAGCGCGGTACGCTCCACTCCAAGTGATCGTCACCTGCTCATTCCGTATATACTCGATATGCGCATGCTGCTATGGGAAGAGGCTAGTGGTGGAACACTCCGGGGTGGGGTCACTCTCAAGGGGAAGGAGGCGACTCGAAGACTCACTAGGAATCACCGTTGGGTCCCTGTAGGTGACTAGATCCGGGGCATAGATGTAGAACTGATCCCATACTCATCGAGCGAGTCCACTCGCCTCTCACTCATAAGAGACCGACAAAGAGCTTGCACAAGACACATGCAGACTCCTAACAAACCACAAACCACACAAACAAAAAATTGACTCATGCATGACCCTAGACAAACCTGTTGTTAGTCCGACCCGTACGTGTGTGACGGCGGACCAGGAGACCCGAATGTGTGTCGTGCATGCATGTTATGTAACCGGAGATGGGTGGCATGGGGAACACCTAAACGTCCAAGTATGACCCAGTCATGCATGGATGACCCTTTGGATTTGGGAGACTTGAGAGGGCTAGGAGAGCCGTGTCACGCCCCGAGCGCGGAAGGTACCCGGAGATGCGCGACGAGTTTATATCAATCATGTCAATCAGAGTAGTAGTGTATTCGACACAAAGACAGAATGCGCAAATATAAAGATAACCCAATCCATTAATTCCTTTAATAAGAATATGTCTAGTACAAACCCTTGCAAATACTAGACTCAATAAAAGAAAAATACAACGCTTGACTCAAGAAAAATAGAGAAAAGACAGGACTAATTGACGCTTGAGTAGCTCTCACTCTTTCACTCTTGGCTTTCCCTATCAGATTAAATTCCCTCATCGTCGGACTTACCTGAAAAGTAGGGAAACACTGAGTGAGCGAACGCTCAATAGGAAATTATATCTCAAGGACTAGCAAGGGGTTTAAGTAATTACATTTTTTTCCATGAATGCACTATAGCCATGCATGCTCGCAAAACGACAAGATAGCAAAAGAATATAACAATAAGATGGCAAGAAGAACTAGTCATGAACTTTCAAGAACTTATATCAAAAGATATCAAGATATTTAAGCAAGTAGACTCATCATGTCATGTTGGAATTTGGCTATCATGTTTCAAGCAAGCGAGTATACAATTACCCTTTCTCGGGCCACGCAAGTCATGTAATATCAAGTCAAGTACACGATTTGTGGAATGTTCAATCAAGCTAGTCATGCACTTCGGTATAATGCCAATACCGTGATCAATCAACTCCCATGGGCATAAGTACTTTCGGGTGCTCCTCCCAGGACCAGATCGGGCCCTATATGCGCAGGCATTAATCATGTATTTTAACATCCACTCTTGTGTATAGCCAATATGAAATTTCAAGAATAAAGCTCGTAGACATGTAGGATAGACTTTGATAGAATAGAGTCCAAAAATATGACACTTGACATAGATAGGCGATAATAACGGTACAATCACGATTATCGATAAAACTAGGTGGAATTGGTTCCCTAACTTGGGTACCATGACAAGTGCCCACAAGTAAATGGTCACTTCTTTAATATAGAATTGAGGTCCACAAGAACATCATGTTTGATATAGAATTGGGGTCTACAAGAACATCATGTTTGATATAGAATTGGGGTCTACAAGAACAGCACATCAACGACATATTTTCCCCGTTTATTAAGATAATTCTCACATCATACCCATGGCATGACATGAGGGCCGGTATACCATGTTTCTATAGAGTGACATGGCAAAGATTGTGTAATGGGTTTTTATGGTACAACCAGCTCAGTCGGCCTTGAGGGAATCCAAGGCTCGAGGAGTCTTACGGAGGTCTCTATGACTAACTCGCTAGTCCAAAGGAACGGAATGTCCAATGGAGAGCTTGTATGTCACCGAGAATTGAGGGTAATGCAATAAGACATCATAAAACATGGGACTATATTCACGGAGTGGAAATATAGTGCCGATAATATTCTTATACATATATATCAAACCCTCGGTTAACAGAAACAAGGAAAAAATAGTAATACAGAAAATAGCGACTTTAGCCAAGTCATTAATTATCCAATTGACGCCTTACAGAGGGCGTTTATTTACAAATTTGACGACTTATACATCAGTCGTCCCTTCAATATTTCTATTATACAGAAAATCAATATTCTGGAATTTTAACAAAAACGCGCCCTGGACAGGGGCGTTACTTTTCAATTAGCGCCCTAGTCTGGGGCGTCAGTTCAATAAGAGGTGACCTTGTGAAGGTCGTTAATTCAAGAATTTTCAATATTCCAGATAATAGAATTTCAGGAAACATGGTACATGCTCAGGACCAGAAAAATAGCAGGATTCAACATGTGTATTCATGCAGCATATTAGAATCATGGTTTCATAAATATTAAATTTTAAACGTGGGTAATTATTCAATTTATGAAATTGACGACTCCTGGGCAGAGCGTCAAAAGAAAATTAGCGCCCTGGGATGGGTCGCTTCTCTTAAAACTAGCGCCCTAACGAGGGTCGCTATTTATAATATTTTCCAGAAACTATGAAAACACAGAGAATCTATATGCATGAATTAACAGATGATTTAATCATAATTACTACGTTGGTTTGGGCTACAATCCTTGAGAAAACCTACCTGACGGTCGTGTGGGTGAAGATACGTGAAGGATTCCATAAGAAAGTGATACTCTGTTTTTCAATAGAGCCTTCTGATCTGGAGGAAGAAGGAGAAGATGATGAAGAACCACGTTCTTCAATAAAATTGTCACAGGATACCTGTAAAGGAAGAAGGAGAAGATATTAATAATCTTCACATACGTAACCTGAAGGCAAGGGAAAGAACATTACCTGTTCTTTACGGTCGATAGCAGCAGCACGAAAGTTAGATCGCCAAAGTAGCGATCTAGGTGAATTAGGAGGGTATTTATAGGGTTTTTAGAATCCTAAGGGGGTTAGTATTGTATTGGAAGTAATATTTCCCCATTAGAGTTCTTTCTATAATCAAACTCCCTCGTAGTTATCCAGAAACTTGCTCTGGATAGTCTCCTGGGTCGAACGAAACTCGAACTGAATTGACGCCTTTGCCTATGTCGTTTCTTGTGAAAAACGCGCCCAGGTGGAGGGCGTTACATTTACTTCCCTTTTTTTTTATTATTTTGGCTGTTTGATAATTGACGCCTTGTTGTTTGGGCGTCCCTTTTTAATTAGCGCCTTATCTAGAGGCGTTTCTTAATGAAGTAGCGCCTTGACCAAAGGCGTTATTTCCATTCTGTCGTTGTATTTATTCTTTTTGATGTTTCTCATTCATTTATTTAATACTTTATCAAATTTGATTAATTTGGGGTTTTTATTTCCTTTTATTTTTTTCCAGGGTTGCTACACCCTCCCCCACTTAAAAGAATTTGGTCCCCAAATTCAATAATATATATATGTGGAGAGTGTAGAGTATATACCTTAAAATAATTCTGGAAATCGCTTCCTCATGGATTCCTCGGTCTCCCATGTGGCTTCATGCTCGGAACTCTTATTCCATTGTACCTTTAGCATGGGAATAACCTTATTCCTTAGGGTACGTACTTCACGATCTAGTATCTTTATGGGCTTCTGTTCATATGTGAGATCCTTCTGGATAACTAAGTCTCCATGTTCAATAATATGTGATGGATCGTGTACATACTTCTTCAACATAGATATGTGGAACACATTATGTACTTCGAACAATTGAGGAGGCAACGCGATGTGATAAGCAACCTCGCCTATTCTTTCCAGTATCTCGAAAGGTCCGATGAATCTTGGTGTAAGCTTGCCCTTAACACCAAATCTCCGTATTCCACGTCCAGGCGATATCTTGAGAAATATATGATCTCCGACTTGGAATTCAAGATCTCTCCTTCTTGTGTCAGCATAAGCCTTTTGCCTAGACTAAGCCACTTGTAGTCTTTCTCGGATCAATTGTATTTTCTCGGTGGTATCCCTTACCATGTCTGGACCTAACAGTTGTTTCTCTCCAACTTCGTCCCAGCATAAGAGTGATCGGTAACTCCTTCCGTATAAAGCTTCGAAAGGCGCCATTTTGATACTTGCCTGGTAGCTATTATTGTATGCGAATTCGACCAGAGGCAAGTGATCATTCCAACTTCCACCAAAATCAATGATGCATGCCCTAAGCATGTCTTCAACTACTTGATTTGTTCTCTCGGTCTGACCATCCGTTTGAGGATGAAAAGCTGTACTAAAGTTAAGCCTTGTTCCTAATGAATGCTGTAGTCCCTTCCAAAAATGAGAAGTAAAACGGGGATCTTTGTCAGACACAATCGAGACAGGAATACCATGTAATCGGGCTATTTCCTTGATGTATAATGCAGCCAAAACATCGACTGACCATCGGCTTCTTATTGGCAAGAAATGCGCCGATTTAGTCAATCGGTCAATGATAACCCATATTCCATCATGTCCTCCTTTGGATTTAGATAGACCCATAATGAAGTCCATACCAATATCTTCCCACTTCCAATTGGGAATATCTAGAGGATGTAGCTTTCCAGCAGGCTTTTGGTGTTCTGCCTTGACCTGTTGGCAAGTGAGACAGCGTGCCACGTAGTCCGCTATTTCCCTTTTCATATTGGGCCACCAAAAATTTCTTTTCACATCTTGGTACATTTTGGTAGAACCTGGATGAATCGTGTACCTTGCTCTATGAGCTTCATCTAATATTTTCTTCTTTAATTCTGGACAATCCGGTATACAAGTTCTATTTTTGAACATCAATCTTCCATCAGAAGTGAATTGGAAATCAGACCGTCCTTCCATTCTGCCTTTGATTTCTACTAATGTTGGGTCATCATCTTGAAGTGCTTGTATTTTGGTTAATAGGTCTGGCTGAATGCTTATATGAGACAATGTGACACATCTGAAGTCCGTGTCCATGCTTATATTGAGTTCAGAGAATTGCTCCAGCAACTTCCATTCTTGAATCATACAATTGGCTGACAGTGCTCTCGGCTTTCGACTAAGAGCATCAGCTACTGGATTCCCCTTTCCGGGATGATATTATATATTGAAGTCGAAGTCCTTGAGATATTCTAGCCAACGTCTTTGCCTCATATTTAGTTCCTTCTAAGAGAAAAGATACTTCAGACTCTTGTGATCGGAGTAGACAGTAAACTGCACTCCATATAGATAATGTCTCCACATCTTCAGTGCAAACACTACCGCGGCCAATTCTAAGTCATGAACTGGGTAGTTCTCTTCATGCTTCTTCAATTGACGAGAAGAATAAGCTATAACCTTTCCTTGTTGCATTAGGACACATCCGAGGCCAATGCCAGAAGCATCAGAGTATACCTCGAATTGCTCTCCTTCCACTGGTAAAGCTAAGACCGGGGCTGTGGTCAGATGATCTTTGAGAGTTTAGAAGCTTCTTTCACATTCCTCACTCCATTCATAGCGGATCTCTTTGCGAGTCAACCTCGTAAGTGGCACGACGATCTTAGAGAAATCTTTGATGAACTGCCGGTAATAGCCCGCAAGACCTAAGAAACTTCGGATCTCGCTAGCATTGGTCGGTCTTTCCCAATTTCTTACAGCTTCCACTTTTGATGGATCTACAGACAAGTCATCTTTTGATATAACATGTCCGAGAAAAGTCACTTCTTCGAGCCAGAACTCACACTTACTGAGCTTTGCATATAATTGGTTTGTCCTCAATGTTTGTAATGAAATCCTTAAATGCTCCTCGTGCTCTTCCTTAGTCTTGGAATATATTAATATATCATCAATAAAAACCACCACGAATTGATCCAAATAAGGCCTGAATATACTATTCATTAACTGCATAAAGGCAGCATGGCATTTGTTAGTCCGAAAGGCATAACAACAAATTCATAATGGCCATACCTGCTTCTGAATGCGGTCTTATGAATATCATCGTCCTTGATTCTTAGTTGGTGATATCCTGACCTGAGATCAATTTTGGAAAAATACTTGGATCCTGAAATTTGATCAAATAATTCATCGATTCTCGGCAGTGGATACTTGTTCTTGATAGTGAGATGATTCAACTGCCGATAGTCGATGCATAGCCTCATGGATTTATCTTTCTTCTTTACAAATAGCACAGGTGCACCCCACGGGGAAGTGCTTGGTCTAATGTATCCTTTCTTAATGAGTTCCATCAATTGCTCCTTTAACTCATTGAGTTCGGCAGGTGACATTCTATATGGTGCCTTAGAAACTGGTCCATCACCGGGAATTAAATCGATGGTGAAGGCCACTTCTCTTTGTGGAGGTAATCCAGGCAAATCCTCCGGAAACACGTCCGGAAATTCTTGCACAACTGGGATATCTTCTATCTTAGTCTCCTTATTCTCCTTAAGGGTGACAAATGCAAGGAAAGACACACATCCTTTCCTGATTAGCTTGCTAGCTCGGAGAGCTGAAATAAGTGGCGATTTGCTTCGACTCTTGAGGCTAGTAAAGATTAATTCCAGAAACTCTTTGAAAGTAACCTTGCTATTGCGGCAATCGACAGTTGCCTGGTATTTGGATAACCAATCCGCTCCTAGTATGACATCATACTCCTTTAGATCTAAACATATAAGATCAATAGGGAGATTCCTACCCTGAACCAATACTTCACAGTTTTGGTAATGGTGAGTGATATCAGTTTCGTTACCAAGAGGAGTAGACAAAACTAATTTTATCCATTCCGGTTCTAAGGGTAGCGGATCAGCAAACTTTTTGGAAATAATTGAATGTGAAGCACCCGTATCAAATAAGACATATGCAGACTTGGAACAAACTTTTAATGTACCTTCTACTAGTCCGCCTTCTTCTTCTTCGGTCTCCTTAATTACGTGAAGACGAGCGTTCTTGGTTACCGGGCGCTTTCCGTCACCGGCTTGATCATTAAGTAATGGGCAATCGGGAATCCGATGCTCACGGCTCCCGCAACGGAGACATGCTTCAAGTTTCCTCCAGCACTCTTCGGCTTTATGACTAGCCTTGTCACAATGCTTGCATATTATATTCGAAGGTGTAGTAGTGATAGAGAAGGGCTTGGTCTTCTTAAATTTTTGGTCTTGAGAAGAAGTACCTCCAGTGCTAGGCCTCTTCTTGAAGTTGGGTTTAAAGGAACCCGAACTTGTAACTTGTTCTTTCTTATCCTTCCCACAGATTCTATCTGATAGCTCCGTGGCATCTTCTAACAATTGAGCTCGGCGTACTATCTCTGAGTAGACCTGAATATCCATTGGCGCCAGCTGGGTAATATATTGGGGCCTGAGCCCATTAAGGAACATCCTAGCTTTCATCTTTTCGGTGCTAACTAAGTGCTTAGCATACCGAGACAATCTAGAGAATTGTGCCTCGTACTCCGCCACCGATAATGACCGTTGCTTGAGTGCGGCAAATTCGGTAGCTTTCTTTTCTTGGACTCGGTCTGAAAAATATTTATTGTTGAAATGTTCAACAAATTCTTCCCAAGTAATTTGGTCCGGATTTATAGTGGCTTCGACTGCCTCCCACCAGCATCTGGCATCTCTCTCTAACTGAAAAGTAGCTAATAAGACTTTTTCTTGATCCGTGCATTGCATAACACGGAATATACGCTCCGTCTCCCTAATCCAGTGCTCTGCGTCGTCTGGATCAGTAGATCCCATGAATTTGGGAGGGTTCATGTTTTTAAAGTTCTGGTGGAGACTCCCGACTCGCTGTGCACCTCCCTGTGCTACATGTTGCAGCACCTGGGTCATTCCTTGGAGTGTACGCTGCATGTTGCACCATTGAGCACGTTCGGCAGCCATTATCCTACAATTACAATGGCTATATCAATGTGCAATTTCGTTAAGGGCTCTTAAATTTTCCATGTTAACTCCACCCTTGGTTCTACCCAATCTCACTGGTTAATGGTTTAAACCTATCCTTGGACTTGGGTTTCCTAGGAATTGAACACCCTAGGCTCTGATACCACAAAAACTGTCACGTCCCGAGCGCGGAAGGTACCCGGAGATGCGCGACGAGTTTATATCAATCATGTCAATCAGAGTAGTAGTGTATTCTACACAAAGACAGAATGCGCAAATATAAAGATAACCCAATCCATTAATTCCTTTAATAAGAATATGTCTAGTACAAACCCTTGCAAATACTAGACTCAATAAAAGAAAAATACAACGCTTGACTCAAGAAAAATAGAGAAAAGACAGAACTAATTGACGCTTGAGTAGCTCTAACTCTTTCACTCTTGGCTTTCCCTATCAGATTGAATTCCCTCATCGTCGGACTTACCTGAAAAGTAGGGAAACACTGAGTGAGCGAACGCTCAATAGGAAATTATATCTCAAGGACTAGCAAGGGGTTTAAGTAATTACATTTTTTCCCATGAATGCACTATAGCCATGCATGCTCGCAAAACGACAAGATAGCAAAAGAATATAACAATAAGATGGCAAGAAGAACTAGTCATGAACTTTCAAGAACTTATATCAAAAGATATCAAGATATTTAAGCAAGTAGACTCATCATGTCATGTTGGAATTTGGCTATCATGTTTCAAGCAAGCGAGTATACAATTACCCTTTCTTGGGCCACGCAAGTCATGTAATATCAAGTCAAGTACACGATTTGTGGAATGTTCAATCAAGCTAGTCATGCACTTCGGTATAATGCCAATACCGTGATCAATCAACTCCCATGGACATAAGTACTTTCGGGTGCTCCTCCCAGGACCAGATCGGGCCCTATATGCGCAGGCATTAATCATGTATTTTAACATCCACTCTTGTGTATAGCCAATATGAAATTTCAAGAATAAAGCTTGTAGACATGTAGGATAGACTTTGATAGAATAGAGTCCAAAAATATGACACTTGACATAGATAGGCGATAATAACGGTATAATCACGATTATCGATAAAACTAGGTGGAATTGGTTCCCTAACTTGGGTACCATGACAAGTAAGTGCCCACAAGTAAATGGTCACTTCTTTAATATAGAATTGAGGTCCACAAGAACATCATGTTTGATATAGAATTGGGGTCTACAAGAACATCATGTTTGATATAGAATTGGGGTCTACAAGAACAGCACATCAACGACATATTTTCCCCGTTTATTAAGATAATTCTCACATCATACCCATGGCATGACATGAGGGCCGGTATACCATGTTTCTATAGAGTGACATGGCAAAGATTGTGTAATGAGTTTTTATGGTACAACCAGCTCAGTCGGCCTTGAGGGAATCCAAGGCTCGAGGAGTCTTACGGAGGTCTCTATGACTAACTCGCTAGTCCAAAGGAACGGAATGTCCAATGGAGAGCTTGTATGTCACCGAGAATTGAGGGTAATGCAATAAGACATCATAAAACATAGGACTATATTCACGGAGTGGAAATATAGTGCCGATAATATTCTTATACATATATATCAAACCCTCGGTTAACAGAAACAAGGAAAAAATAGTAATACAGAAAATAGCGACTTTAGCCAAGTCATTAATTATCCAATTGACGCCTTACAGAGGGCGTTTATTTACAAATTTGACGACTTGTACATCAGTCGTCCCTTCAATATTTCTATTATACAGAAAATCAATATTCTGGAATTTTAACAAAAATGCGCCCTGGACAGGGGCGTTACTTTTCAATTAGCGCCCTAGTCTGGGGCGTCAGTTCAATAAGAGGCGACCTTGTGAAGGTCGTTAATTCAAGAATTTTTAATATTCCAGATAATAGAATTTCAGGAAACATGGTACATGCTCAGGACCAGAAAAATAGCAGGATTCAACATGTGTATTCATGCAGCATATTAGAATCATGGTTTCATAAATATTAAATTTTAAACGTGGGTAATTATTCAATTTATGAAATTGACGACTCCTGGGCAGAGCGTCAAAAGAAAATTAGCGCCCTGGGATGGGTCGCTTCTCTTAAAACTAGCGCCCTAACGAGGGTCGCTATTTACAATATTTTCCAGAAACTATGAAAACACAGAGAATCTATATGCATGAATTAACAGATGATTTAATCATAATTACTACGTTGGTTTGGGCTACAATCCTTGAGAAAACCTACCTGACGGTCGTGTGGGTGAAGATACGTGAAGGATTCCATAAGAAAGTGATACTCTGTTTTTCAACAGAGCCTTCTGATCTGGAGGAAGAAGGAGAAGATGATGAAGAACCACGTTCTTCAATAAAATTGTCACAGGATACCTGTAAAGGAAGAAGGAGAAGATATTAATAATCTTCACATACGTAACCTGAAGGCAAGGGAAAGAACATTACCTGTTCTTTACGGTCGATAGCAGCAGCACGAAAGTTAGATCGCCAAAGTAGCGATCTAGGTGAATTAGGAGGGTATTTATAGGGTTTTTAGAATCCTAAGGGGGTTAGTATTGTATTGGAAGTAATATTTCCCCATTAGAGTTCTTTCTATAATCAAACTCCCTCGTAGTTATCCAGAAACTTGCTCTGGATAGTCTCTTGGGTCGAACGAAACTCGAACTGAATTGACGCCTTTGCCTATGTCGTTTCTTGTGAAAAACGCGCCCAGGTGGAGGGCGTTACATTTACTTCCCTTTTTTATTATTATTTTGGCCGTTTGATAATTGACGCCTTGTTGTTTGGGCGTCCCTTTTTAATTAGCACCTTATCTAGAGGCATTTCTTAATGAAGTAGCGCCTTGACCAAAGGCGTTATTTCCATTCTGTCGTTGTATTTATTCTTTTTGATGTTTCTCATTCATTTATTTAATACTTTATCAAATTTGATTAATTTGGGGTTTTTATTTCCTTTTATTTTTTTCCAGGGTTGCTACAAGCCGGGTGTGGAAGAGCCGGGTGTGGGTGTATCGAGGATGGGTTTAGGTGGGCCGGGGAAACCAAAGTCTTCGTTACCCCCAAATGATGGTTCAGACCTATGGCTATGTAGAGGTTGCTTGGCCCGAGTAGAAAAGGTGGGATAGTGAACTCCGCGGAAGAAGTGGAGTGAGTATGAAAGCTCGGGAGGTTCACTAGTGAAGGGGTCAAAAGGGTCGAAGAAGGTATGACCCCGTGAGATGGGTTCCAACATGACATGGTCCCAAGTTTGGAATTCATAGTCACCGTCATACATTATGATCGGTGGGACGACATACATGTGTAGAAAATAAGATTCCTCCCTTGGGCAAAAGGGAATGAATTCGGATTCGGCCGACATAGGGAGTAATAAAAGAATCTCCATGGTGACACAACCCATGGTGCACACGGAGGTAATAGACCCTATGGCCGGGTGGGTGAAGCTAAGACTAGTGGGTTGGTCAAAGCCTCGGGCCAATAAGTGTGTCAACTTCCATTGTGAATCTAATCCTATAACAAGATCATCCAAGGTATTAACATGGTGACTAGACCGAAATGTAGTGTGGAATGAGTTGACCGATACTAATGGTAAGATGGGGTCCATGGATGGATAAGGAGGTGGGACCAAGCCATCCTTGAGCCAACTAAGAAGTGGCTCGGCTATGTATGGCGTACCCGTTAGAAATACGGGTGGCTCGGGCAGAGGTGGCTCCCAATGTGAGGGCTTCGGATGAGGACCGAAAGGTAAGGGTGGTAACGGAGCACTCACGGGTGGTGAAGGCAATGGTGTAGGTAGTTCGATCGGCTCGGGACTTGGTTGGGAAGTAGATGCTTGTCGAAGGGCAGCCAGGGCAACATCATACCGATACTCAAATGGCTCAACCTCTAGAGCGACCTGATAAGACCGCGCCAGAGAGATCGCGTCACGGAAAAGACATTCCAACTGGAAGTGAAGGCGCAAACCTCTCCGAAACTGAAATGCGGCCGTGGTGCTCTCCTCTCCCAAGCCATATTCCAACCAATACTTATGATAGTCCCGAATGTACTCGGACACGGACCTATCGCCTTGGACGGGTCGGCATGGGTTGGCCATTGGTGCCGAAAAGATGGGAATGGATCCCTAGGAATGGATATGCAAGGCCATTTGGACAAGACACTAGACCGACTATGCATGGTTGGGATGCATGCACACTAAGGACAAGACACCAAGACTCGGTACAGGGCGGAGTTAATCGATCCGAAGATCACTCGCGCAAGTGTGCGGCCTTCCCGATAGGCGTAGCCTAACGTTCGGACAACACCTTTTTTTATATCGGGTTATTGGGATGAAATGCAACCTAGACCGACTTAGACGATGACTAGACGTAAATGACACTTTTTTTTTGATTTTAGACACCCTAGACTCAAACTCGCTCTGATACCAAATTGATGCGGGACGGACACGCGACTCGACTCCAAATGGATATGCGATCCTCGGACTCTAAGCAAGCTTACGATCATCCCTAACGAGGGAAGCGTTGGACGTGCGCAGTTGAGAAACCGGCAAAGAGCTAGGGCGGTCGGCTCTCTCTTGTGCCCGGATCGGGGCACGGGATGGTCTCGCTCTCTCTCGCAGCAGCGGTGATATAAAAATATAGCGAGCTAGATTAACCTAACATGCTCTCTAGCAGTGGCATAAACAAGCATATATGAAATAAAGCAAAGTGCCAAGCAAGGAGCGAATACGATACCTCCACGCTCTCGGCGTGGGGAAGACGATCCCGGCCGAATTCGGTAACTCCCGGTAATAGTAATGAATTAAATTACAGCAATGAAATATCGCCCACTCCACGCAGGGAGGTAAAGGGCTACACAAGTGGGCCCGGGAGGACCGATCTCGGGTTGACGGGCTGCACTTGATCACCCCGTCGGCACGGTTCGGACGGCGTATGTTGCTAGTTGTGGGGCCCACGCGCTGGTCGGTGGAGCCGAGTGGGACCGGGGTGGCACCACTGTGGTGGGGACGTCTGGGGAAGCGCTTCCTGGGATGGCGGCGCGCTGGTTCACCGGTCGGAGGCCGGGCGGCTCCGATCGTCACTCGTCGGATTTGCTTCCCACGGATCTGCAACTTCTATTTTTTTCAGCGCGCGATCCGGCAAGATCGGCTGCTGCGATCAATCCTGACGTCGGATTGAAGCACAGAAGGTACCATTGGAAATCTCTTTCGAAGTCCTTCAATCTAGGACCAGAGGGATGAACTGGATCTACACGGATTTGGCCTTAATCTATTTTTTGAAGTTTCTGTTGGACAGTTCCCGAAATCTTAGAACAGCAGGGTAGTTTCCTAAGAACTGCCGTTGACCGTAAGGTAGACCTCCGATTCAGACTTTGAGCTCTTAATCAAAGTTGTGGAGAAATAAGCAAAGAAGACGGGAGTATTTTTTATGAAGGGTTTTGTGGAGAATTGAAGTTTCTGGAGATTTTATACTGAACTGTGGTCGGATCTGGACACTGGCTGATAGAACTATAGGGGAATCTGAAGATGATTTTTATAAAATATGATATGGCTTTTAGAAATTCCACGAAAATTCTTTGGTGGAGGGAATGGTGGATATAACCTCCAGTAAATTTGGGGGCTCCATAAAAAATTAAAAAGTGGTCCGGAGATGGGAAACTCAGGGTTGCTGTCACTATAGATAGAATCCTGGCAGAACTGGAATGAAATGGTGGACGAAAATAAAAAAATAGAAATCAGAAACTAACAGCCAAACCAATTTTTGTAGAACATGGGGAAAACCTCTAGAACACGTCCTGAAAATTTGAGCTCAAGAAGAGTCCTTGACTGAGAGATAAAATTCGTTGAAGAGCCTGCTGTCCTAGATGGATATAACTTCAGAATCGGCTTCCCGGCGGCTCGATGACGGCACGAACGGCGGCGGCGGCACCTGAGATGAAGATCAGAGATAGAGGGGAGGGGATAGAAGGGATAACCACTCTAGAATTGCAGAGGATGGGGGAAGAACACCAGAGGAGAGAGGGGAGGGGCGCAAGTTTTCTCTTGGGCATTCAACAATTTTTCTCTTCATTAATTGTTACAAATGGAAAAATACAAGCATATATACTAAATGACAAATGACCAAAAATGACCTCAGATCTAGGGTTTAGAGAATATTAAATGTTTCAAACAAAATAAAAAAATCCTAATTAGATCTAATGGGGGGGCGCCTCCTTGACCAAGGGGGGGAGGGTTGGTAAGGTAGGTAACCTACCTTTGAAAATTTAATCCACTTGTCTCCCATGTGGTCAATTAGCATTCAAACCTTCTAGATGGCCACTTAGGATGGTTGACCAGCCCCACATAGCTTAGGTGGCCCAATGGGGTAGGGCTGGGGGCCCCCTTGCTTGGACCTACTGACATTTTGCATATAAACCCACTAAGACTTACAATTGCGTACCCATATAACACAAGGGTATACATATAAATATAAAAGGACATAAATGCAAATAAAATGTGGACGGTCTTGCTTCGATGTCCCCATCAGCTTTCTCTTCACACTGCTCCACAGCTCCCTTATTCTCTTCTTTTATCTTTCTCTGTCTCTAGTCTCTCTCAGGATATTCTCTAGCCGCCTCTTGTCTCTTATCTCATATCATACTTTTTGATCACAGGAGAGGCCTTCTTATAGGGCTTCAGGCTAGGGTACCACGAGCTCACGCAACCGGTGTGTGAAGGGCTCATTCCTGCCTTTTCTAGAAAAGCCACGTGTCGGCTGTAGATGAGTACGAGGATACATGTGTTAGACTCTCCAGGATGTGTCCGTTTGGATTAGGTGCCACGAATAGCTTGAGGATAAAAGTCTTCGAGCCACGTGATCATACTAAGTAAGGCATGCTGCCTGTCACGCGTTTGATCCTGGGTCCTTTAGTGACTTGAGTCCCTGCCAATCAAAACAGAAGGTATTTTATAAATAAGTTCATAAGCATAGAAATTGAATAAGTATAAAATATGCACAGACTTAATGAGATATGCACCGACCTCTATGCATTTGGCAAAATGTGTACAGACTTCTATATGTAACATGTATGAAGTTGTACAGACATTAGATGCCATGAACCAAAATGTGCTCAGACCTTATGTGCAGTCACATAACATGTGCACTAACCTTATACATAGACAAATGAAATGTGTACTGACGTTATATCGCTCAAGGGTAAGTGTGCACCGACCTTGTATAGCACAAAGTCAAGTGTGCACCGACCTTGTATCACACAAGGAAAAATGTGCACGGACCTTGTAGTAGCTAGCATAGAAACATGCACTGACCCTGGTTAGCTCTAGGTGAAGAACATGCACAGACCTTGTATGTTGAAGTAAAAACATGCACCGACCTTACACATGTGCTAGCGAGAGGTGCACTGACCTGCATCTGCCTAGACATGCAACATGCACTGACCTTGTGCAGTTAAATGCAAAACCTTCACCGACCTTTACATGCACAAGGAATAATGTGCACCGACCGTGTATATGCACCATGAGTTAATATGCACTTACCTTGGTCCAACATGAACTATAACATGCACTAACCTTATATGTGTGCATAACAAAATGTGCACCGACTTTGTTTATGGTGACTATCATGATGTACATTGACTTGAACTCTGAGCTGGTGAGAGGTGCACCGACTTGAACTCAGTGCTGGCTTGATGTGCATTGACCTTCTATGCAAATGTGCACAGACTTTCAATGCAGATGCACAGACCTTGTGTGAAGGTGCTCGGACCTTCAGCTATATATGCACTGACCTGAGTGAAGGTGCTCGGACTGTTATGCAGTGAAAATGTGCATGTGCACAGACCCGACTGAGGAGAGCAATACATATGCACCGACCTTCATGTATGTGCACCGACAATGGTTCTATGCTGGGCTGGAGCTTTGACTAGATTACATGAATAGTTGTACGGGAGTATATGTAGACCTTATGCATGCAGCATATGTAATGATATTAATAATGCATTAATCATGCACAGACAGACACATATGACACAAGACACATGTGTGCAGCAGTTATTCCATGTAACTCATATATGCAGCAATACAAACACTTATGACATCATACATATGAGTCATAGTGTTTGTCATCATCAAACCACAAGATTCCAACAATCTCCCCCTTTTTGATGATGGCAACACTATGAGTCATATGAATCATGTAAACCAGACAATGAGATTATAACAGCATACATCATTCAATCAAAATGCAAGTATGAATGAAACCCAAGAGACCCAAAACTTATGCTGACACAAATATTCACTACCATTCTCCCCAAACACAATTGACAATTCATTTTACCATATGACAACCAAAACATTCTCAGCCTATGAAACAACCAAACCTACAAATGACTCAAATCATTCTCCCCCTTTGACTTCATCAAAAAGAGGATAGATAGAATAATACCAATTGAGCAGAATGTATCCAGAAGAACATAGGGAGCAGGAATGAACCAAAATGAAGGTAGGAACCCATTAATGTAGAACCTGATGCTTACATGATGCAGTTGGGACAAAAAATCAATCACCCTTAATCTTCCCCCTAACTTAATCAGATAAGGCCACAAACAATCCTCCCCCTTCGAAAAATAATAAATGCAGTCTAGACAAGACCTGTCATTTCCTTTAACCCAATAACAAATAAGGTGAGACGTATGTCAAGGGAAAATTCAGGAGGAATGTCATGACAATAGTGCAAACATCAGTTATTCAAGTAAAAGTAGACAAAAAGTGGCAGCAAAAAATAGGTTCTTTCAAAGACTGTTCAAATAGTGGTCAAGAGGCAAACACAGTGCACAAGATCTGAGCAACACAGAATTTCCAAAAGAAATAATTGAGAAGAAGATATTTTCAGTGAGATACCAATTCCATAAATCCAAGTTTAAGTTTCAGATTCTTCTATTATAAGGGCTTATGAAATTACTTTAATTGACAAGCATAGTTTAAGAATGATGTATACAAAGTTTGTCCATAAGATTTAATACTCATATCTGAAACAATTTTTAATAAAAATGAACCAATTGCTCATAGAACCTTCTAGTTCAACCTCCTTTCATCTTACTTAATTAATTTCAATGATTCCTTTAGGAGTCACACAAAGTACTATTGAGATTAAACACTCATGAATCCATCCGAATTTGGCATTACTTGCAAAGATTTTTCTAATTTTTGTTTTTGAACATCAAATTATTTTTCATTGAACAATTTTGGTTAATCAACACCTTTTTACATGAGTCACAACACGTCTTAGGTGAAATGACCCAGTTACTTAGTGTGATAACTGTGTTTGTTGTACCCCAGAATTTATATATATATATAATTTTTGAATTATAAAATAGTTTCCTGGAAATTATAAAGGCCTAAATAAATTAATGAAGGATTATAGGATTAATAAGTCATTATAAGGCTCAATTAGGCTAATTAGTTAACCTAGCCTATCTAATTATTATCCAAAAGGTTAATGAACTAAGCCCATTAAGTTTGGCCCATATTCTAGAAGGGTAATTGGCTTATTCACGTATTTTAAGGATAAATACTAATTATAAAAGATAATTATATGGATAAACGAATAAAAGAGTTTTATCAAATTGAAACTCTATATACGTCACATGTAACGGTCTATCGGGCGACCGCCACAGCCCTGTAACGCACCTAGACACGACCGTTACATCCTGCAGATTCCGTAAGGTGAGGAAATTGTAAAAAGATTGGAACTTTGAAATCCTATCTACAAGAGATCGACTTAGGAAAGCTTATAACATTACTAAGGACTCTTATGGATTAGGTTCTGGCAAATTAAGGACTCTAGAATCGATCTAATCTCCAAACCCTAGCCCAAACCCTATAAATAGGACCTAGTTCCGAACTGAGCGACCCTTACTTTTGGCTCGTGAAGAATCAAGGTAAGGAGTCATAAATTCGGGTAAGTTCTTTAGAAGCTTTTGTTTAGTATACTTTAGACTAATGGTTCTCCAAATTTCGTGCTAGGAGATCAAGCAACCAAGGAGATAGAAGCTTCCAAAGTTACTGATTCAACCTTAGCAACCCAGGAATCTGAACGCAAGTCCCCTGAAGATCCAGAGATTAGGACGTCTAAACGAGGTAATTAGAGTATGATCCTTTAGAACTTTTTGTTCCCAATAGTTTCATCTTCTTACCCTCAAAATTTCACATCCTTAGGTCAAGAGGCTGAGGAAATAGAGCAGATTGAAGTTGCTGATTTATCACAAGAAGTACAAGGGACTAAGTGTAGCACCTAGCATCAAATTTGAAGTTTTAAGGTTCTAGAAGAGGTAGGTTATCTCATGATTGGCAAAAATAACTTGTTATGAATAAAAACCCTCTGATTGTGCTTGATTTCATGTATTATAGACTAAGAATTTCATGATTTCATAGTTTTATACATTCATGCATTTCTTAGCCCTAAATGGAAATAAAAAGGTATTATCTTGTCTATTCACTAAACCCTTGCATATAGTTGGCCTATGCATCAATTCATGATTAGGACAATGGTAATATGTTGATTTCCAGGCATGTAATGTTTTCATGAACCTTTACTTTAGTTTACTGCCAGCAGGTTCTCTGACGCACCAACGTGAGACCGTCACATGCATGTAACGACCTTATGATAGACCGTCACAATCTGTTATGCTTTTATTTGTTCTATTGTCTCTGACGCACCCTAACAGGAGCGTTGCACCACTGTAATGGCCCCTCGATAAACCATCACACAATGTAACGCACCTATCCTAGACCGTCAGACACATGTGTTCTGTCAGCCCAAGGCAGAATAATAACCAGTTAAGTTTACTTATAAATAAGCTTAGATAGCTAAGTTTGGACCTATTATCATGACTTTGAGTTTAGTTTCTGATTCATAATCGAATTGCATGATTAATGTGTCTTAGGTTATTTTAAGTTATGCTAATTTCATTGGCTAAAACTCTATAGTTTTGTATTCTAAATCATGATTTTCCAAAGTTGTATTGACGGAGTTTTATCTTGATTTCATAATGTTACACATTCTTTCCTATCTATAGAGTCATTTCTTTAAGTATATGGCACATATTCCGGTATGTTATCCATTAGTTCACTTTGCACTATAGGAACACTATTCTTGGACATGAGGACATCTCTATTGGATATTCCTTCCAATAGACTAGGAAATCTTGTTTCAAGGCCTTCGTAATTCTCCGCGAGCCTGGGATTCCCACTAGGACGCCGAGTTGGTTGTACCATTAAAGCCCATTGATTAGATTACACTATCAATGATTTTGGTTATCAGTAATGTAACGGCTCTATGTTGGACCGTCAGGCACAAGTAACAGCCCAATATACGACCGTCACATTCCACTGAGTCCGATTTCTTGGTTCTGGATTCAGACTAATGTAACGGCCTAATACTGGAGCGTCACATCATGTAACGGCCCAGTACACGACCGTCATGCTACTTGAGTATTTTAACCCAAGGATTGACCAAGGGTTGATATTCCAAGGTTCTAGATAGACTCTTGATGATCTAGAACTTATCATATTGATCAAGAAACCTAATATAATGAATGGAAGATAAAGAACGTATCGTTATGCTGTCGATTTATTTCCATAAGCATAACCTTGCTTAAGTCATTCTTGATTTCTCATGATTCTTATTGAAGCATTCATTCATTGAATTATTGTTATCATGAGCTTATTGAACTTATTACATTCTTGGCCATATTTTATTGTTAACATGCGTGGAAGTAGCTTGATTTATACTTGAAGATGCGATCGAGCACTGATTGTGTTCAAGGGCTCTATGCTAGTCCCCTCGGCTGATTGTCGGAAACATACTATTTTATAAACCATGGGGTATGATGCTACTGGCGTCGCATTGCGCTGGGAGTACTTTCTCTATAAATAAGTGAAAATCCACGGCACGACATGACATTCTTGTACATGACTTTCTTGCTTGATATTTCACAGAAATTCATGAAGTACTTACTCATAAGCAAACGATACTAGAGTGATGATTATGTGGCTTACTAGTACATTCTCGATACATTCTTGTTCATGAAAGGCCGATATCATGTTCTTGTTACATTCTTACTAGTTCGTACTTGCTCTCATTCTAACTTACATGATCATCTTGTTACTTTGGTTTAATCGCATGATTGATCACATTCGCATGATTTTTACCTCATTTTTTAGAGCTAAATTGTTAATTACTTTAATAGTGCCTTCATGTTGATGCGAAGATACCTACTGGGCAAGTGTGCTCATTACCTATTTCCAATCTTTTCAGGAGATGGAAGTGATTCGAATTCGGATTCGGGTTATACAAGTAGCGGCTCCGAGAGCGAGTGAAAGTATTGTCAAGATGAAAGTGAAGACTTAGGAAGTCTAAATTGTTTAGATTGAGTCTATGTAATTTTTCTATTTCTTGAGTCTAGTGCATAATGGAAATTGAATTAGTGGTTGTACTTGATTATTTTGAAATAAAGTTGAAGTTTGAATATATATTATGCAATTGTATTTATGTGTGTGATTGTCTTACGCTCTGATCATTCTTACTCGCAAGAGGCTTACCATGCCGGCTGTTCGCGCTCCCCGAGTTAGTCTTCTGCTATAATAAAGGCTCGGGACGTGACCGTATTGCTTCTCAATTAAGAGACCAGAGTTAGCATTAGAAGTATCTTTTTACGTCAGGAGACACCTTGGTTAGAGGCATGAATCCCCAGTTACTCAATACAACCATGCCATTGCTCTGTCAGATTTTCATACGATTTTCAACCATTTTTCAGCAGAGTTAACTATGGTACTTCATGACACAGTCCTTTGGACAGGTTTCTCAATAGCCATAGTCATTGCTCTGTCCATAATTTTCTTTAAGATAATTTCAGACAGATTAAATGCTTAAGAACAATACTTACATTATGTATCTCAACTAAAATAAATCATGGGGTTAACTTTTCAGATTTCAGGAAGTCTTGCATGAACTTACAAGAGACAGTCAGTTAAGGTTTATTAAAAAAACTAATTCAGATATTTTTAAGTTCTTCAAATTCAAACTTAGGAATACATTAGAGTTAAACTAATTCAATTCAACAAACATTCTTAAACCTATATAATATAAGATTCTTCATTAGAGATGATTTTTGATTTTTGAAAGGGTACACAAACTGATATTTATTCAAGTCTCAGTTCAATCAACATTTTGACAATAACATTCAGCAGTAGAGACATTAACAAGCATGCATAGAAAGTGAGAGAATTGAAACACATACTTGTAGCAGATGTGATCAATATGCATCAGAGAGATTTTTAGGAAGATCTGTTAAAGAACAGTGAATTTACAAAGATGCAGCAAGAAGTATGCACTTGATCAATGTAGTTCAGAAACCAATAACAGAGATTGGAATTCAGTCAGACTAGCTTGATAGTAGTGATAGGGATTGATGTGACACCACCTTGGGGGTAATAGTCACAAGACCGATGCACCTTGGACCTTATCAAACAAGCACAATTCGCAATAGAAACAGACCGATATCGGCGGCCACTCACCCGACACTCACCCAAATCTCGGGGTAACTCGGTGATGCTGAGTGGAGGTTGTGAGGGCTGGGCCCTTGCTGGTAGAGGGCCAACAAGGCCAAGGGTTTTCCCAAGGGTATGGAGGCCCAATTCAATGGGGCCGACCCGGTGCCAAAGGCCCGGATCACACTCTCTCCCACGGCGGTCACTCAAAGCAATAGAGCTTGCGGACCGAGCACTCACTCTCACGGGCCAGCGGAGCTATGAACTAATATTGAAAGAACAAGCACTAGGGAAGCAAGGATTAGAACGCTTACTCGATCGGTTTGAAGAAACCGGTCCCGTTCGGAGACGTGGGCGAGCGGGGAAGCGTGGGTTCCCCACACGCTGCGCCGGTGTAGCTTGAACATGTTTAAAGGAATACAACACTACTCCCCATGCAAGGGGGTGGAACGAGGGGAGGGAGAAGTCACATATACATCCAAACACTACCTCTCACAGGGAGGGGCTGTAAGCCGGCCAGGCGGGGATGGGAGAATCAATCTAGGAACTAATTGAAAGAAAATCGACGGTTCTGTCCGCCCTCTGGAACAGGGGATAGGCGGTCGAAGTCGGCGCCGCTGCGGCCTCTCCCGAACTCCGTTGTCGACGAAACCAGTTGGGGAACCTTCGTAGTTGACCCAGGAGGACGTCCAATTTTTGGGGGAATTTCTGAATGGCGGTGTTGATCGAGGCAGAGGCGCGAACATGGTCTCTGTTCTCTGATTCTGACTGCTACAGAACCACTATAGCAGGAAGACAAGGTCACCACGGGCGCTCCTAAGCTCTGATTCAGGCGAGGTCAGAGTCTCTGGATTCATTGTCGAGCCCTCTTCGAACTGAGACCCGTGGTGGCATCGGAGGAGGTCGGAGAAGACAGATAGATCCCGAACAGTGAAAGGGTGTCTGTTCAGTCCCGGAGGGAACAGAACGGCGCACCTGGGGGAGAAAAATGAGAACTCTTAGCTCCGATGCCGAACGGGGTTCCGCTTCTTGTTCCTGGAAGTAGACTCATCGTAGAAGATATCAGCCAAGCCCCGCCTCCAGATCCTCAAGAGAATGGCTGTGGGAACCTCTGCAAGTGGCTTCAGATTGACTATCAGGAGGAAGAAGCACAGTCCGGCGAAGATGGCTCCTCCGGGCAGCTGCATACTCAGACAGGGACGAGACCACCACGGTTGCGTAGAGGACTTGGAGACGCTTCTAATGGTACCACTTGTGCTTCCAGGGACGCCAGGGAGAAGTCGAGGTCGGCTCTGTAAGGTGCTGGTTCTCTGCAGATCCTGAGCTGCAAACAGACTTACTGGGTGTATCTCCAAGGGCACCAGAGACGGGGGAGGGATGAATCTAAATGGTGAAGGGAGGGGGAGGGGTGGCCAGAGGGGGATGTATGGGAGGTGTGGAGGAGGCTAGAGCAAGGGGGAGGTGTTGGGAAGGGGTGGGACGCATGGGAGAGAGGGGGGCTGGTTTTGGGTACAAGGTGAGGAGAGAATGAGTGGTGGTTGTTCTAGAGAGGGATGGGGTGGGAGATGGGGGGCGACCAGGTTAAGGGCTTGGGGGAGGGGAGGGTGAAAGAGGAGGGAAATATTCAAACTTCCCTTGGGAGCTGCAAGATTGTGTGGGGACTAGGGTGGATTGTGTTGGGGAGAGGGAGATTGTGTTGGGAAGGTCAAGATCCTCCTAGGGAGGGAGTAGATTTGGTGGGAAGTGGTGGAGGGGCATTGATAGCACCTAGGGAAGGGAAGGGGTGGTTGGGTGGCAGATTTGGTGGCAGGTTTTAGGGCTGATGTGGAGGGTGAGGTGGAGGAGAGAGAGAGGGGGCGGCCTAGAGAGAGGGGAGGGGAAGAGAGAGAAGGGGTTCACCCCCTTTGGAGAGAGAAGGGAGGGGGGAGAGGGTTTCTCACCCTAACACTAGGCTTCACACCTTGAACACTCAAATTTTTGTGGGGATTCAAAATATGAAAATTCTCATTAGCTCTCCCAAATGGGGTTGGGGTCCTATTTATAGGGACCCAACCTTTTACATGACCAAACTACCCCTGGCTTTACATGTAATGACAAAGCTGTCCAATTAAGCCAACCAAGGGGTAATGACTCAAACATAGGGAAATAAACCAAAGACCTAGGGATTAGTGACTCAAACATAGGGAAATAGATCAAAGACCTAGGGACATGACTCAAATAAAAGGGAAAATACATCAAACGACTCAAATAGAAAGCTCAAAATTGATAATTGGGCCCACATGGAGTGATGCCCGAGCTCAAACATCTCCTGGGTGTGAAGACGACCCGAGCCAGAGGGAGTCGTGGGTGATGCCTCCATCAAATCCCCTGGGCTGCGAAGAGCTCGACTCCGTCGAGTAGGGGTCCATCCTGCTGTGATACTGCTCGAGAAGGTCGGGATCCAGCTACTGGAGATCTTCCCGACTCACCCACGAATCCTCCGAAGGAGGCCGATCCTTCCACCTGACGAGATAGCACTCGTATACCTTGCTCCTGGTGGCAGTGACCTGTTCATCCAATATTCGCTCAATTCGCTCACGCTGGGCTCTCTTGACGTGTGGACTCTTCTCACGGGTGGGTGCTCTCTCAATGGGTGAAAGGGGCTCAATATCCTCACTGGGTACCACCGTGGGACCCTTATATGGCACTAGGTCGGCCACGTTGAATGTGGGGCTCACTCCATATTCCTCGGGGAGATCTAACTCATAGGCATTAGTGCCAATGCACCTCAAAACCTGGAAGGGACCAGCCCCATGAGGTCTCAATTTCGAGATGGCTCCTGGGGAAAGCCTCTCCATTCTCACCATCACAAAGTCACCCGTGTGGAATTCTTCGTGACGTCGATGAGAGTCGGCCTATCTTTTATAAGTCTCATTCTTCTTGCTGATGTGCTTGCGGATTTCTTCATGCAATTCTCTAATGTGTTGGGCAAATGACTCAGCTGAAATAGACACTCTAGCATGCCGGGGAAGGGGAATGAGATCTGAAGGTTTCCTTGACTTGTACCCATGCACAGCTTCAATCGGACTCATCCCTATGGACTTATTGACAGAGTTGTTATATGCAAATTCAGCCTGAGGTAGAATGAGATCCCAATTCCCTGGACGATCCTCAACAAGACACCTAAGGAGGTTCCCTAGACTTCGATTGACAACTTCGGTTTGGCCATCAGTTTGAGGGTGGTAGGCTGTGGAGAATTTGAGGAGGGTACCCATCAAGTGCCAAAGGGTCTTCCAAAAGTAGCTGGTGAACTTGACATCCCTATCGGAGACTATGGTTTTGGGTAACCCGTGGAGGCGAACAACCTCATCAAAGAACAACTTAGCTACTCAGGAAGCATATGAGGTTTTGGAGCATGGGATGAAATGGGCCATCTTAGAAAATCTGTCAACTACCACAAAGATCGAGTCATGTTTCCTTTGAGTCCTAGGTAGGCCTAACACAAAGTCCATGCTTAAGTCTTACCATGGACGGTCGGGGATGGGGAGAGGGGTGTAAAGGCCGGTGTTTTACTTCACCTGTTTGGCCGAAGCACATGTGCGGCATTAACTCACAATCTTGGCTACGTCTCTCTTGAGACTTGACCAATAAAATTTACCCTCAACTAGAGCAATGGTTCTATGAATCCCAAAATGACCAGCTAGACCCCCTGCATGTAATTCCCAGACCAAGAAATCACGGAGTGATGTCCGTGGTATGCAAAGCTTTGGGCCCTCAAAGAGGAACCCATCCTCTAAGATGAAACCCTCATGTTCCCGACTAGACGGGGTGGTCAAGGTGGTATAAATGTGCCCAAAGTCAGGGCAGCCAGGGTACTCATCCTTGAGTCTCTCAAACCTGGTAACCTCTACATGGATAGTGGACAACAAAGAGAACTACTGAGTGCATCTGCTGCGCGGTTCTCACTTCCAGCCTTGTGTTTGATTACAAAGGTATAGGATTGTATGTACTCAACCCAGCGGGCATGTCGGGCATTCAACTTTTGCTGGTAGTTAAGGTATTTTAGGGCCTCATGGTCGAAAAAGATGACAAATTATTTGGGCAACAAGTAGTGCCTCCAATGTCGGAGGGACTGAACCACGGCATAGAACTCCTTGTCATAAGTGGAGTATCTTGTCCTAGCATTACATAGCTTCTCACTGAAGAAGGCCATGGGGTGCCCTTCTTGACTAAGGATCCCGCCTATTCCTATCCCGGATGCATCACATGTGACTTCGAAGACTTTGGAGAAATCGGGTAGGCATAGGACTGAGGCTTGGGTCATCCTCTCCTTAAGCTCTTGGAAGGCTTTGGAGGCTGGTTTGGTCCATACAAAGGTCCCCTTTTTGAGACAAGCAGTGATGGGGGCGATGATGGTGCTGAATCCCTAGATAAACCTCCTATAGAATGTGGCCAACCCGTCGAAGCTTAGGACCTCATGGAGGGTGTGGGGTTCCAGCCAATCAAGGATAGCTTGGACCTTCTCGGGGTCCATGGAGACGCCCTTGGTAGAGACTACAAATCCTAAGAAGGTAATGGACTTGGTCATGAAATGACACTTCCATGGGTTGGCAAATAGACTTTCATGCCAAAGGACGGTGCAAACTTACCTAAGGTGATCAAAATGGGCCTCTTGGGACTGACTATAGATGAGGATATCATCAAAATAGACCACTAGAAAGATCCCAATGTAAGGCCTAAGGACCTCCGTCATAAGACATATGAAAGTACTTAGGGCATTTGATAGCCCAAAAGGCATGACTAACCACTCATAGAGGCCATCTTTGATTTTGAAGGCCATTTTCCACTCATCTCCGGGCCTAATTCTAACTTGGTGATAGCCACTCTTAAGGTCGATTTTGGAGAAAATAGTGGCTCCAGCTAGCATGTCAAGCATGTCATCAAGCCTAGGGATGGGGAACCTATACTTGACGGTGATTTTATTAATGGCCCAACTATCCACACACATCCGCCATGATCCATCCTTCTTGGGGGTGAGAAGGGCCGGGACGGCACATGGACTTTTACTAATGCGGATGAAGTCCTTCCTAATGAGTTCATCTATTTGCCTCCGAAGTTCGGCATGTTCTGTGGGATTGAGGCGATAATGAGGAAGGTTTGGAAGGGTGGCTCCCGGAACTAGATCAATTGCGTGTTGCACATCACGCATGGGAGGGAGTTGGTCCGGGAGCTCATCCGGGAACACATCATGAAACTCCTCTAGGAGATGCTGGACTTCTATGGGATGGGGATTGGAGGGGGTGGGCTCTCCTAGACAAATGACTACTACACATAGAGGTGTCCCTTGAGCTATTTCCTCCTCAAGCTCTCTTTTGGTGATGAGATGAAGACCCTTGGTCATTCCCAAAGTCTTATCTTGGTTGGGGTTTTGGGAGAGAGGTTGGGTTGGTGGGGTGGAGTTCCCCATGACTTGAGATGTGGTGGAGTGTTGACCTTGAGGGGGTGGGATTTTCTTAGGCAAATGACGTGGTGGGGAGGGATTAAGACGGATGCTCTTTCCCTCATGCTCAAAGGTGCATGTGTTGATCCTACCCAGAATAGTGGCATCCACATCATAAATCCAAGGTCTCCCTAGTAGGATGCTACCTACTTCCATGGGGATAACATCACACCATATTTGGCCATGGTAGGAAGAGAAGGTGAGGGGCACAAGGCATCGAGTGTTGACCAGGATGGAATTTTTGTTGATCCAAGAGACCCGGTATGGGCTAGGGTGGGGAGTAATGGTAAGCCCATGGAGTTTGACGGTGTCGGGGGACACGGCATTGACACAACTCCCATTATCTAAGATCACTTTTCTCACATGGCCCCTTATCTTAACAAAGGTGTGGAAGATTGAAGTTCGTCGCCAATCCTCCTCTTGGGGTTTTGTGAGGGTGCATCTAATCACTCCTAGATGGGAGTCCGTAGATGGAATGGTGTAGTCTAGACCCGACTCATGGTATTGGGCCTCATACTCTTCTTCTCAATCTAGTGAGGCTTCATGGACCTCAACCACACTCTCAAGTTCCTCTTGGGGTGGGGGAGCTTCTTCCTCAATAAGTAAACTAGACAATCCTTTGGATGGGCATTGTCCCGTAAAGTGGCCAAACCCTTGGCACCTATAGCATTGTTGACGGCCAATACCCGGGGTGGTCCCTCCTACACTTGGTCCCTTGGAATTCTCTTCCCTCCGTGGAGGAAGATGGCTAGGGGTGGTCTTGGTTGGAGTGATGGTGGGAGGGGGATTGTAGGGCCGCAATGGGGCACTTCCACTTGGACTAGGGGCCTTCATGAAGGGGGTCGGGTTGGTTCGGGGTCCCATGCCTTTGGGATCGGCCGGTCGGGGAGGAGCAAACCGAGGGATCCTAGAGAATCTCTCAACATCCCTAGCTATTTGGTAGGCTTGCTCAAGGTTGTCAACATCTCTCATGAAAAGTTCTCTCTTGATGTGGTTTTGGAGCCCATTTTTAAAGCGGGACACGGTAACGACCGGGTCCTCATGAACTCCACACTTCAAAAGATAGGAGTCAAATTTCTTAATATATTCAACCACGGTCTTCCCTTCTTGGGTGAGGCTTTGCCACTCATTTAATAGCATTTGATGGTAGGATAGGGGTAGGTACTTATTTCTAAGTTGATTCTTCATGCCTTGCCAAGTGTCAATAGGCTCCTCACGCCTAATCCTTCTTAACCCCTCTTGGTCTAGCCAATAAGTCTTGGCTAATTTGGTGAGGTGCATTTTGGCCAATCTCACTCTCCTTTGGTCGGACATAGGGTACCATTCAAAGTATTGGTCCATGGCGGTCTCCCATTCTAAGTAGACACTTGGTTCATAGGAACCGTCAAAGTTTGGGGCTTCTACCTTGATCATCTTTAAGAGAGGGTCATCCGGGTCATCTCGTGGACGCCTTTCATTATGTTGATGGTGGCGAGGCCTCTCATAGTCATGGTAGGGGTCAGCATTCAAGTACTCCCTATCAATTTCAGCATGTGGAGGGTGGGCTCTTGGACCAATGTTCCTTGGGCGGGGATCATTTTCTTCAAGCCGAGCAAGTCGAGTGGAAAGGGCCTCTAGTCGGTCAAGAATGGTGGCAAGGGAAGCATCCACCCGGTTGATTGGGCCTTGGGGATCCTCCCTATGGGCATCTTGGTTGATTTGGGGATTGGGATCCATGGGAGGAACCGAAGAAGATGGATCGGGTAGATATACGGCTCCAATACAGGTGGACATGAAAGGGAGGGGAATGACTTGATGGATGGATGACTCAATGCAATGGTCCTAGGACTTAGACTTAGTAGAGAAAAGTCTAAACTTGCTCTGATACCAATTGATGTGACACCACCTTGGGGGTAATAGTCACAAGACCGATGCACCTTGGACCTTATCAAACAAGCACAATTCGCAATAGAAACAGACCGATATCGGCGGCCACTCACCCGACACTCACCAAAATCCCGGGATAACTCGGTGATGCCGAGTGGAGGTTGTGAGGGCTAGGCCCTTGCTGGTAGAGGGCCAGAAACGCCAAGGGTTTTGCCAAGGGTATGGAGGCCCAATTCAATGGGGCCAACCCGGTGCCGAAGGCCCGGATCACACTCTCTCCCACGGCGGTCACTCAAAGCAATGGAGCTTGCGGACCGAGCACTCACCCTCACGGGCCAGCGGAGCTATGAACTAATATTGAAAGAACAAGCACTAGGGAAGCAAGGATTAGAATGCTTACTCGACCAGTTTGAAGAAACCGGTCCCGTTCGGAGACGTGGGCGAGTGGGGAAGCGTGGGTTCCCCACACGCTGCGCCGGTGTAGCTTGAACCTGTTTAAAGGAATACAACACTACTCCCCATGCAAGGGGGTAGAACGAGGGGAGGGGGAAGTCACATATGCATCAAAACACTACCTCCCACAGGGAGGGGCTGTAAGCCGGCTAGGCGGGGAGGGGAGAATCAATCTAGGAACTAATTGAAAGAAAATCAACGGTTCTATCCGCCCTCTGGAACAGGGGATAGGCAGTCGAATTTGGCGCCGCTGCGGCCTCTCCCGAACTCCGTTGTCAACGAAACTAGTTGGGGAACCTTCGTAGTTGACCCAGGAGAACATCCAATATTTGAGGGAATTTCTAAATGGCGGTGTTGGTCGGGGCAGAGGCGCGAATAGGGTCTCTGTTCTCTGATTCTGATTGCTACAATACCACTACAGCAGGAAGACAAGGTCACCACGGGCGCTCCTGAGCTTTGATTCAGACGAGGTCAGAGTCTCTGGATTTGTTGTCGAGCACTCTTCGAACGAAGACCTGCAGGAGCGCCGGAGAAGGTCGGACTAGATAGATAGATCATGAATAGTGAAAGGATGTCTAGTTAGTCCCGGAGGGAACAGAACGACGCACCCGAGGGAGAAAAATGAGAACTCTTAGCTCCCGATGCCGAACGGGGTTCCGCTTCTTGTTCCTGGAAGTAGACTCGTCGTAGAAGATATCAGCCAAGGCCCGCCTCCAGATCCTCAAGAGAATGGCCGTGGGAACCTCTACAAGTGGCTTCATATTGACTATCAGGAGGAAGAAGCGCAGTCCGACGAAGATGGCTCCTCCGGGCAGCTGCGAACTCGGACAGGGACGAGACTACCACGGTTGCGTAGAGGACTTGGAGACGCTTCCAATGGTACCACTTTTGCTTCCAGGGACACTAGGGAGAAGTTGAGGTCAGCTCTGCAAGGTGCTGGTTCTCTGCAGATCCTGAGCTGCAAACAGACTTACCGGGTGTATCTCCAAGGGCACAAGAGATGGGGGAGGGATGAATCTAAATGGTGAAGGGAGGGAGAGGGGTGGCCAGAGGGGGATGTATGGGAGGTGTGGAGGAGGCTAGAGCAAGGTGGAGGTGCTGGTAAGGGGTGGGACGCAGAGGAGAGAGGGGGGCTGGTTCTGGGTACAAGGTGAGGAGAGAATGAGTGGTGGTTGTTCTAGAGAGGGATGGGGAGGGAGATGGGGGGCGACCAAGTTAAGGGCTTGGGGGAGGGGAGGGTGAAAGAGGAGGGAAATATTCAAACTTCCCTTGGGAGCTGCAAGATTGTGTGGGGACTAGGGTGGATTGTGTTGGGGAGAGGGAGATTGTGTTGGGAAGGTCAAGATCCTCCTAGGGAGGGAGTAGATTTGGTGGGAAGTGGTGGAGGGGCATTGATAGCACCTAGGGAAGGGAAGGGGTGGTTGGGTGGCAGATTTGGTGGCAGGTTTTAGGGCTGATGTGGAGGGTGAGGTGGAGGAGAGAGAGAGGGGGCGGCCTAGAGAGAGGGGAGGGGAAGAGAGAGAAGGGGTTCGCCCCCTTTGGAGAGAGAAGGGAGGGGGGAGAGGGTTTCTCACCCTAACACTAGGCTTCACACCTTGAACACTCAAATTTTTCTGGGGATTCAAAATATGCAAATTCTCATTAGCTCTCTCAAATGGGGTTGGGGTCCTATTTATAGGGACCCAACCTTTTACATGACCAAACTACCCCTGGCTTTACATGTAATGACAAAGCTGTCCAATTAAGCCAACCAAGGGGTAATGACTCAAACATAAGGAAATAAACCAAAGACCTAGGGATTAATGACTCAAACATAGGGAAATAAATCAAAGACCTAGGGACATGACTTAAATAAAAGGGAAAATACATCAAACGACTCAAATAGAAAGCTCAAAATGGATAATTGGGCCCACATGGAGTGATGCCCGAGCTCAAACATCTTCTGGGTGTGAAGACGACCCGAGCCAGAGGGAGTCATGGGTGATGCCTCCATTAGGGATGATTTTCAAAGGTAAGCTGGCAAAATGAAGTACAACTAGAACAATACTTGGCGGAGATGGAATCCAAGAATCAACTCACGCAAGAGCTAGTCTTTCAGATAGGCCTAACCTATCTTTCCAACTAAGTCTTTTGATCTACTGTTTAGTTGCCAAAAGGTAGCTCAGAATAGATTGAATTCAAATGAAGCTCTATTTTAGTAGATTGAGGAGTAGCAGACAAAACTTTCAGATACAAGAAAGGTAAGAATTCAGATGATGGATAATTCAAAAGCAGTCAACAAAAATCATTTGATGATATGAATCACTGACACCCAGATATTGCAAGATGAGTTGAAAATATGTAGACAGTGAGAATTCAGACAGTGACAGAGTAATGAATTATAATGCTCCCCCTGTCTATATGCAGTGAGTCACTTCTTTTTAGAATTTTTTGAAAATAATTGATATGCAATGCAATTAACTACATGTATGCATATGTAGTGACTTCCCTTTAGCTAAGTGCATTACTTGGTCACATGTGGCATGAAGACATGCAAAGGCTAGACAGACTCCCCCTGACTTTAATGCAATCTATGCAATGAAGGCTAAACATATGATTTTATGATTCATGCTCATGATCATTCAGACTGCCCTATATGCAATATGACCAATGGTACCAGGCAGATGACTTGGTCTAAAGGACCACCTCACACATAGTAAGAACCTCCAGAAAGATTTCATCTGCCCTTTAGTAGCTTACCATTTGATATACCATAATGGTCATGCATGACAATACAGTACCAAAGCAGTCCTATATGCATCGGATTTTCAATGACTGTATGTCAAACAAATGTGTATGTAGACAATTGACATATATGCACAAATATGCAGACTATGCTCATGAGTTTCTAACCTTCTCTATGTGCACAATCAAGTTGCAAAACATTAATGCTTGCAGATGAGAAATGAATTCACATATCTTCGATGAATATGTGCACACACAGCTCAATATATGAATGAATAGACTCATGTTGCTCAATGCAATTGTCAAAGAAAATAAGAATATGTATGCATGAAAATTTTGACTAATCAAATTTAACATGATATGCAGTTTAAAATAGATTCCTAAGGATTTCAACTGAACAAATATGAAGAATGCAAATGTTACCTGAAAAGTACAAGAATGGGGTTTTACCAACTTAGGTGTTTTGGTTTATTTACCCCTCTTTATTCTTCAACCCAAGGCACACCTACAAAACATCAAACTATTTTACACAAACAGGCACCCAAGATGTCTTGGGTCCTGAAACGACAGTGGCACCTTTGACTGGTGCTCTTAACAATTTTTGTGCTTGAGAATCATCAAACCTCATCAGATAACATTTAGACATAGAATGTCCTAACTGTCCACAATAATGGCATGATGTAGCAGTTTTACAATTCTTTCTATGCACATTACTGTAATTATGAAATCTATGTGCATTTTCGTGGAAATTTTTGTTAACAGAATGAGCATTCTGTTTACTGAAACCAGCCAGCCAACAATTAGCAGCTCTGTGGCCTGGCTTTCCACAGTTAAAACATGCATGAAATTCTTCCTTAATCATAAATTTATTTCTATCAAAAATGTTTTGATTTGCAGGGAAATTTATAGGTGTTGAGTTGGATCTTTTCCCTTGACCATGCCAACAGTCCTTGACTGTATGGCCATGCTTTCCCCAGTGAGAGCAAGAAGAAGAATTTCTTCTATGAGAACCTAACCATCATTCAGTAGCCTTGTGACCAGGCTTGTTACAATTGAAACATGTGATATGCTAGTTTATTGAAACAAATTTGTTCTTATTAAAACCACGATGATTTGCTGGGAATTTAGCATGATATGACTGTGAGTTTTTCTTATCATTTGCAAACCAGCATTGTGCATCAACATGTCCTACCTTACCACAATTAAAGCATGTGATACTCCTTTTCTTAGTGGCAAGAAATTTTTTGACATGAAAGTCCCTAGCATGCATTCTATTAACATTCAGATCATCCTTTTTCAGCAAAGAACAATCATCCATGAAGTGACCATGCTTACCACAGTAATGATAAGAACTATTAGATTTTCTTGTAGCATGGTTTCTATCAGATGAATTTTTACCATGCATTTATCTAAAGTTATGATTCTCCTTTTTATATGCATGTATGTGTGTGTTTATTTTATTTACAGCATGCACATTCTCAACATGATGGTGAATCAACTTTTTCTGCAAACTACCATTCTTTCTGCTCTTTTTAGTTTGTTTCTATTTTGTCTAAACAGTAGCTTGCTTAGGATTCTTCTTAGCCGTGAATTCAAAAACAGAGAGATTCTTGGTTGTTAGGTTTTTGTTTTCTATTTGAATTTTCTTGGGTGTCAATTTTTTCAGGGAAACATTAGAAGTGCTAGCTCCTTCTGAACTTCGTACAAAGGTTGTATATAGTTGATTCCTTATAACCCTTTTAATCCTAGAATCACAGCATATCCCTTCTCTTTGTTTAGTTACTTCATTATTCAAGGGAGCTTTTGACTTCTCTTTACCTTTGAGAGTTTTTGACAGAGAGTCTTCCAGATCATAAATTTTGTTTTCTAGAGAAGCAATGTGTATTTCATAACTGGCAATCTCTTGTTCACTGCAATTAACACATTCACTTAGCACCTTGTTTACAGTTTTATATTTCTCAATTTCTTGTTCCCGATTGCTCAATTTTTCATATTCTTCATTGCAAACATTTTTCCCTTTTCTAAAGCAAGAAGTCTTTCAAAAATAGTAGTGTTCAACTGCTTCAGTCCTTCATTTTCTTTTACTAATTCTTCATTCTGAACTAGTTCATTGATCAACACATGATCATCATTACTTGAACTCAATTTTTCTTCCAGTTCAGAAAGTTTTAGATTAAGTTCTTCGTTCTCATTTTTTAATGAACACAATTGTTTCTTGTATGCATGAACATTAGATAAACATTCATCAAAGGACTATTTCAGTTTCAGACAGTTTTCACAAGAAATATTAGAACTAATCTGATTATCATTAAATAAGCTCAATGTTTCTTCTAATTCAGAAATTTTAGAATGCAGTTTATCATTTTCATTTTTCAGTAGATAATTCTGTTTTTTAAGATTGTGAACATCTACCAAGCACAGATCATAAGTCTGTCTCAACTTTGGATAGTTTTCACAAAAAAATTCAGAATTATTCTGATCAATCTTTTTCTTCAGCCTTTTATTCTCAGATTTCATTTTCCTAGATTTCTCAAGCAGTTCTTCATACATCACTACCAGTTCATCACACGAGATACCTCTTGATTCGGAGCTTACCTAAGACGCTGTCTCTTCACTATGATACCTCTTATTGGCCATCAGACAAATTCATTCTTGCTCCTGATTAATGGTGGTTATCTTATCCATAATTTCCTTTCCAGAATCACATCCTGCAATATAAGGAAATATTTCAGTGTTAACTGCGGCTTTTAAAATATTCAGAACCTTTGTGTTCTGGCTATTCTTAAGTCTGTCCTCATCAGACCACTTGATCTGGCCATGAGACACTTTATGTGGGCCCTTTGAAACTAAATTCCATAGATTATAGTCGATGGAATTCATGTAAACGCATAGACCGCCTAGCTAACTGCTAAAATTAGAACCATCAAAAACCAAAGGAGACACACTTGAAAAACAGTTAAACAAGTTCGGATTAATAAGCTGAAAATAGTAATGCACCAGAAAACTAGTAGGATCCTCTACAGATCGTTGGATCTGGACAATCAGAGACCCTCTCTGATACCAATTGTTACTCTGTGAAGACTTAGTGCAACGGTACAGACATGGATTCATAGGGGGGGTGAATGAATCCCCTTAGAAAATTTTTAGGCATTACGCATTTTGCGTCCCATTATCTCCGGGGTTTAAGGGTTTTGCCTCTCTTTGTAGTTATATTTGAGGGAGGCTCCCGCGTTGTGAGAGCAGTTTCGGAAGAGCGGAGAATCATTGTAGCCGTCGGAGTTAGAAGGGCTTCCTGAGGCGATGATTCGTAAGCTCCCTTTCTTCTCCGACGTTCTCTGTCTCATGGCGGACCATCATCCTGAGGTCGTGGGGCGGCAGAGAGAACGGGCTCCAAGGGTTTTCTTGACGCTGCCGGAGCCACTCTGCAGCGAGCTGGGGGAGGCTGAGGTGAAGCGGCTGGAGAGTCGTTACGGGCTGCCTTGGCGGTTCCAGTTCCTGGCACCTGAGCGTCATGAGTCTAGCTTGTCCACTCATTCTGGCCTCTTTTGCTCCTTTCTTCTAGCCTGGAAATGTGGCTTTCGTCTACCCCTTCATCTCTTTATCATCGAGTTGCTTCGATTCTACCGACTAGCTCCTGTCCAGCTGGTCTCCAACTCTTATACCTTCATTTTCTCCTTTATTTTCCTTTGTGGCCAGTGTGGGGTGCGCGCCTCACTGGATCTTTTCCATTACTTCTTTATGTTGAAGGAGCATCCTCATGCGGGGAGAGGCTTCTTCTATATTCAGGCGAAGTAGGGGAGAAGCTGCGTGTCCCTCTCTGCGAAGGACTCTTCTCACAAAGGGTGGAAGACCCAATATTTCTGGGTGGGCCCATCGGCAGTCGGTGTAGTCTGGAATTTCTCGACGTTGCCTAATTTCCATCTGAACATTCCTCCGAGGCAAACCGTGTTTTCTCCGGAGGTGGAAGGTGAGGCCGCCGTTCTGTAGCAGAATCGCTAAGAGACTGCTGATTTGGTGACTTCTTCCAACATTGAGGGCTACCTCGCTCGAGTGCTATCGTCGACAGGTAAGGAGTTCGAGAGCTTGGTCTTCCTTCTTGCGGAGTAAAAACCTTCCTTCACTTAATCTGATTTTCTATGGTTCAGACATGAGGCGAGAGGTTGAGGAGGAGGCACCATCGACCGAATTGGAGATCATCGATTTGGACGAGGCGTCGGCTCCTAATGATCTTCAAGCTTCAGAGGGCTCGTCCCGCACCCGGGACAAGGGCAAGCGGGTGGCTCAGGATGACATTTCCGAGCGCCGGGGGGTCAAGCGCAAGGATCCCATGGCCAAGTTGTTACGGTCTTCAATGCAGGCTCAGTCTGCTGAGAAGAAACGGGCGAGGAAGGAGGGAGTCATCTGTCCGTCTGGAGGAGATTCCCTGCCGGCTCTCCCCTCTACTGAACAAGAGGGGGCCGATGAAGGAGGGATCACCGCCGATGCTGAGGCGCCGAACATAGCGGAGCGGCCGCCATACGAGGAGGTCAGGTTTGGGCCGGTCGAGGCTGGAGGGTCGCAGGAGGAGGCGACTCGATCTCAGGCGATCGAAGCTGGGGAGGTACGCGGTGGGGCCGCTCATGCCGTGCCTCAACACCCGGACGGGATTGTCCGAGGGAGATGCCCCGACCCTGGCCGCTTCGGTGAGAGCTTCCCCTCCCTCTACTAGCACCTTCAGTGTCTGGGCTCCTCTGTACCGGGCGTGCCATTCCTTAGCTTCTCGAGACTTGCGGGAAAAAGTCCGGAAGGGTCCCCCCTCTTCGCTGTTTGAGCAGATTATGGAGGGACGGCTGATTTTGGCCCAGCTGGGGGCTGAAGCTGTGGACGAGTATGCTCGAGTGGAGTCCGAGCGGGAGACTCTCTCGTGGACCCGCGGTGCGCTTGATCGAAAGGTCGAGTGTCTGACTCTCGATCTTGGGGACCTTCACCGGGAGATGGCCCCGCTCCGAGCGTTGGCGCAGTCGAGCCAAGCGAAGGTTCGGTCGTTGGCAGAGCAGCTGGCCCAGGCTCGCTACATGGTCGATCGGAAGAGTGAGCTATTGGAGTTAGAGCGCAGAAACTAGGTCGAGCGCGATGACCAATGGAGGGCCAAGCGAGAGGGGCTCGAGGATCGAGTTCGGGCAGTCGAGGATTCACGGACCGATGCTGAGCGAAGGCTGTGCGAGGCCGAGAGAAGGTTGTCTGAGTCCGAGCAGCGGGTAGTCGAGATCAAGAGGAAGGCAGAGCTGGCTGGGAAGGAAGCACTTGAGCAACATAAGTGCTTAGAGGCTTACCAGGCAGCTTTACAGTAGGCATCCTTTCCTTATTACGAGTCAGGCTACCGACGAGGACTCCGGAAGGGCTTCTCCCAAGGCTATGATCGGGCCATCCTAGAGGCAGAGGCCCATGTTGACACCCATTTTTTGCCGATAAGTTGAGTCATTTCTCTTACTCCCATTTATTGATGCCTCGAGTTGACCGTTACTCGTTGGGCTATTTGTTGGCACGTTTTGGGCCGATTTTATGAGCAGCCTCCCTCCCTGTCTAGGTCCGAGTTGATTCAAGGCTTAATGGGCCTTGATTTTGGTTGATTGAGCTTTTCTATAAATTTCGAGCACCCATATACATGTACGGTCAACCACCAACCGTTCAACCCCTGTGCGGTTGACACTTGGCCGTCCAAACATTTAATGGGTGTTTTAGTTAATTTTTTGAATTATCACCGACAAGTATATATACAGCCTAGTTTTAGCCGCATAAGACCATTGTGTGGTCTATACTGAGCCGTCTATCTTTCAAGAGTCATAACGTCGGTTAACTGTTCAGTTAAGTGCCTATTTATCTTCTTATTTTGTGATTTATGATTGACAGGATTGGGCGGTTTGCGAAGAGCCGTTCAACCATGAGAGAGTCCAACAGCGAACTTATCGGTCAGTTCAGTGGATAAATTAATTATCTCATGATTTAATTGAGTTTCCACCGACAGGTAGGAACGACCCCTTTATGACCGCTCATCTAGTTGTACGGTCTATCGTTAGACCGTTCATCCTCTCAAAACTAGGAAGTGGTTAAGACTTTCTTCTATCCATTCGTGGCTTTTCTCCCAACTTTCTTCGATGATTTCTCCGCGAATCCTTAACCATTTTCAGTGTCGTTTCTTTCAGATGAAAGATAATTGAATTATCTTCATCGTTTATTTAATAATCTCGACCAAAAAATGCCTTAAAACCCTAATTTCGGGGTTAGCATTTGGGTGCTCTATAAATAGACCCTAAAGGCTACCTTTGAAGGGGGGGAGATTTTTGGTCGACGGCGAAGCCCTGCCGAATCGTTGAGAGACCTACCACCAGGGAGGGAGGCCTTCTACGTCCACACAGGCCTCCGGTTCAGGGAGTATTCTATTTTGAGTCATTGTTTCATTTAGTCCCATTATTCTTGTTTGTTTGCATGCATCGTTTCTTCCACGTTTTCCCCCAGGTTTTCTTACTCTAATACTTCATTCACACACACCCTCCTATGTTTTTGACGCCCCTAGGGGTTTAAAACCCCCCAGGTATCCCCCATTCCTTTTGGCTATGTTCATTCCTTACCGTTCTAGCATTTACTACGCTTCATATTCTACATTTCTTTGCAGGTCAGTGACGCACTAGCGTGAGGCCTACCCTTTCTGGCCGGCCGGAAAGGGTGGAGGTTCGGACTCTCACAACTTACGGCGTGGTGGTTTTGTGCTGTTTCAAATCATCCGTTCAAGATGACGTGCGGCCACACGTGGATCGCCCTTTTCCTCCTGCGGTTGCATTAGAACCGTTCATCCGCCCATCATTTCGTGTCCCGCACTCCTCTTCAGCGCCTTCAAGCGATCTGTCGTGCGGCCGTACGTCTACATAGGTCGGAGCCGTACGTCATTGCAGCGCTGATTCTAAGGTGAGTACCTCCTCCTCTTTCCAAGGTACGGCGTGTTCATCACGTTCGGCATCTTGGTGGAGATCACACATGTTTACACAGTTCTATTCCCTCCTGCTTCTAAATCATTTAGTCTCCTCATTGATTTAGTAGAAGGAATAGGAGAGATATTTCATCAATCCATTGAAAGAAGGAAAACATGTCAACACCCTCTTTTTTGGCGATCACGGTGAGACCCCTACTACCCATCGTGTTAGTGTTTGCTGACCCCATGTTTGGTGTTTGCTAGTCTCCTTTGTGTTGAGTTGTCACAGGTTGTCTACTGGATCAGCGGTTCTGGCTTCTGGTGGTTGTGCGGTTCTATAAGAGCCGTATGGAACTTAGTGTGGCTGAGGATTGACCACGTTTCATTGCTTTCTGTCTTGTTCGTCCTACGAGCCTGCTGCCTTCTACAGTCAACTACCGCCCGCGCTTATCTCCTGCGGTCATTTATTGGCCACCCATCTTCTTGGCACAGGTAAGCCTACCTGTCCGCGCTGTTGGTTATGCTAACGGCCTGCGGTTGCTATAGGTCCATCCAAGAGATTACACGGTCTATTTTAGACCGTTAATCCAGGTGCGTCCTACCACCCTGCCTATGTTCAATTCATCGTTTTATTCATTTCAGTACATCTGTTTGTTGTATTACTCCTTGCTGTTGAACGGTCCTCCCTAGACCGTCAACCTCCCTGTGCGGTCTCACAGAGACCATCCTTGTCGTGCTACAGTGCACCCGATCCTCATCTTGGTTGCCATGCCATATTATTTTCGTGATATTTGGTGCTGTTCTGATCTCCCCCTGTTGTCATTATATTATTGCATGATTATGTTCATTTCATTTTCTCATACTTACTTGATCATTGTCTGCTAGATCTAGGCTAGACTTTGCATGCACTCCGGTGCGCATAGGGCATTCATACTCTTCATTTAGTTGCATTTCCACCGAGGTGGGGTTTCCTCTCGTCTCCATACTCCTTGGAGCCGACTAGGTGACCTTACCGAGGGCCTCCGTAAGCCCCCGTGAGCCGTGGATTCTCACACGGACGCCGGGCAGGTAGTACCATACCTTCCCTCAATCTAGGGTTTTGCATTCGTAAGAGGGAGAGTCCCTTAGAGTCACCCAGTTTCCCATTCTTATCCTGGTTAGGTACCTTATGGTTGAGTGAACATATAGTAATTAATCCACTAAGTTCCTAAAGAGGAACTTATAAAATTTTCGTGCATCATTCATAACCTGGGTGTTTAATATGTTGATTCTTCTCTCATCTCTTCCCTTCATTGTGCGTTGCCTCCATATCATTTTGTTGTTTAGGCCCATAGACTGGTTCATCTTTGCGTCCCTCCATTTACTTGCATTTGTCCTAGGTTCGTTTCTATCCTTGTATTTCTTTGAAATTCACTATATAAAGTCTCCATTTCTCCCATGTAGCACTTCTCTTCTGTCCAGTATTCCTCATCTTCCCTGTCCTCTTACCCCCGCGTGGATTCCTCTTCCCACACGGGCCCATCACCTCATTCATCTAATGGGCCTTATTCTCTTCACGGGCCTTCTTCTTTCAACGTGCCTACTCCCTTTAACGGGCCTTCCTATCCCGCCCGTGTTGTTGATGGCCCAATCAATTCTCATCCCCACATACATGATCCTTCCAGGCCCATATATCCTTCTACTCCCGGAATGGGCTTTCCTTCTTCTCAGGATGGGTCCCTTTATTCGGCCCATCATCATCCTGGTCTAAACTTTCACTCTCTTGCTCAGGCTGGCCCACATTCTTATCGGACTCTTCCCACCGAGGAGATGATCGCTCAAGCCCAACGCCAGCTTGATGAATTTCAGCGACGAATTAATCCCCAAACTTCTTTGGATGCCCCGTTTGTCTTTCAAAGTCTTCAACTTCCACCACGTTCACAAATTCTGGCTTATCGTCGCTATGGTGGAGGCGGTGACCCCTACGTGCATTTGAAGGAGTTCATTTATGAGTCGGCCCAATTCCGACATGAACAATGTTTAATGACTTATCTATTTGGTATGTCGTTAGAAGGCTCGGCTCGGGATTGGTTCTTTTCATTGTCACGAGAGCAAGTGGTGAATTTTCAAGCCGTCCAAGGAAGATTTATTTAGCAATTTTGAGACCAGGTCAGGCCCAAGTACTCTATGGTAGATTTGGCCCAAGAGAAGATGAAGCCCGATGAGGAATTCTCCACGTTTGCCGACCACTGGCGTCGCCTAGCCGCGCAAGTTTCGGGGCATATTCCAGACGGTGAGCAGATTAAAATGGTTATTTCTATGGCAACGCCCGAGCTCAAATGCATCTTAGCCCTTAACGATATCACCTCATGGTAACAACTCTACAGCCGAGCCCGCTTCATTAGCCAACAACTCCTAGGTTTCCTTGACCCCGAGTCTCCTCCACCTTCTACGCCCACATACGCCTCCTATCCATCGCCTTCCATGAGTCAGCCATCCACCGCATATTCTTCCGCCAGTCAGCCTTCCGCTCCTACATACCCATATGCCTCCACGTGTCAACCCTCCATGAGTCAACCTACCGCCATCCACAGTCAGCCCTCCACCCCCACATATGTGTCTCCGCCTACGTCTTCCTCTCCGGTCAAGAGAACATCACACCCCGAGCAGGTAGATGCCATCCACATACCTCCCACCTCCCTTTCCGCTCCACATATGCCTCCACCGAGTCATTCCACTAGTTGCCATACGCCTTTGCCTTCGCAACCCCCACTTCCTTCTCTACTTCCATCTCCATTACCTTCCCATACCTCTCGGCATCCACCTTGCCCGAAGCAGGCTCCTCATCGTCCTCCATTGCCGGAGTGTTTTTCAGATATTTTCAGGGCTTTGATGGCTACTCATGCGTTGCCGCCCCCTCCAGTTGTGCCCTGTCGACCCGCGGTCAGGGATATGCTTCAATTTTGTGATTACCATCGTCAGCAGGGGCATTTGGTTGAGGATTGCCCCGAATTCCGAGAGTATGTTTATGGCCTGGAAGATAATACGAGGATCGATTGGGCCGCCATGCATGAAGCTATTCTAAATCTCCACAGCAAGCAACAACAGCAAGCGCCGCCCAGGCAGCCATCTTCGTTTCAAGACCAGGGGCACCCCTATGATTCTTCAGTTGATGAAACACCTGCTCCGTTGTCTATCTCTTCTCCTATCCCATCTCTTTCACCCATCCAAGCCTCTGCTCAGGCAAATACCCCTCTTTCACCCTCTACTTCCACCACCACTCTTGCTCCCAAGGCCGCTCGACGTATCGTGTCGATACATCGAAGAGCGCCGCCATTTGCCACTTCATCCACTCCACCACTACTTTCACCCTCACCCCTATCGCCATCTCCATTATCCCCATTGCCATCACCATCACCGTCATCACTTCCTATCATGATGATCCCATTTCCGTCACCGTCACAACCATTCCCTCTACCGATGCCGCTCCCTTCACCGTCATCGTCCGAACCTAAGCAAGCTACCCCTACACCCATGTCTTTACCTTTGCCTTCCTCTCTTCCCACACCCCCACCTCTGTCTTTGCCTCCACTAGAGTCCATCATCGACGCTATCCCTACACCGCTCACATTGACTCTACCCTCACTTACGCCTTCTAAACCTTCGCCCACACCTGCCAAGCATTCTTCACCCCTTTCTCTACCTATTTCCACCCCACGGAGCGGGTGTTCATTCCCTTGGGTGCCCCTCGGGTTTGGTCCCCAGAGAGGTGAAAAGCCGAGCCAGGCGTCGATTGTGCATTACAAACCTCAGGTTTTCATTTGCCGCATGCCAATCCGAGTTCTGGTCCCTGGTTGTTTTGGGGATGATCTGCCTGCGCTTCCCACGACGATTGCCAAGAAGAGTTCCTCAGTGCTAGTGCCAGTTTATTCTCGTGCGAGGTCGGTGGCAATCTCTTTGCTTGCCGTAAAATTCACTGTTGATGATGTTGTTTCTCCTGGGTCGATCGCTGTTTAGTTCATTGGCCAAGAGGGGTTCTCGACCCAGATGGTGCTAACCCACACGGCCACCAAAAGTTTAATGAATTCAGCATTTAAGGGGCAATTGGCCGTATCTTCGAGATTGGCCAGGGGCATTCTGTGTTTTCTGTCTCATCTCTCTCGGTTTGTTGGTGAGTCGGCCACATCAACGCCGCGCATCACCCTCCCTCAGTTCCATCCTGCACTTCTAGCAAGGGAGTTATACTTCATGCCTGATTACCGAGTGGAGATGCCTAATCTCAGGCTATTGGTGCCGAGCAACAAAACTCCATGTTTTTTTGGTCTTCGTCCAGTTGAGGAGTTGTTTATTCAAGAATGTCCATCTACGGTTAGCACCGCATATCAAGGGGCAACTGCCCCGATAAAGTAGCAGGTTCATAGTCGGGCCAGGCCATCTGCCTGGTGGACCCGTTACTTGAGAAGACATACTAGATCAAGAGCCTCGAAGGCCCGAGTCCGTGCCAGGCGGAGTTATTGCAAGCAGATTTCTACCAAGAAAAGGTGGCGACATAAGTATAAGGACCGACAGTTGTGTATTCGGGGGCTCACTCCACCTCCTTCTTCTATCCATTCATCATTTCTTTTGCTCAGCTCTTATCCTTGGGTGATGTACTTTCCACCACCTGACTATTTTTCTACCATCTTCTCCTATCCTCACCATTCTAGGTCCCGGCCTATGACCTCCTCTTCCTCTGATCCAGGGGCATCATCTAGTTTTCTTCCCCGGGTATATCCGGATGCCACTTCTCATCATTTTTCCTCGGCTTTGTTGGGGGTTCCTTGTGTTCGTTCCCCGACCTTGTCGGGTAGTTTTTCTGATCCTTCCCCGACTTTGTCGGGCGACCATCGTTTTCCCTCTCCAACTTGGTCGGATGGTTTCCATTTCTTTTCCCTGACTTTGTCGGGCAATCATGTTGCTTCTTCCCCACCCCTGGCGGATGAATTTCATTCTTCTTCTCTGACCGTGTCGTATGATTCTTATTCTCATCTCTCTATTCTTTCCTCCTCACCCTTTCGGGGTCATTACCCTTTTTCTTGATATTTTCGAGGCTTTAGTCCGCGTTGATCCCAGCTAATCTTTGCTTATTCTGTATCCGGTTCCTTGTTATCAGGGTCTCTGTGCCTTAATGAGGGAGTTCTAGCCCTCGTCCCTCTTCCTTTTTATCCTTATTTCGTCTAGTTTGGTGTCCGCCGCTCCTCCGTGTAGAAGAATTTTCAAGCCTGGCTATACTCTCCCTTTCGTCCTGTCAAGCAAGGAATACAAAGCTCATGCTGTACGAAGCTCGATGATCAAGATCGCGTCAGGATGCTGTTACCACACTGTGGATATACAAGGTATTGTTATTTTGTGTAAGAAATATGCTGTCATTGCTAATATTTCTATTTATTCCTGCACATGCTTATAATGCTATTTCCTCAACATGGTTAAGTGACTTTTTGAAATTTGCTTAGTTAGCTTAGTCCAAAAAAAACAAATAAAAAGTTAGATTCTGTAGCATCCCTTAGGCTGGTGATAACTCCGTGTTAGGAGTCTAGTTTCTTTCCCTGATTGTTGAGGGTGACCTTTGAGTATGGATTTTTCACACACTACACAGCGAGCCATAGCCTATCTCTCTAAGGCACACCATTGCTGCTTTGGCCATACTTTGGGTATGCACGAAGGTCTTTTCTTTTCTCTGCTCGGCCAAGTGCAGGGGCAAGAGATTGATGGATAAGATGACTAACCTAGGCGCTCCCTAATACGAGAGAGGTCTAAAATAGGGGCAGTCTTGACCCTCAAAAGTGAGCTTTCATGCTATATCTGGCCAATAAGGGCAACCAAAATGAGAAAATGAATTAATAAAAAATTATGAATCAAAGGCATGGCAAGAGTGGCAGTACAGTTCCCCGCGGGACGTCATGAGCCCGGTCGCATGCGTGCCTGATAAATATGGGTCTAAAAATCAAAGACACAAAGTCCCGACGCAATAGTCTATCTCTTTGAGGGGTAGTGCCCTGGAAGGAATTCGAGCCTTGATATCTCCCATCCTGAACAAAACCTGTCTCCAATTTTTCTTCTGCTTCTCCCTCTTAGGCTGGGTTATATCCCGGGTATGGCCTTAGTAGGGGCACTGTTCTTTAGAAGCGGTTGGTTGTGGTAAGCCACCCTCACATGCATGCCCTGCTTAAGGGAAGCCTTTAATGAAAGGGGTAGGAACGACGATCCTTGGCCAGTAGTTTGAGCCCGTCTTTCGGTGCTGCGGATTGCTATGTCAAAATCCAAAAAAAATTTAAATATTACCAAGCGTAAAAAAAAATACTTCAAAAAAAAATCCAAAAAAGAACCAAATATTGTCAAAAATTCAAAAAAAATCAAATATTGTCAAAAATCCAAAAAAATCAAATACTTCAAAAAATCCAAAAAAATGAAATACTATTGAAAATCTAAAAATCAAAAGAAAAATTATTACAAAAAAATCCAAAAAATGTGTCTTTTTCATGCACTTGCATTTGTTTTAAGGACAGATATGTAATCCGTTTGTTAAGTGTGTAGGTTGCAAGTACTCAGGCATTCCTTGCTATATCTTTGTGCTCTGCCTCCTGTCCACATCTTTGATCTGTTCTTTCCTTCTTCGATCCACTCTCGATCTGTTCTGAAGCTCATGTCCTTCTCAGCTTTTGTTTGCAATGATCATATCTTTATGAGAGGGCTTTGCCTCACGATTATGAACCTGGCGGTTCTGCTTCATTCTGATCTTGGGTTTTGATTGAAGGGCGTATTTGTTTATGTCTTTTGTCCCGCCGTGTCCTTGTCACGTGTTTATGTCCCACCGTGTTATCCCACACATGTTGTTTTATCCCTCACCGAGTGTTGTTAGTTATCTTGCACATGTTATTACTCAGCCCTTTATGTCCCATGTTCTTGTCCTAACCGTGTGGTCATCCGTCATGTTCTTATCCCAACCGTGTGTTGTCCCACCGCGTTATTGTCTTGTCACACCGTGTTCATGCATGCATGTTGTCTGTTCATGCCATTGTATATGTGCTCGTTTGCCTTTGTTATGTTATGTTGCATTGTCTCCCATTTCATTTGATCGTTATGTTATGTCGTGTTGTTTGTCGTTCAGTTAATCGTTATGTTATCTACACTAGGTTTATACTTGCTTGTTTATCATATTTATCTTATGATGAAAATCCATAAAAATCAAAAAATGAAAATAAAAAAAATGCCGTTTTGCCTACGCAGGTAAGTCAGGTATGGCTCTCTATCCCAACTCATTGTTGCATTACTATATGGTATCTATATTGTTATATCATCTCGAGAACCGGCTGGTCATTCATGTGTTCCAAGATCTGATGTTCCCCTTTAACAAAAAGGATGATGATCCAGGTTCACGTGTTTAATCTCCGGATAGGCCGTTAGGTTGGGGAAGTCTAGGGAAGATGGTTCTATCTTGCACGCTGTGGTTGCAGATAGTGTCTTGACTCTGATTCACCCAACTTAGCAATACTATTCTTGAGTATTTTATATTTTAACCTTTCTTTGCATTTATTTTGATGATTTCTTTTATTTTAGCCCAGCATGCATCATACGCATCTTTTAAGCATTCACCACCCATGGCTTGCCTGCTAATGTCTCGCCAGTTATGGATAGCTGTGCGTTTGGTGCTTGAGTAAGAGGAACAATTCCACTATGAGTTGGAAGGTCTTCTCTGGTTGATTCGCTTGGCTTGGTTGATTAAGAGATCCATGTTTGGAGTTTTAGTCTGTTTCCTCACTTTTGCTTATTCCGGTCTCCTCATTGGTCCAAGGGATTGTGTCCCCCATGAGGTTGATCATGTGTTTTCTCTCTTTAGTTTAGTCTCTCCAGATTGGTGTTACTTTTGGTCTAACTATTCCTTGTGGTTGATTCAGAGTTTTCCAGAAAATTCTTATCACTTTTTGGTGAAAACAGGTGTCGTTTTGCCTTAACGCCCGCTTTTTAGTCCACTCCGCTTCGTTTTCGCTTCACCTCCATGCTCCATGTCACTTTCGCTTCACCTCCGCTTATTCCCTTACAAAGCGGACGTTAAGGAGGGGCATCTGTTCACACCCATTTTTTGCCGATAAGTTGAGTCATTTCTCTTACTCTCATTTATTGATGCCTCGAGTTGACCGTTACTCGTTGGGCTATTTGCTGGCACGTTTTGGGATGATTTTATGAGCAGCCTCCCTCCTGGCTAGGTCCGAGTTGATTCAGGGCTTAATGGGCCTTGATTTTGGTTGATTGAGCTTTTTTATAAATTTCGAGCACCCATATACATGCACGGTCAACCACCAGCCATTCAACCCTTGTGCGGTTGACACTTGGCCGTCCAAACATTTAATGGGTGTTTTAGTTAATTTTCTGAATTATCACCGATAAGCATATATACGGCCTAGTTTTAGCCGCATAAGACCATTGTGTGGTCTATATTAAGCCGTCTATCTTTCAAGAGTCCTAACGTCGGTTAACTGTTCAGTTAATTACCTATTTATTTTCTTATTTTATGATTTATCACCAATAGGATTGGGCGGTTTGCGAAGAGCCGTTCAACCATGAGAGAGTCCAACGGCGAACTTATCGGTTAGTTCAGTGGATAAATTAATTATCTCATGAGTTATTTGAGTTTCCACCGACAAGTAGGAACGGTCCCTTTATGACCGCTCATCCAGTTGTACGGTCTATCGTTAGACCGTTCATCCTCTCGAAACCAGGAAGTGGTTAAGACTTTCTTCTATCCATTTGTAGCTTTTCTCCCAACTTTCTCCGATGATTTCTCCGCGAATCCTTAACCATTTTCAGTGCCGTTTCTTCCAGATGAAAGATAATTGAATTATCTTCATCGTTTACTTAATAATCTCGACCTAAAAATGCCTTAAAACCCTAATTTTGGGGTTAGCATTTGGGTGCTCTATAAATAGACCCTAAAGGCTACCTTTGAAGGGGGGGGGGGATTTTTGATCGACGGCGAAGCCCTGCCGAATCATTGAGCGACCTACCACCAGGGAGGGAGGCCTTCTACGTCCACACATGCCTCCGGTTCAGGGAGTATTCTATTTTGAGTCATTGTTTCATTTAGTCCCATTGTTCTTGTTTGTTTACATGCATCGTTTCTTCCACATTTTCCCCCAGGTTTTCTTACTCTAATACTTCATTCACACACCCCCCCTATGTTTTTGACGCCCCTAAGGGTTTAAAACCCCCCAGGTATCCCCCATTCCTTTTGGCTATGTTCATTCCTTTCTGTTCTAGCATTTACTACGCTTCATATTCTTCATTTCTTTGCAGGTCAGCGACGCACTAGCGCGAGGCCTACCCTTTCTGGCTGGTCAGAAAGGGTGGAGGTTCGGACTCTCGCAACTTACGACGTGGTGGTTTTGTGCAGTTTCAAATCATCCGTTCAAGATGACGAGCGGCCACACGTGGACCGCCCTTTTCGTCCTGCGGTTGCATTAGAGCCGTTCATCCGCCCGTCATTCCTCGTCCCGCACTCCTCTTCAATGCCTTCAAGTGGTCTGTCATGCGGCCGTACGTCTACATAGGCGGTCCCCTCGGAGCCGTACGTCCTTGCAACGCTGATTCTAAGGCGGGTACCTCCCCCTCTTTCCAAGGTACGGCGTGTTCATCACGTTCGACATCTTGGTGGTGATCACACAGGTTTACACACTTCTATTCCCTCCTGCTTCTAAATCATTTAGTCTTCTCGTTGATTTAGTAGAAGGAGTAGGAGAGATATTTCTTCAATCCATTGAAAGAAGGAAAACATGTCAACAGCCCAGTCGTCTACGCTAGTTTTTCCTTCCGGTCAGCGCTATGACTCGGATTGGGGCTCCACTGACTCTTCCCACTATACGTCGAGTGAAGAGGTGAGTTCGGCCCCGTCCGAGCGATTGTTTCGACAGGGCACGCGGCCGAGACAGTTCCCATACAGGTGGGGTCAGTGTCTGGGCCGGCCGTCGTCGAGAACACTGGGGGTCAGATCACCTGGTGCCAAAGAAGCCTTATCTGCCGAGCTTGGAGATGGCCCCGAGGCTTGATGTAATAGCTCTTTTTCTTTTTTTTCTTTCTCTTTCATATGTAGCCGAGTAAGGCTTTTTTGGAAACTATAATAGCGGCATTATTGAATGCTGAATTGACTGCTTCTTACCGCGTTTGGTGTGATTTGACTACCGTATCCGTAGTCGTTTGAAGGAGGCGCCGATTTTTTGCAGATCTTGCGCGCGTCGATATGTCAAATAACTGACATGGCGCTGGCACCTTTCCATTTTTCTATACTGCCCTTAATGAGTTGCCACTTCGCGCGTCCCGCTGGGGGAATATCGAGAAATGAGGTAACCAACCTAGGGAAAGCCTTGGTAGCGTGTTTTGTAAGGGGAGAGTCATTTAAGGTGATCAGCTCCCTCTTTGGCCTATAAAAGGTCCGAGGGGCGTTTCCTTTTCCTTTCATCGCTTAAGGCCGTTCCTGGCGATTTTTCCCTTCCGCGAAGTGTTATTGTATTAGTCTTGGTGAGGCATGGAAGGCACTTCAGAAGATGATGATGCAAATGGCGGTGGGAGGGAAGCTCCTGTTGCTTCAGTCTGGAAGAGGGTTCGTCAGTCGGAGGCCAATCAGGGGGAAGGTTCATGCCAGAGCATGTCGCCTTCCTGTCCCTGTCCTGTCGGCGATCTTCTGAGGGAGAATGAAGCTTCGTCCAACTTCATTCTTTCACTGTCGCCCCCGCCCCTCCTTCCACTGTCGATCCCGTTGCCTAGGGAGGGAGCTCTCTCAAGATTCCTCACCTTTCGGGTCGACCTCTTTTTCTTTTATGTTGTCCTTCTAATCCCTTTGACAACTTTCCTCCGAACCTTCTCAAACCAACGAAGCCGGCGATCCCTTATCCGAGCCAGTTTCTACACGAGGCAGAGTCAGTGGCTGGGCGTGGGAGCGCCTACTGGGTTGGCCGAGCGTTCCGCTCGCGTTATAGTACCAAGGGGATGTAATTTTTTGTACATGTATACTATACCGGCTACGGCCTTCTTGATGTACATCAAAGTTTAATAAGAAGAGAAGAATGGTGATTATTCTATTTAGCTTACATGTGTGTGCTCGTCAAATGTTCAAAAGTAGAACTTGTGAAGATTTGTCGCGTTCCACGCCCGAGGGACGGGTGTTTCTTCCATGGTTGACAATCGGTATGCTCCTTTCCCGAGCTTCTCGACCACTCGGTAGGGACCTTCCCAGGTAGGGGCCAGCTTCCCTGCCACCTCTAGTGGTCAAGATGCTTCGGCCTTCCTGTGGACGTCAAAAAATGATGATGATCATACGACATGCACGTCTCAGCACTCGAGAGCGAGTCGAAGACGGAAAGGCTGAATAAACCCTGTGCCTCCTCCAAGCAGGACGAATACCTACCCGGTGCTCCGCCACCCGACAAAGAATCCCCTCGTGTTGAAGAGACAGCCCCGGCTCTCCAGTCGGCATTGCCAAAGGCTGAATCAAAAGGAACTCGGGAATTCGAACACGTGTTCGGCACGCGCCGGGGATCACTCGAAGTTCCAAATCGGGATGCAGAGGCCCTGAACTAAACACCCCGACGGCGGTGCATTACGACTAAAGCAATACAGGAGGATAAGCATCCATCCGAATAGCCGCGAAGCCGAGACGAAGTCTAAACCGGCGCGCCCTTATATGGTCTTTAAACCGGCGCGCCCCTTCCAATAGCCTTAAACCGGTGCACCCCTAAGGGGGCCTTAAACCGGCGCGCCCTTATATGGTCCTTAAACCGGCGCGCCCCTAAGGGGGCCTTAAATCGGCGCGCCCTTTACAAGATGCTAGTCCGGCGCGCCCCGTGAACTCCCTTGCTTTATGTTAAAACGGCATGCTCCCGTTGAAGGGTCACCCCTTTGAATGCACTAAACCGGCGCGCCCATCTTGGAGTGCTAATACGGCGCGCTTAGTTTAGAAACAAGCCTCTCTCTGAGGACTTTATCCGGCATGCAGTGAAGCCATCCCGTCATCAATGCGGTCCCCTGTTTCCTGGGAACGGCATGATGACGAACAAGCCCAAAATGGTTAAAGCTCCCACTTCGATCCGGCGGGCAACCGAGCATAGCCGTGAATAGAAGTTCTCGAGCCCTGCACCGTCGAATGCTCATTCCGTTGAGCGGCCGGCCATGCTCCTGCAAATGATGAAAGCCGCGTGTCTCGCGGTGGATATGCCAGCAGAGGAGGAGGCCATGCCTCTGCCCCTCTCCCGATCACACCGTAGCCGCGGCGGAGGTGACGTCCATGACAACGGCACTCGACACGTCGACCCCAGCGACGTCAGCAATGGCAACTGCGAACAGAACAAAAGCCATAGAAATGGGAAGCTTGCTTCCCTGCTCTCCCTATAAATACAAGCCCCAGGCAAGAAGCAAAAGAGGGGGGGCGCTCTACTGACGGCGAAGCCCTGCTCCGAAGTGTGAAGAGAGATAAGAGGGTGAAAGAAAGAAGGAGAGGTGAGGGGAAGAGAGCTCGCTTCCCCCCTTTGTCTTTGCATTTCCTTCTGCCCCTTTGATTTCCTTTTGGTGATCTTCATATGTAGACCTTTATCTTCGTATTCCCTTTCAATGTAAGCGGAGTTTGGTCTGTTGTGAAATGAAAGGAAAACTCCCCTTTGGGAGATCTTGATGCCCCAATCCCCCTCAATACTCAGCCCATAGTGGCTCTGTTTTTTTTCCCTACCGCCGTGTTCTTGTGTCGACTTCGGCTCTCACGTGGTCTTCAGCCACACGATCACGGCAACCCTCGGGTCGTCGGAGTTCCTTTGTAGGCTGGCCCTCAGGACCTCCGGCCCCGAACGGGGGGAGTCGATACGATCGCAACAACCCATGGGTCACCGGTTTCCCTTGTAGGCTAGCCCTCGGGATCTCCGGCCCCAAATGGGGTAACTTTACTGGTGCCGTTGCTTATGCACACACCGGGATGTTTCGGGGCCGTCGGAGTTCTCTCCGCATGGCGCGCCCCATCTTTTCCCCCATACCCTTCCGATCTAGGGGAGGTGCTGCCCGATTTTCGTCAGGGCCAAGAACAAGTGAACAAATAGAACACCAAGAACAATGAATAAATGTGTCATAGAATTTGCCCACGGGTGAAAGAAAAGAAACACACAGTAAAACTCTGTGAACTGAACTCCCCTGAACGAACACTTAAGCATCCACGCTAATCCACCTGAACAAACACTTAAAACACTTAAATCTTCTTTCCACAAACATAATTCATCAATAAGATGAACAAACCAATCAATAAATCAACTTACAGTTGAAGGAAAGAAGAAACAGAGCACAAACGGGTTGAAAGAAGCTATACAATGCTTAATCCGGCGCCCCCTAATCCGGTGCGGGTTAATCCGGCGCGGTACCCCCCCACGCCGGTTTAACCCCACACTCAAAACCCAATTTTTTTTTCCTTGCAGCAATCCGGCGCACCCCCTTGTACTAGTCCATTTAACCGGCGCGCCCCCCTTCCTGGACCTTAACCGGCGCGCCCCCCCTTGAACTCCCTTAAACCGGCGCGCCCCTTCAGCCCCCTTTAGTGTCCTTAAACCGGCGCGCCCTTCCCCTTGTGGCATCCTTAACCGGCGCGCCCCCCCTTCAATATCACTTAATCCGGCGTGCCTGGAAGAGAGAAGGTGATCAAAAAAATAAAAGAAAACATGCAATTCAAGCTAATAGAAAACTAATCAAAAGTCTCCCCTCCACTATAATCCAAATTTTGTTCCGGGGGCGCTGCCCCCGAAAACCCCCACAAGGGGCGTTGCCCCCTTGACGCCCACGACCTGACCAGGCAGGTCGAACCCCGCGACCTGACCGCGCAGGTCGATCCGCGTGCGAGGGCGCACGTTGCCGAGTTTTGGCGTTACACTTAACAACCCGCTCCCCCGGACTGTGCGTGAAGAGAAAAGCAATGATGCCCCGTGGTATCGGACGTGGACCTCAGGATCCCCGACATGGTCATGATCCGTGCACCTCTTGGGCCGATAGTTCATCAGCTTGACCCACTTCTTCCGGGATCCGATCCCGCACCCACGTGAAGCGTGCCGTACCTACGGCAGATAGCCGAATGTCTTTGTTGTTACCTTCGATGCTTCGAATATGGACTCTCGACCGAATACTGGAATTTCCTGTTAGTGGCTGATGTATATATACCGGGATCTAATCCCGCACCTTCATTAAATTCGCCGCACTCGCGGCAAGTATTTATATGGTTTTGAACACCGTTTTGCATACCGATGCAGAGGGTTTAAATCATGTCAACCCAACTCGCATGCTTTAATGAAAAATGATCTCTAGGTCATTTGACCCCTTTTCTTGGCGATTAATCAGAGGTCTTCCCCTCTCCGAGGGGATGTAATTAACGTCGCGGCCTTTATGGCGCGGTGGGTCTCCAGTCCCGACCCGATATCCACAATCGTCTGATCAGTCAGATGGAGCGCACCCCGGGCTTCGGACCACTCCAGTCTCGAAGCCCGAACACATTGTCACCTAGGTGACTGGCACGCCCTCGCACTAGATAAACCGATAAAAAGACCACCGATATCCCATGATATTTCTGAACCACACGAAACCCAGTGCGTTCCACAAGCTGGCACGCCCGGTGGGACAGATGATCCCGAATCGATATAACCATCGATATCCCGATATTTCCGAACCAACAAAATCTAGTGCGTTCCACACTTCCTCAGGACGAAGTCTCCTGGCTGGAAGTGTCTTTCTTAGACTCTGCTGTTGTTGTATCGACCGATGCGCCGTTGGTATTCCGTTGCTCGGATCCTTGCACTCTCTCGGATCTTGTCTGCTAAGTCGAGGTTCTCTCGCAATTTCTGCTCATTTACCTTGGGCTCGAAGTGGATGATGTGGAGAGAGGGATTGCTGACCTCCAACGGAATCACGACTTTCGTGCCATACACCAGCTGAAAAGGTGTTTCACCAGTAGCCGTTCTCGGAGTAGTTCGGTGCAACCATAGTACACTCGACAATTCCTCGAGCCAGCTTCCCTTGGCTTTGCCGAGCCTAGTTTTGATACCTTTTAAGATAGTCTTATTGGCATTTTTGACCAGTCCGTTAGCCTGAGGGTGGGCTACCGAAGTGAAGTGGTTGCGAATGTTTAGGTCGACACATCTGTCTCTGAAATAATGAGAATCAAACTACCGATCATTATCGCTCACTATCACTCGGGGGACACCGTAGCGACAGATGATCGATTTCCAAACAAAACTCCATACGACCGATTCGGTGATCCTGGTGGTGGCTTCGGCCTCGATCCATTTGGTGAAATAGTCGATGGCGACGATGACGAACTTCTTCTGAGCTTGAGCCGTAGGGAACAGCCCCAAAATGTCGATCCCCCACTGAGCGAAAGGGTATGGCTCAACAGGGTGATGAGCTCTGCAGTCGGCTGATGAATTAGGTGGTCGAAGCACTGACATCGATCACACTTCTGTACGTAGGTTGAGCAGTCGCGCTGGAGAGTGGGCCACCAGTAACCCTGCCGTAGCAAGATCCTAGAGAGTGATCTTCCTCCTTGGTGCGCTCCGCAGATGCCTTTGTGTACTTTGTGAATCGCTCGACTGGCTTCGTGGTCGCTGATGCACTTGAGGAGAGGGCCGGAGAATGACTTGCGGTACAAGGTATCATCCAGCATGATGAAACGTCGAGCTGGGTACTTGAGCTTCCGAGCCTCCCGAGGGTCGGTGGGCTCTTGAGAATCCTAGAGTCAGGATATGTAGGGGGTCCGCCAGTCGCTTGAGGGTGCCAGGTTAATAGTCATAAGCTCGAATTCGATGCTCGGTTGCCCGAGCTCTTCGAGGAAGACTGATCGTGTACTAGCGGGATCGGGCGATGAGGCCAGTCGAGAGAGGGCGCCCGCTCGGGAGTTTTCCTCTCGGGCTATTCAGACTACCTCAAAGCTCTCGAAGAGTTGGGCCATCCTCTTGACCGCCTGGAGGTACTTGACCATTTGTCCTTCCCGAGCTTCGTATTCACTATTGACTTGGCTAGCGACCAATTGGGAGTCAGTGTGGATCCTGACTCGTTCGGCCTCCAGTCGTCGAGTCATCCAGGCTCCCGAGATAACAGCTTCATACTCGGAGGCGTTGTTGGACACCTGGAAGTTGAACTTTAGGGCGTACCACAGCTCCGCTCCTTTGAGGGACTTGATGAGAATACCGGCGCCGCTTCCTGTTGAATTGGAGGACCCATCAACGAACAGATCCCAGGTAGGCCCGGACGCCGGTGGAAGTGCTTCTGCAATCGGGACCGTGCTTTCAGCGATGAAGTCTGCGAGAGCCTTTCCTTTAATAGCCGAGTGGGGGTGATACGAAATATCGTAGGCCATGAGCATGATGGCCCATTTGACGAGGCATCCCGAGGCTTCAGGGTGAAAGAGAATCTTCTTCAGGGGTTCGCTGGTCAATACGATGATGGAGTGCCCTTGGAAGTAGGGTCGAAGGCGCTTGGCCGAGGTAACCAATGCTAGCACGAGTTTCTCGGTTGCGGGGTACCTTCTTTCGGCCTCATTAAGCACCTTGCTGGCATAGTAAACTGGTCTCTTGACTCCTGCGTCGTTCCTGACCAGGACCGAGCTTATAGTAGAAGGGGTCGCCGAGAGGTAGAGGTGTAGAGCTTCGCCTCGGACTGGTTTAGACAGCACCGGGGGTGAGGCCAAGAATTCCTTGAGTTTAGCGAACGCCTTCTGACATTCCTCATCCCAGGTGAACGTAGTTGATGCCATTTTGGGTCCCCTCAATAGTTTGAAGAAGGGTAAGCATCATTTGGCCGCCCGAGATAGGAAATGGTTGAGTGCAGCAATGTGCCCCGTTAGGCGTTGGACGTCCTTGATGCAGGTAGGTGGCCTCATGTCCAGGATGGCCTAGACCTTGTCGGGGTTGGCCTCAATTCCACGCTGAGTGACCAGGAAGCCTAGGAACTTCTCGGATCTGACTCCGAAGGCGCACTTGGCGGGGCTGAGCTTCACGTTGCATTTCAAGAGGGTGTCGAAGGTCTCGGCTAAGTCGGCGAGGTGGTCTTTGGCCTTCGGTGTTTTGACGAGCATATCATCAATATAGGCCTCGACGTTCCAATCGAGCTGTCCTTCAAAAATGTGGTTGATCAGTCTCTGATATGTTGCTCCAGTATTCTTTAATCCGAACGGCATCTGGGTGTAGCAGTGTACGCCGAAGTCGGTGATGAAGGCGGTCTTCTCGATGTCCTCTGGGTCCATCCTGATCTGATGGTAGCCGGAGTAGGCGTCCAGGAAGCTGAGCAGCTCATTGCCAGAGGTTGAATTGACCAGTTGATCGATGCTCGACAGTGGGTAGCAATCCTTCGGGGTGGCCTGGTTGAGATCGGTGAAGTCCACGCACATCCGCTATTTCCCAGAAGCTTTTGGTACTAGGATGACATTGGCGAGCCGTGTAGGGTACAGAACCAGATGAAAGAGGCCAGTCTTCTGCTCATGGATGACTTGCTCTTTGATGACTGATTGCTTCTCTGGGACGTGCTTTCTTCTGCACTGTTGTATTGGCTTTGCTGTCGAGTCGAGGTTGAGCTTGTGCATCATCACATCTCCCGGGATCCCGGGAAGGTGCTCATCAGACCATGCAAAGACTCGGATGTACTGCGCAAGGAAAGCTTTATATTTTTCTCATTCCTCAAGTGGGAGCTCGTCTCCAATCTTTACTCCTAGGGTCGGGTCACTGTTAAGGAAGACTGTTAGCAACTCGCCGCCAGGCTTAGATCTAGCAGGTCCTTCCTCGGCTCCCTTTATCCCTTTATTCTTCCCTTCCGGCCTAGTGGCATCAACCGAGACTATATAGCACCGTCTAGCCAATGCCTGGTTACCTCAAACTCCCCCCACGCCATATTTGGTTGGGAACTTTATCTTTTGGTGAAAGGTAGAGGGCACCGCTCTCATTCGGCTGAGAATGCCTCGACCGAAGATGGCGTTGTATGCCGTCATCCCCTTAATCACGATGAAGTCTACCATAACCGTAACGATTTTGGGAGGGGTGCCGACAGTAACCGGCAGGCTCAGATCGGGTTCAGATCGGGCGGAGTTTAGATGGATTCTCTCCCATTTTGAGGAAACACTCATAGGACAATACATCATGGGCACTACCATTGTCGACTAAGATTCTATCCACATTATAATGGTTTATTGTAGCCGATATAATGAGAGCGTTGTCGTGCGGGGTGGTTAGCCCTTCCAGGTCTTGGTCAGAGAATACCAGGGCCTGCGGTTCGCTAGCCTGCGGGGCCGCAGGTGCCTCAGCAGAGGCTCGGCTTGCCCGCTCGACGTGACGCTTTCCGCGATGACGTTGATGTGGACTCCGCGGGGGGCATTATCAATCTCTTCAGCGGCGCCTCGGTCTTCCTTTTGCCCGGCCACGTACCGAGATAGGTGTCCCTGGCGGATGAGGCGCTCGATCTCATCTTGAAGTTGATGGCAATCGCTAGTGTGATGCCCGTGATCACTGTGGAATAGGCAATGCTTGCGGCGATTACGATGCTTGGTCCTCATGGGCTTGGGTTGGTTGAGGAGACCCGAGCCTTTGACTTATTCATAGATTTCGTAGACGGGGGCGGTAAGTGGGGTATACCGCTCGTACTTTCAGGGTGGCTCTTTTCGATCTCTGTCCTGGTTTCACCTCTTCCCTTGTCCCGTCCCTTGCTCGGACGGTCTCTTCTTGTCCCCCTCCCGACCCGAGCCGGTTGTGCCTCGACAGGCGCTGAGTACTTCTTCGCACCCGGCATGGTGTAGAGCCAAGGTCACTAGCTCGGCGAGTGAGGTAGGGGGATGAAGCACCAGCTCGCGCCGTAGGTTCTCGTCGCGGGTACCCCCGGTCAAGGCGGTGATGGCGGAGGCCACATCCAGGCAGGGGATGCGCAGGGCTTCCGATTTGAATCGGTTGATATAAGCCCGTAGCTTCTCCCCCTGTTCCTGTTTGAGGGCCAGTAATCCCGCCACTGACCGGGGTGGACCGCTGCCGGCGAAGCTTTCTTTGAATAGTCGCCCGAATTGCTTGAAGTTGTGGATGCTATCGGGGGCAAGCGCTCTGAACCAAGCCTGAGCGCCCTGAACCAGAGTGGTCATGAACACTCGGCACTTGATCACATCAGACGCCCCATGCAAGGTTATCAGGGCGTCGAAGCTGTCGTAATGGTCGGCCGGGTCTCCCTGGCCGTCGTACGACTTGAAGGTCGGAAGTGAGATTCTGGGAGATATCTCTGCCTTCAGGATGTTGTCGAAGAACGGGGATCTCTCCTCATCCTCCACCGGAGAGGTCTTCTGCAAAGCGCGGAGAGCGCACTCTTGCTCTGCGAAACGCCTCTCGAAGTCTCACAGCCGGAGAGAGAGTTCTGGTTGTCGCTGTCCCGAGGGGCTGGGGAGGCGCACTTGCATGCTACCCCGGCGCTCCTTAGGGGCCTCGACGTTCGGGAACGGTCTGCGTGCTCCGGTCTTCTCCCTCCTCGGGGTTGAGGAGGCTTCTTGTTCCGGGGGAGGGGCGTGCGACGGTCCTCTCGACGGGTCGGGAATGAGCCGCTACCTCCGGAGGATGAAATGGCCTCCAGCAGTTTGCTGGGAGGCATCTCCATGTGGGGGGCTTTTTCTGGGGAGCTGTGACTTCTCTTCCCTGGCCGCCTGGGCCCTCATGAGATCCACGAGGACATCCAGTTTTGTGTTGAGGGTTTGGAGGGCGTCAGTGCTCCTGCCGGGAAGTTGTTCCCCCGCCACTGATGGAGGTAGCTCGCTGGCTTGGTTGTCGGACGGGGAATGATCCGTGGGGAGGGAAGGTGCGCCTTCCTCCGTTACCAGAGCTTTTCCCGTATCGCCGACAACCCTCCTGCCAGAACTTCTTCGCACCATGATGGCTCTTTGTGCGTTTCCCATAGACGGCGCCAGATGAAGAGGGGCGATCTCGCGCTGCTCCTGAGCGGGGAGGAAGATGACCACATACCCTTGAAGTATAAACTACAAGAAGGGAAATCAGTCAGAGGTGCCCAGGGATAGATCCCCGGGGAAGACCCTCTGATGCTTAAGTCAGCACCGGTAGTAGAGCATTGGTGCGAAGAGAAGAGTTGGGGGGAAAATGAAAGCGCGAGATCCCTCTCTACCGAAAGGTGAAGTGGTTCCTGCTCAGGGTTGCTGGCTCTTGCCTTGCTTAGGCTTACCTTCTCGTAGTAGGGCATGTCCTGTTTAAATAATGGCCTATCGTTTGAATTGGTCCCTGTGAGTGGAGGAGTTCCAAGGGGGTTACATCCTTCATGCGAGCTCCTTGCGGCGCGCGGACTCTTGGTCCTTCATGCGAGCTTCCTGCCATTAACGGATTCGCAACGGCCGAAACAATAAGCTTCCATCAACGAGCTCTAGCGAGTGGCACTTGTTTAGGAGTGGTCTCCTGAGCGATAAGTGCTAGGTCGGGATAAGGAATAGGGGGCTCGAAGGGAGCTTTCCTGATCGACTGATGCTCAGACTTCCCAACCCGAAGGCTGCCTAGGAAGCACTTGTATCGAGTGAATTTTTGGGATTCATAATAAGTGGGCCCGGGGGTTGTCACTTTGAGGAGTTGAGCCTTGTTCGGTCTGGTTTAGACCTCGTTTGGCCTCTCCGTACGGGCGGTGAGATTTCCCCTCTCCAATATTAATAATGCATTAATCATGCATAGATAGACACATATGACATAAGACACATGTGTGCAGCAGTTATTCCATGTAACTCATATATGTAGCAATACAAACACTTATGACATCATACATATGAGTCATAGTGTTTGTCATCATCAAAACACAAGATTCCAACATTATGCACCGCTCTAAGATGCACCGTGGGATGTGGCAAATGAGATGTGAAGGTTCAGCGATAGATTTGGGGCTCGAGGATAAGCGTTGGCAAGTGCCGATCATGGTTCATGTTGTGGTTCTTGGCGTGGTGCTCCACGCGACAGTAGCTCAAGGGATGGATATTTTGAGGACCCGAGAATTGCGAATCGGTCAGTGTCAGTAAGGACAGATGCGAGGGAATAATGTCTTGAGGTTGTCAGTGTAGCACCCTTTGAGCCTGGCGTCTTTTAGTGATTTTCTTCGCTCCTCAGTAAGTGTTTTGGTGTGTTAATGGTTCCTAGATCAGAGACAGACATAGGAAGGGAGCGTGTGGCAGCGGCTAGCTCAACCACTGTGGCAGAGTGTGGTTGCCGATCAGCAGAGTCAGTGCTCGAGGAATGGTGAGCCGCTGTTTGGCGAGTTGTAATGGTGTACCGGGAGATGATACCAGTGTGGTCTGACAGGACACTTGGTGAGTGTTGTCGGAGGAGCTGACCTGACGGAAGTGATGGTTTTTCTGGTGTTGGAAGGCGAGGTTCCCCGCGTGTGTGAGATTCGAGGTCAGGTCAAGCATGGAGACCTCCCGCTTTGTAAGAGGTATGTTGGTTTCTGCTTGGACGGAGAGAGTTGCATTTTGGCTAAGTCCTATGGTCCTGCATCGCTTGTTCGGATTGATTGGTCTTCTCGTGTATGCCAAGAAGTCTGTATGGGAAGTGCCCCTCTTATTGGTGGGGTGGTGGCCTGCGAGAAGTGTTCTGTGTTTTTGGAAGTGCGACTGCCCGTGATAATTCATGCCCATTCCCTTGGCGTGTAAGGGTGTATGGGCACTATTATGGCAGGATGAGTACCAACGGGGGTATGTATGCGCGAATTCACGGCTGCTATTATGATTCCTGATGTGTGTGGATCGAAGGCTGTAGAATTGTAAGAGGATTGCCAGATCAAGAGAGAGAGTCAGTGCTCTGGATTCGGGTAGTTGAGCTGTCCTCACCCAATTTTCTGGGGTTAGCCAGCCGTGTTGAGGAATGTCGGGATGGTGGATCCCGAGTTGTTTGTGATGATTGTGCACGTCGTGCAGAGTGCGCAGCGAAAGCGTGGTGGGCCGATGACCCACAGGTTCAGGATCGTGCTAATGGCAAGAATTTGAAGGATCCCAGAGAATTAGTAGAGTGTTGGAGGTTTCCGATCGATGAGAGAAGGTCATTTCCTCGGTGTGAAGTTGTTTTTGGCAGTGTGAGCCATGCCGCTTGCCATGCCATTGCTCGAGGCATTATGATTCGTGGCACCGGTGGAATAGAGAAATGGGGTAATATGACGGCAGATGTGCCGAATGAGTACCCTGTTCATTTGTTGGAAGCGGTGTCAGGTGTTTGATGATGGACCCAGTTGGGGGTCGCAAAGGAATACCCTCATGGAGGATGAGGGCGCGATGATAGTGTTGGTTTTAATGTGTCCCTTCTTTTGCAAGATGGGCTATGATGCCAACTATGATGAAAGTGTGAGCAAAATAGTGAAATCACTCAACCCATGAACATTTGAATCATGAACCTAGGCAACCAGCACAAGCTCTAGCATGGGCATGCTATCTCAATCAAAACTAAACTAAGCAAATAAAGAAAAAAAACACACACCGGGGCATGGAACAAGGAATAAAGGAAAACACACCGTGTAGGTGGAGCAAGCAAAGATAAAGAAGAGATATGATGAGAGAGAAAGCTAATGCCCAAACTAAGGAAAGATGTGATCGCCACTAAGGTAAAAATAAACCAAAGACCTGATAAGTACCTTAGAATAGGAGGATGATGCACCCGCCCACGGGAGAGAGAAAACAACCAGGAAACTGTAGCTCCGTCAGATGTAACGGTCGAAGACAGATGTGCCACAGGACATGTGACGGCCCCACGATAGACCGCTACAAGACTCTAACGCGCCTTTGGTAGACCGTCAGAGGTTCTGCAAAATAAGAACTGGGAATCTTTTGATCTCCAAACTTTCCAGTCGGCCAGAGAGTTTGGGCCTCGTGCTATGTGCTCTGTAAACCTGCAAAAGAGTGTAAAACACAAGAAAAATAATCTAGATTAGCCCTTGGACAAAGTAGTATCAATAAATCAAAGAACTTAAGAACATGCAAAAGGAAAGGGAAATACCGGGGAGGTTAGTTTTTTAACCCCTCTGGGGTGTTTTAAAAGATGAGCGGATGTTTTAAATGGATGCAGAAGATGCAAGAACGTGGCAGAGGAAGAGGGACAATGCTATGATGCTTGGAAGAGGGAAAAGACACGAAAAACACAAATTGATTGAACTAAACCCTTGGAAACAATACTCCCTGGACTTTGGAAGCAGATGGACGTGAGAAGCAGCTCTCCTTGGTTGGTTCTAGCTCTAGGATGTGGCAGCACTTCGACGTGAACTCCAGATGTCTCCCCCTCAAGCCATGAAGTCAAGGGTTCTATTTATAGACCCTTAAACTCTCTGGTCGAGTAGAGGATAATCCAGCTAGAAAGTAGGACGTTTCTTAGCAAACTCTTGAAGATAATACTCCCAAGAGTCCAAAGAAATAAACAGAAGGTTCTGAGGATCAGATTTGGAAGAGAAATCAAGGAATCAAACTCTTAATTCGACCACGGAGTAGCAGAGAAAGAGCAGTTATGCTAGAACTCTTTGTTTGATGTAACGGCTGCACAATAAACTGCCACAGGGATGTAACGCTCCAGGGAGGGACCGTCACACAACCTTATCCATTAAAAGATAAGACCAACGGGCAAAGTTTATGAACATAGGACTCTAGATGAATGTAACGGTCAAGGATAGACGCGTCACAATATGTGTAACGGCCGCACGATAAACCGTGACACCCAACAGATAGGCTAATGGATAAGCTTGAAAGAAGCCATAAGCTTAAGGACTCTGGCATGATGTAACGGACCAAGGCAGATGCGTTAGAGGATTGTAACGCGCCCTCAAAGGACCGTTAGAGATAATAGAGCACAAATGAAATGAGAGTTTGCTAAGCTTCGTCCAACGGAAAGAGGTAAGGAACCAGACCCAACCAAGGAGACATGACCCATGAAATAGACCTCAAATTGACCAAGAAGGCTCAATAAATAATGAACAACTCGGTGCATCATATAAAATGAACAAGGAGATGACCCAACTTATTGGTCACAAAACGGGTGTCAACAGATGTCCCTCCTTAATGTCCTCTTTGCAGGGGAGTGCGCGGAGATGAAGCGAAAGTGAAATGGAACATAGAGATGAAGCGGAGCGGACTGAAAAGTGGGCATTAGGTAAACGGCACCCGTTCTCAACCAACGAGCGACAGGAATTTTCTGAAAAACTTCTGACCAATCACAAGGAAATAGCCAACCAAACGACGCATGTCTGGAGGAACTAACAACTAAGGAAAGGAAAACACGGCCAGCGGCTGGAGCAATGGAAAGGATAAGATAAGTAACTAAACTCCAGACATGAATCTTCAGTTAACTAGATCAAGCGAGGAGACCGAAAAAAACCTTCTAATTCAGAGTGGAATGACTCTCCTTATTTAAGATCAGAGAACACATCTATTCACCATCACTGAGACACTTTGAACAAATGAGGGTCATGAATGCTCAAAAGATGCACATGATGCATGTTGGGCTAAAGGAAAAAGAAATCATTAAAACGAATGCAAAGAAAGATAAAATAGGAAGATACTCGAGAATAGTATTGCTAGACTGGAGAAACTAGGGTCAGGACACCATATGCAACCACGGCGTGCGAGACAGAACCATCGTACCCAAACTTTTCCAACTTAACGGCCTATCCAACGATTAAAATATGTGCACTTAGATCATCATCATTTTTGTTTAAGGGGAACATCAGATCCCAGAACACATGAATAACCAGCCGGTTCTCGAGATAATATATCATAGATAACATATAGTAATGCATTAAGGGGTATAGGGATAGGGATACTGCACCTGACTTACCTGTGCGGCGAACGGCGAAGCATGATGACCAATGGTGTTCATGATTTTCATCCATGGAAAGAGATTTAGCCAACAACAATAATCATAAGCATGAAAATGAGGCATAACCAATCATAAGCATGAATTCCATTAATAAGATAAGGCATTGAAAGCATGATAATCATTTAAGCATAAAATAGGGCATTATCATTCATCAAAGTATCTGATGGTCTAATACAGATGCGTCAGACTCATGTAACGGTCAGAACTTGACGCGTCACACAGCGTCGATTCACATTTTTCAAAAATAAACAACCCAATCACCTGACGGTCTAATTGAGATGCGTCAGAGACTTTAACGGTCTTACGATAGACCGTTACATTTCCTCGGCGTTCAAAAAAATCAAACCGAACGGTCATTCCCCCTTCATTCGTTCAAACACCCAAAACCAAAGAACACCATCGAGCCAAAAAAAAACCCACCGAACGGTCATGACCGGCGACGAGCTCCCCCGGCCACCGATGGAGAGGGAGAAAGGGAAGAAGAGGAAAGCCATCAAGGGCAAGGAACATCATGAAGAGAATCTTTGGAGAGATGGCCATGGAAGAGAGGGTCTATACTGGGCCCAAAGCAGCCAAGAAGGAGCATGGGGAGCTGCAAAGATTGACATCCATCCCCAAGCATATGAGCTCAAGTGCCCAAAGAGTGGTAAGTTCCAATTGAATTCAAAAGGTTCATCAATTTCTGCACTTTCCATGCTACTTATGATTCTTCTTCCTCCTTCTCCTTCTCTTTTCTTTCCTCTCTAGCCTCTCCCTGGTCCAAGGTGTTATTCCAACTTAAAGTGGGTGGCTCCCATGGTCAAAGAACTCCCATCAGAAGTCTTGTCGATCCTTAGGGCATGGCACCTCCAACCTTTGTTAGTTTTGGCCAAGAACTTCCAGAAATTGCCCGTAGATTGGTCAAGCCTTTCAGCCCTCATAGAGCTATGGGATACACAAACACACACCTTCCTTTTCCCTTCCTTTGAAGCTATAGTCCTATTGGAGGAGGTAGAGACCTACCTAGCCCTTGCTAAGACTAAAGTGGGGGATGAAGATCTAGTGTGCCATACAGTTGAACCTATTGACCCATCCTTGATTCTAAGTGATTTCATACACAAGCCGAAGGATGTGAGAACCATGATCAGCCCATGCCATATTCACTTGATACCCATGGCTCAATGGATAGTCTCTCATTGTAAAAATATGTAGGAAAGATATGAAGCCATTGCCAAAGCCGTGTTGGTTTGCTTATGCGGGGTCTTCCTTTTCACTACCACCGACCACCTCCTAGATATTCAAAACCTTAGCATCATCAGCGGGTTGTGGCGGGGTTTATCGATATCTGAAGTAGTCCTTTCATACCTTTATGAAGGACTTAGCTCAACTTGCTTAGGAGGACCTCTATTCGGCTCAATGATACTCCTTGAGTGTTGGATGGGAGTGAGAATCAAGTTCCAACCCAAGGAAGACATATTTTCAGTTAGCCGGATCTTTCGGAGCCACCCTTTGTTCTTCATCGGAGGTGCCTTTGGGTTTTCTTCACAGGTTGAATGCGGGACGGCGGACAAGAAAACGCGGGATGATTGGCGCCTCTTCCTCAACACCTTGCAAATAGAGAAGTTCATGATGCGTCCAAGAGTTCTTCAGAATACCATGCTCAAGGTACCACGGTGACCAGGCCTTGACCTTCAGTTAGTGGGGAACACTACCTTGGCGATCTACAACCCTCACTGGTGCCATCTTCAGATTGGGCTACCCCGAACTGAAGTTCCCGCACTATCACACTACCCTCCCCTTCTAGCTAGGAAGATGGGGACCGAGGAGGATGAGAGAGCGATCTGGAATGCATTAACCATGTGGGAGATCAGCAAAACTCGCCCGTGGCAAGAAGAGGTGGAAGAAGACGACGAGGGACGCCGTAGCTATGTGAAAGAATTACGCAAGATCCACCCTCTTGCGGATAAAAAGCTGAATGTAGCTTGAACTTTCTTATGATGCTTTTGAATTTGAAGTTATCAATCAATTTCATGTTTTATTGAGTTTAATGAAATGACATAGAAGTGCCTTGAGTTGAATGGATTCATGAGTTTTTTGCTTGATTTGGCCTGAATGTTCTGGAAAACAGAGTTCCTGGAAGATGTAACGCTCCTATGAAGGACCGCCACAATGGCCTAACGGTCTCACGATGAGCCGTTAGAATGGATAAACTTAGAAAACTGAGAGTTCTGTCCTCAAGAGAGTGAGGTGACGGTCGATCGCGGACGCGTCAGAGAGCTTGCCAAGAGCCAATGAGTTTCAACCTTCGGGAGAGGGTGACGGTCAAACGATGACCATTACAGTTATGTGGCGGTCTAACACTGGAGCGTTACAGACCTCATGGGTTTGTGAGCTCGCAATCTGAACCTTGGTCTTGATCCTGCGTTCTGCACATACTTAGATAAGAAATAAGTTAGATTTGTTCTTAGACTCAACCCCTTGCCTAAAGCAAGTTAGAAAATGACCATTTCTTGATATTTGGTCAAGGGGTGGAGCCTTATTAAATAGGCGGAAAATATAATGGAAGCAATGCAATGCATACGATGCACATGATGGTATTTTTGGATTTTTGCAAATATTTAGATTTTGTGAGATTTTGAAAATATCTGATGTTTTTGGTTTTTTGAAATATATGGTTTTTTTGGATTTTGAAATATATGATTTTTTTGGATTTTGAAATATAAGATTTTTTTTATTATGAAATATATGATTTTTTTTGGATTTTGAAATATATGATTTTTTTGGATTATGAAATATATGATTTTTTTGGATTTTGAAATATCAGTGCCTCCCTAGGAACGTGGGTCCTCCCTATTCCATTCAGAGTTTCCGAGGTTGGCGTGCAATGGAGGTGACAACCCGTGGTCGCATGACGGTGGCTCTACCAAAGCCATACCCAGGGTACTTGTCTTAGTCCTGAAAAGGAAAATAGAATGCAGGGGTAAGCTTAGGCCAGATATAGAAGTTTTCAGGGCTTGAGTTCCTCTCCAGACAACCCATTCAGAGACTCGGTCTGTTGTGTCAGGGCTTTGCGTCCGTCATCGAACCTTTGTCCACTCTAGGCACGCATACGACCGGGCTCATATGTCCCGCGGGGAAACTATACTGCCTCTCTTGCCATGCCTAGATTTTTCTTTTTTCTTTTCGGAGCTTTGGAAATATGATTGATGGACTTTCGACATAGACTTTTGCTTTTGTCAAGAAGATTGCTCCTTTCCTTTGCTCTTTTTTCCCCTTTTCTTGTGGCGTCAGGTCATAACGGACTGCTCCTATTTGAGACCTCCTCTCGTCAGGGTACCTAGATTGGTTGTCGCCTCCTTATTCACCTCTTACCCCTGGATTCAGCCGAAGAGAGAAACGGACAGTGACTTTTGACTTTCCTCCAAGCATGGTCGAGGAAAAAATGGTGTCTACAAAGTGGGAAACCCGACCAGGGACGTCGTGTAGTGTGTGATTGCCGCGCTCAGGGTCCTCTTTCACGTAAGGAAGGGAAAGGACACCTTGCTACCGGGGTGGCACTGGTTTAGACTCTAAGTAAAGAAGCGCTTAAGGTACAACCCATTCCAAGCGTGAGTGAGCTCCTCACCTTCTGCATTCACTAAGCGGTAGGCGTTCCCTGGATAAGCCTCTTTCACAACGAACGGCCCTTCCTAGTTAGGTTGTAATTTAGACATAGGACCTGCAGACCGTATGAATTTACGTTTCAAAACCATATCACCTTTTTGAAATTTGCGTTCAATTACCTTCTTTTGGATATAACGCAAAACTCTCTTTTGATAAACGGATACGTGATCGGCTGCATTCATCCTCTTCTCATCTAAGAGTTCTGTTGACGCCTTAAAAATGAACAAGGGTGAAAGCACAGTTGAAAAGAGGATCAGACCACCAGTGAAAGGCCAATGATGAAGTCCGCCAACCTTTTACCCGGCTGAAGCCTTTGTCGGCCAAACCGATACCCGGTGTCGATATTATTCAGATGACAACACTGATAAAGCAGCAGTCACTCGACTGATGGGACCTCCCAGCACACTTTTACTAAGAGCTATGTTACTGTTACATCCAAGAGCCCACAGATGACATGTCATCATAGGCCAGATGTTGGCTTATTGACAGATGTGATAAAAGATAAGGATGAAGCCGGTGCCGGCAGATGAAGATTGTAAAGGCTTTTGCAAAGTCAAAACACAAGAAGAAACAGACTATACGCCCGGCTGAAGTCTTTCCAGACTAAAGCTGATGTCCGAGCTTGTCACCATTCAAGTGACGATATCGATAAGATAATACCCGATTTTGTCACCATTCAGATGGCAATACTGATGAAACCCCTGTCTACGGACTGATGAAACCCCTGTCTGCAGACTGATGAAAATCTATGAAATAGAAGCTATGTCACCACTAGATGGTCTTCCTCGGTTCTGGAAGATATACTGGAAGAACTAAGAGAGGTCGAAGTGCATATGAAGTTTAAAAGCCCTGAATGGGCCTGCCGAATGAGCTCTAGAGAATGGCGCCGAGAGACCCTCACCAAGGCCCAAAAGCCCATATGAGGGGGGGGGGGGGGGGGGGGGGCGCCGGGAAGCCATGCCCTTTGGCGCCGGGAGGCCTCCCCGATTGAAAGAGGTGTGTCGGGAAGCTGCCTTCTTCACGCCGTGATGAAGCCTGCCGAGAGGGGGAAAACGCTTATAAAAACCCCTCCCTTCGAACAAGAAAAAAAGGGGCAGAGGATAGACACACAAGAAAACACAGAACATAAGAACAAAAAGAGAGAAGAGAAAAAGAAAAGGAGAGCTCCAGAGGGAGAGACTCGAAGAAGCGAAGGAATATCTGAGAAGAGACGAAGGAGCAGAAGCTCAAGGTGGGCAGTCGGGGAGGGAGAGGAGTCAATGCTCCGCCCTCCCCCCCTTTCATCTTCTTTGTTTCTGTTTTCTTCTTTATGTAACCATGCGAGTCTTATCTCGATTCATCGGTGATAACCGGGATATCCCGGCCGCCATTCATCTCCCTTTCCTCCATTCCCTCTATGTGGCTGGGGTGAGTCCCGGAATGATGTGATTGTATGAAATGCTCCAGTGGCCCGTTTGGGCGCTAGGCGATTGAAGTATTTGCCCGCTATCTCTCCGTCTGCTGCTATGCTTTTCCTTTATATGTTTTCATTTTAAGTCCAACTGAAGTGCGTCCGATTCCCCGGTGGGTCTTCGGGCTCAATTGTCTGCAGTAGAATAAATGTCGTTCTAAATGAGCCGATGTCCCTCTCCGATTCATCATCGTTTGCATAAAGTTTCCCAGGCTTGCCCTAGGGCCAGAGACAGACCATCTCTTGGCTTCTGGGACAGTCTGCTACCGATATTGGCAGTAACTCCGAGGGTTTGCTTGAGATCCTCTTCTCACAGGAGTAAGTAAGCTGCTTCAATAAATTAATACCGATGGTTTCTAATCCGGCTCCAGTCCGAACAATTACATCAGGGTCGCCCCTGGGGTCAGAGATGGCCATCTCTTGGCTCCCAGGCGACCAAAGATGCCAGCAAATGAGCCCCTGAGGGTCAATAATAATATGACGATTCAGAACCCCATCCTGCAGTGGTTCCTTCGATTCCCCTTTGAACCCAGCCCATCTTTGGCAAATCAAACCCATATCTGTGTAATCTCTCGCTTACACTCTAAATCCAGCCTCAATCCGAGCCAGAAATCTCATAAAATCCCCAAACAGAGCATCGTTTCATCTCTGTAAACCATGAAATCCTGTAGCAATTCCATCCTCTCGGCGTGCAAAATTCCCCGCCGAGAACTACGCTGCCGAGAAACCTCCCTCTTCAGCAAACCGACAAAAATCTCTCCAGGCCACTTCCACGTGAACCCCCCCAGCTCTTGGCTTCCCGGCACCACCTTCCCGGCGCGGTAATGGGCGCGCCGTGAAGCCCCTGGCCGAGACCTTCCCCCCTTGCCTTTGGGCCTCTCGGCGCCAGCCTTCCGGTGCGGTGAGGAGCGCGCCGAGAGGCTCCACGCCGGGAGCCTCCCTTCTTCCTTCTTTTGCATTTAAACCCATGCCGAGAGCACCCCCTCTGGTCAATTTAAACCCATGCCGAGAGCACCCCCTCTGGTCAATTTAAACCCATGCCGAGAGCCCTCCTTGGCCAACCCGTAAACCCATGCCGAGAACCCCTTGGCCAACCTATAATCTCACGCCGAGAGCCATCTTCTTGCCAATGAAAACCATGCTGAGAGCCTCTCCTTCGTCCACTCATTTGGCCTCTTCGTCCATTTATCCTGGGGCGTTCGTGAGTCGTCATATGCACCCCAGGGGATAAATTAACTGGGGATTGACCTCCCCTACATTCTGAGGTCCCTAACAGGATTCACATGCCACCCCGTGGGTCTGACGAACCCTGTCTCTACATGAGTTTCGTCAGTCTCCGAGAAGGGGAATAGTGACCGATGCCAGAGACATGGATAGTCTCTTCGAGCCTTAGTGCTCACTCATTTTCCGGCTTTCATCCCGGCACTCCGTGGATGTCAGCCTATACCATTCTCTGGCAAATGCTCGGTCCAGGGGAGGTGCTGCCAAAATTCTCTCATGAAGATGAAAGTCGACATCAGGTTGTCCCCCGGGCTCTGCATGATAATGGTGACAGGGTTTCCCTCGACCCTAGTCTTCCTAAATCCCTCTTCTATCCTGATGCTCCTGTAAAGCCCAAATCTAATCCAGCTCAGATTTGATGAACTGATCCACTTTGACTTCACAGAACCTATCTGGCTTGTCCTGCATCGCCAAGAAACCCAAAGCAGAGCCTCCGAAACCCCTTTCGGGTCCTCACGGCGCCAGAACACCAACACTCTCTCGGCGCCATGGCTCCCGGCGAGGCCCTGGGCGCGCCGGGAACCCTCACGCCGAGAAAACCCCCCCTGGCCCTCTTGTCAGCGCGCCGAGAGCTCCTCCTCCTCTTCATCTGTGCCGAGATCCTCTTCCTCCTCCTTTCAACCAGGCCGAGAATACTCCTGGCCATCTCCCCTTCGCGCCGAGAAGCTCTCCAGTTGGCACGTCGGGAACCCCGGCCATTTTGCCTTCGCGCCGGGAACCTATGTACACTTGAACTGCATTGATGAGTAACCCCTTTAGCTCGGGAGGACTCTGCCATTGCATGAGTTCCGCCGGCTTCTATAGGGAATATCAAACATTGCCCCATGGCATATATATATACATATGGGTAGGGAGGTCTGGCCTCTCTCTTTCTCCCGGCTTTCATCCCGGCACTCCGTGGGTGATAGCCTATTTCTCCCTGGGCATAATCCAGATTAAGGAGAAATGCTGTCGAAATACCGATCGATGCTTTAAAACCCCATCATGGTCACGGCTCAGTCTACCTGTGACTGAGATCCTCCTTCCCCCCTAAGCCCGGTCTTTGAATCGCTGACCTAACGATATCATCTGTTTCTATGGTTGATGTTGTTATCTTGCCCGCCTTCCTGGCTTCGGTATGAAGTTCCATTTGCGCACATGAATATATGTTTGCCTCTCGAGGCCTCCTACCTTTAGCGTTTAATCAAGGGTTGTCCTCCTTAGGGGGGATGTAATTAACGTCATAGCCTTTATGGTATGGCGGACTTCCGGTCCCGACTCGGACTTCACAATCGACTGATCAAGTCAGATCGAGCGCACAATGAAATCGTCACTTCGGTGACTGGCACGCCAATAAATCAATGAACCAAGAAAATAAAATAAAACATAAGGATTAAAATAATAAAGAGAAAAAATGTGTCAAACAAGTCTGGCACGCCCGGCGGGACTGAGTCTCCCTTCATCTTTACGCTAAAGTAGGAGGCCCAGTGGCCCCCCCTCAAAATTCTGATTCTGTGTACTTTCCTTATTTTCAGGAATCCACAATGACAGCCGGAATCATGTCCGTTTGCTTCGACCAGCAGCCGATTGACATGCATGTGCGAGAAGGCTACCTGGCGGTACCTCTCGCGTTCGGATCGATGCCGCCTGCCGTTGGGCTGCCCAACTGCTTGGGCGTCGTCTTCACTGACCTTCTACAGGTCGATGACAATGAGCAAGGCACTGCTGCAAGTGCCCCGGTGAAGATCACTGACCAGAAGAATATCTTACCAGAGAAAACGGTCCCCACGGCCGTCGCCTGCTACGTCCATCATGTCCAAAAAAGGGGCATGGTCCCTGCTGCTGCTCAGAAGGGGAGAAGAACCAACCGGAGGAGCCGGTATGATGCTATTGACCATCGTCTTTCCAATTCCGGAAAGACCATGATGATTGGAGGTGTCCGGGCAAACATGAATGGTTGCCCAAGGGAGGTCAAGCCGGACGTGATCATCCCGATGGTGCCCACTACCAACGGATTCCAGACTCTGGCCGCCAGGCAGGCCAATTGGGAGGCTGATGAGAGGAAGCCGCTGGCGCCCAAGCCAGCAAAATACAAACAGGTCTGGCAACCGAAGAGGATTCAGAGCTGGGTTCCAGCTCGAGATGAGGAGAAGGCTGCTGAAGATGCTGTTGCCCGCTTCAGGGCAGAAAGCCGAAGAAGAGAGGGAAAAGAGACAAGAAATGCTGTTGCTGCTCGCCCCAAAGCCTTGGGCAGAAGAGATGAGAGAAATGATGAAGAAAGAAATTTGACTGCTGCTCACCCCATGATGAGGGGCAGAAGGGATGAGAGGAAGGAAGACCTTACTGTCACCCGTCCCAGGGCTGGGGGCAGAAGATGGCAAAGAAAGAAATATGATGCTGCTGTTAACTGCTGCCGAAACGGCAATGTGGGAATGAGCGAACCAGTCACGGTCGCCATCCCAAGAAGACCGAGGGCCTGTGCCAGACAGGCCGACTTGTTCCAATATTCCAAAGCCGAGCATTTGAATGCTCAGGTAACAAGACTGGCCTATCAGCAGAGAAGCCAGGAAAGACTAATGCTCCGGCCTGAGCCACAGAGGCACAATTCTGAAGAGATGAAGCAGATAGCCCAAGACTACTTCCACTACCTGGGGAGCTCTACCCTCGGTCAACAAAGACTATCCCGTGCCTTGGGCACCAGAGGTGGAGAAAAATAAGAAACACTTCGAGAAACGATGATCGAAGCCTCTTCCTCCGATTCAAATCACTATGAAGAAGGTCTCAGGGCCGGATATGACAAAGAAGACCTGTACCGGGAAGAAGCCAAAGAAAGAATATCGGTCTTTGACCGGCTTAAATATCCTGACCAGGTGAAAAGAAAGGTCTACAGGCGGAAAGAAAAAATGCAAATCTTCGCCTGCAACATGGCTGGACTTGCCAGGGGGCAAGATATACTACCAACTCGGCCAGATGAACTGCTCAGGTTGGCTACTAGACCTGGTCCTGTCACAAGAAGAGGCCAGGCCGCAAAAGATAAGATGAAGAAATATGATGAATCCCGCAAGATCACCACCATGACAGTCAATGTGGTGACGACAGAGGATAAGGACAATCCCCTTATTGATGATGCTGAAGGGACTTCTGAAGATATGCAAATCCCATCAGCCTTGGATCCTATGGTCCAGATGATGTTCAGAAGATACCAGCAGGAGATCAGTGCTCTCCGAAGGTAGCTCAATGAGAGACATGAAGCTACATCAGTCTCAAAGCAAGCTGAACCTGCGGGGCAGACATCCAGCTCAGCAGAGACGGCTATCCCAGCTAACCCTCTCCTAGCTGATAAGGGCAAGACACCGAGCCAACCTATTCCACAGCAAACAGCAGCTCAGCCCTCTGTGTCTCAGACACAGCCTACCGCACCCATCTTGCGCGCCACTGTGATGACAACTCCTCACAGCCAGCAACAAGCTCACTTCTTTCCAGAAGACATAGATCCAGCTGTAGCCCACAAGCAGATGATTGAAAGAATTATGGAAATGAAGCTATCAGAAAAGACTAGTGGTGATGCTGGTACCTATGATGTGTACAAGGTACCGTATCCTCCCCAGTATGCTGCCAAGAGACTACCCCCAGGCGTCAGTAAGCCGTCGAAGTTCAAGAAATTTAATGGCCAAGGCTCCCCTAGGGAGCATATAGCCTACTACACTACAATCATGGGCGACCTAGCAGTCGATGAAGCTTATCTGCTCAAGTTCTTTGGCTCATCCCTCACTGGGTTGGCCTTTGAATGGTACTCAAGCCTGCCAGCTGGGTCAGTGGTTGATTGGCCTGATATGCAGAGAAAATTCCGCGACAGATTTCATGTCACGGAAAGGGAAATCACGATAGCAGAGCTATATGCAACCAGGCAGAAGCAAGATGAAACTGCACTGGACTACATCAAAAGGTGGAGGAACTTAGCCATGAGATGCCGAAGACCTCCTCATCAAGAAGATGCGGTGCAGATATGCAAGCAGAGCCTCAGGAGGGAGGTCCTAGAAAAAATGATCGGTGCAGATGTCAGAACATTTGACCGACTGAACAATATAGTGGCAGAAGTCGAGACGTTCTTGTCCAAGCGTCCGACCGCCAATGTCCCCACCATGCCGAAGGGAAAATCCAATGAGCGACGGCCATCACACTCTGAGGCCAACACCGTCGATTTCAGAACCTTCGAGCAATAGAAGGGGAAGAAAGGGGCAGATGAAGCTCCCCCGCTGGCAGATACAGCAGAAAGAAAAGATAAAGTCTCTCTGAGAGACAAGATGAGGAAAGCATATTCCTTCCCAAAAGATAAGACGGCCGCACTGTTCAACTGGGCATACAAGTTCAATAAGGTAACATTGCCTGAACCCAAAAGACCAGCAGATGCAGCAAAGAAAGATGATCCGCTGTTCTGTCCATTTCACCGTGCGCTGGGGCACGCAATTGAAGATTGTTATGTCTTCAAAGATATCATGGAAGGGATGGTCAAGAAAGGTGAGCTGCAGCTGGGAGATTACCAGGTAAAGCCGCCCCATCCACATGAGTCTCCACCCTGGAGAATGGCTGCCAATATGATCTCAGTCTACCAACAGCTGCCCAAGGAAGCCGTTGAAGAATGCACCAAGCACACCTATGAAGCTTGCTTCCTCACCCCACAGAAAGATCAAGAAGGATGGCAGATGATACCCATAAAAAGCAGAAAGAAGACTCCTGCAGCCAGTACCAGCGGAGTAGTTATCCGGGGTGTTACCCCAAGGCCCGAGCCGCCTCCGATAAAGCCAATATGGCATACAACTGAGACTGGACCAGTCATCCGGATCCCTACTCACAACCGGAGGAAACAAACTCCCCTCCCTACACATAAAGAAGTAAGCCCTGCAGCCAGGCGTCTGCAGCAATATATTAATGAGCTTGATGAGTACGAGCAGAAGAAGCCCAAGCATCTGCTGATGAAAGACTGTATACTCTGGGAACAGCTCGAAGAATTGAAAATCAAAGAGCAGCCAGAGGCAGAACAAGAAAAAGCTGAGAATGAACCCTTCTGGGGGCAGGAGCTAGCAAAGCCAAATTCCCAGAAGAAGAGGAGACGACCCAAGTCCAAGAAGGGAAAGAAGGTCATGACAGTACAATGTAACACTCTGTCGGTACTCTTTTCCTTGCCCGGGGAGGATGATGAGCCAGAAGCATCCGACGCCCCGCTAGAAGCTAACCATGCCGAAGCCTCCACCTCGGCCCATGCGACACGTTCTGGGAGAAGATGGGGGCGCCCACCACCAGCCAACCATAATATTATGTTCAGAGGGGAGCAACCCTATCAAATCCCGGAACCAGAGATACGAGGTGCCCAGGTTCCTCCCCCTGCCAGTCTGTACCAAGACAAAAAGAAGGCAGATGAAGCCCCTTCATTCCTGGAGTTCCTGTCCAGCTTAGAGAATGAGCAACCGGCTCATACTGCTCCAGCTAAAAGTAATAAATGCCAGCAGACAGTAGTTAGAAAGTAGAAACAGCATGAAGCAAATGAAGAAAGTAACCCTCTAGCAGAGCCGGGGGCAGTCGCTACAGAAGAAGCATTCCGGGAGACCGATGAAGCAAATGAAACTGGGACTGGGCAGCAAAGGCCACATGCACCACATGAACCTCCAAGACCCCGATGGGCAGAGGAGATGAGACTATCTAATGTCCGGGTGGGTAGTCGAGTCATGAAAATGCTGAAGAAGCTCCCTACCAGATTCTCCATCTGGGAAATTCTCTCTCTGAGCGAAGAAGCTCGCCAAGCAATCGTGGATGCCCTGCAGTCTCCGGCACAATGTGAAGCACTCCTGGCAGAAGCGAATGCTGGGCCATCGGTCACCTTCACGGAAGATGATATGCTAATCCCAAATACCGATCACAACAGACCGCTGTATATGAGGGGCTCCCTGAACTGTCAGTCGCTGAGCAGGATACTGATAGATCCCGGGGCTGCTGTAAATATCCTTCCCTATCGCATCTATCAGAAATACTACTTTGACCTGCAGCTTACCAAGGTCAGAGATATGAAGATTGCAGGGTTCAATCAGAAATGTGAAACACCTCTGGGGGTGGCTGATTTCAACCTCACACTGGGCGACCTCACTACCGTGGTACGATTCTATGTAATCGACTCCAACACCACGTATAAGGCCCTGCTGGGAAGACCGTGGCTGCACGAATATCAGATAGTGCCATCCACACTACACCAATGCATAAAATACTGCCATGAAGGAAAAGAAGAAAGGGTGTTTGCAGACCTACATCCCTTCGAAGTGTTCGAGTGCCATATGCTCGATGCATCCTACTACACTGAGGTGTCACAAAAGGATAAAGGAAAAGAAGCTGTGGTCAGCCAGAAAAAGCCGGCGACGAAGACAAGAAACTGGTCTCCGCCGCCGCCAAAAGGCTACATTAAAAAGCATGGAGTATCTCACATCTCTTATGCTGGTGATTTTGCTCGGATCACTCCTCCTGGCATACACCCAGATGATACTGAAGAAAAAATGAAAGAAAAATACACACAGGTGGAAGTTCCTCAGGGTCTAGTCAAGCCCATAGCCAGCATAGAATACCAGACGGTGCTGCCACTGAAGACTATGGAAATCCCTCGCTTCTGCGAGCCTCCTATCATATTCTACACCGGGGAGGCAGTCGAAGAAGATGATCAAGATTGCATGGTCCCTGAAGAAACCGCAAACCGGATGGTGCCAACTACAGGCCTGGAGTACACTACCCAACGGGTTTCGCAGATGTTCTCCAAGATGCAAATGCCATCGATACAGTCTGCAGCCCAGAAGAAAGCATTCAAGGAGCTATGGGATCCACCTCGAGATAATAAAGAACTGAGGAAGATCACATAGCACTCGGGACTGGGTTATACCCTGCAAGAATACTATGAAGCTGAGGTAGATGTTATCTCTGCCTTCTACCAGCATGAAGATTCCCCCGGGATGGACTATGACCAATACCCTTCGGAAGATGAAGAAATCATTTATCAGTCCGTAGTGGACAATGAAGTCCCAGACAATCAGCCGGGGACGGGGACACCTGACGAGACAAAGAGAGATTGGTACTGGGAGGATCTATCTTGCAAGGAGGATCTGTTCCAGGATGAAGCGAAATTTGATACGGGAACCCCGGATGAAGATCAAGTAGCCAGAGAGCTACAGGAGTGCCTGGAGTTTGGGCGCATTCTAGAAGAATTCCGAGCTCTACATAATGATGACCTCTCAGGGGAGCCCACATCAGAAGAGCCTCTAAGCACGGAAGACTCCACTTCAAAGTTTTCCGCTGAGCCAGTCACGTCCTCGGGGCAGACTGAACAAAATCCAGTAATACTGGCCCTATATGATGCACCAGCATCCGCTGATGACCAATATGATGAAACCAAAAATCATGAGAATGAAGAAGATTATATCCCGAGAGGCTTTATTGATTTGTAAGAAGCCCCACCCGAAGTTGAAGACGGAGGCCAAGCCACCGTCGATGAGCTGATAGAAGTAAATCTGGGGTCAGCAGATGAGCCAAGGCCGACATTCCTCAGTGCACTGCTGGAGCCAGCTGTCAAAGAACAGTATATTCAGTTTTTGAAAGAATTCCGAGACTGCTTCGCATGGACATATGATGAAATGCCAGGACTGAGTTCCGATGTGGCACAGCACCGATTGGCGATAAACCCAGAGGCAAGCCCTGTGAAGCAGCCTTCCAGGAGAATGCGCCCCGAACTGATAAATCAGATTAACAAAGAGGTTGATAAGCTGATTGATGTGGGCTTTGTTGAAGAGAACCAGTATACTACATGGCTGGCCAATATAGTGCCCGTGAAGAAGAAAATGGGCAGATCAGAATATGTGTAGATTTCAGGGACCTGAATAAGGCTTGCCCGAAAGATGATTTCCCAGTGCCGATCACTGAAGTCATGATCGATGCAACCACTGGCCATGAAGCCCTGTCATTCATGGATGGGTCATCCGGATACAACCAGATCTGGATTGCCGAAGAAGACAGAGTGCACACTGCATTCCGCACCCCGAAGGGGATATTTCATTATAAAAGAATGCCGTTCGGCCTTAAGAACGCCGGCGCTACCTATCAAAGAGCTATGACAAAGATCTTTGATGATTTGCTCTTCAAGAAAGTAGAATGCTACATTGATGACCTGGTGGTGAAAACCAGCAGAAGAGAAGATCATCTGCAAGACCTGAGGATAGTGTTCCAGAGGCTGCGCAAATATGAACTCAAGATGAATCCTATGAAATGTGCCTTCGGCGTGTCCAGTGGAAAATTCCTTGGGTTCATTGTCCGTCATAGGGGCATTGAGATCGACCCATCCAAGATTAAAGCTATCCAGGAGCTCCCTCCACCAAGGAATCTCCACGAGCTGAGATCTCTACAAGGGCGTTTGGCCTCTATCCGATGATTCATATCAAATCTGTCGGGGAGATGCCACCCTTTTCATAAGCTCATGATGAAAGATTTACCGTTCCTCTGGGACGATGGCTGTCAGGAAGCCTTTGAGAAGCTGAAAGAATATCTCAAGACCCCTCCAGTGCTGGGGGCACCTATTAAGGGCAGACCCCTGATACTGTACATTGCAGCCACACACTGTTCCCTGGGGGCAATTCTAGCACAGATAAATGAAGAAGGCAAAGAGCAGGCTCTATACTACCTGAGTCGGAGGCTGATTAGAACTGAAGAAAGCTACACCTATATAGAAAAGACATGCTTGGCACTAGTCTTTGCCGTTAAAAAGCTCCGGCACTATATGCTGTCACATGAAATCAGATTGATATCTGCAGCAGATCCACTCAAATACATACTGACTCAGCCAGTACTGAAAGGCCGGTTGGGCAAATGGGCAGTAATTCTGATGGAATTCGATATCACATATATACCCCAGTGGGCAATAAAAGGACAGGCCGTGGCCGATTTCTTCGCAGAGCATCCTGTGCCAGAGAATGATATGTTGGGGACTGAGTTACCCGATGATGAGACACTAGAAGCCTGCCAGGCTCAGTCAACTATGTGGCAGCTATTCTTTGATGGAGCATCTAGAACAGAGACGGACTCCGATGGAAAGACCAGAATACGGGCCGGAGCCGGTATTGTGCTAAGATCACCAGAAGGGGAGGTTGTGCATACTTCCTGTTCTATAAACAGCCCTGCACCAATAATGAAGCCGAATATGAAGCTCTGATAATCGGGCTATGTATAAGCCTCAACATGGGTATCCAGATGCTTCAGGTATTCGGGGATTCAATGTTGATAATAAAGCAAATCCAAGGGGAGTTCGAAGTGCGAAAGCCGGAGTTGAACCCCTACCACCAAAAAGCTGTGCGCCTCATGGCGAAATTCTATCATATTGAGCTCAAGCATGTGGGCCGTGGACATAATGCCAAGCTGATGCACTGGCAAAGCTAGCCAGCTCAATAGCAGTCCCACCAGATGAGACACTGAACATTGTTGTTATAAACCGGCGGCAAGTCCCCAGCATGCTAGAAGGCTGCCCCGAAGAAAATGAAGTCGCCACGATCAGTACAGAACAGGCATCTGATTGGAGACAACACCTGCTACAATGGTTTTTACACCAACAGCTGCCGCAGAAAAGAGAAGAAAAGATGAAACTTCTAAGGATCAAAGATTCTTATGAATTCAGAAATGGAACTCTGTTCCGAATAATGGCAGATGCACGCAAGAAGATTTTGCTCCGCTGCCTGTCTACTGAGGAAGCTTGGCAAGCAATGAAAGAAATACATGCTGGGACGGCAGGTGCTCATCAAGCTGGCCCTAAGATGAAGATAGAAATCAAGAAGCTGGGCTACTATTGGCCCACTATGTTTGAAGACTGTTGCAAGTTTGCAAAGTCATGCCAGAAATGTCAGGAGCATGCTGTTGTGCCTAGAAGGCCACCTGCCGTTCTGCACCCTACAGTCCCTAGCTGGCCGTTTGCACAATGGGGAACTGATGTAGTCGGCCCACTACCGACCTCATCGGCCGGACATAAGTACATACTGGCAATAACAGATTACTTTTCCCGATGGGCGGAAGCTATAGCATTACGAGAAGTGACTGGTGAACTGGTCGCCAGATTCATCAAACAGAACATTATCTTCCGGTTTGGGATCCCCAGCCGGATAATATCTGATAATGGAAGTCATTTCAGAAATCAAAAGATCTATCGGCTCGCCGAAAAGTATAAGATCGAATGGAGGACTTCCACTCCTTACAATCCACAGGCAAATGGATTGGCAGAAGCCTTCAATAAAACTTTATGCACCTTGCTGGCTAAAGTCGTCAGTTCTAATAAGAAGGACTGGGAAGAAAAGATGTATGAAGCTCTGTGGGCGTACCGCACTATCTTCAAGACACCTACAGGGTGCTCGCCATACTCACTGGTATACGGCTCAGAGGCAGTAGTTCCACTAGAGCTGGAAGTCCCGTCACTCAGAGTGGCTGTCCAATATGACCTGGCCCATGGCGAACAAACCAATGCAGAAAGAAGATTACAAGAATTGGCTGAATTGGAAGGGAAGCGCCTCCAAGCTCAGAAGAATATCCAGATGTATCAGGCCCGCATGGCCACTGCATTCAACAAACTCGTAAAAGGACGAGAATTTAAGAAAGGTAACCTTGTCATGGTCAAGAAAAGAGAAGTCATGGCGTCCAACCCAAAAGGAAAGCTAAATCCTAATTGGGAGAGTCCTTATGTGATACATAGGGTCTACGAAGGAGGGGCCTACATGGTTGTTAACCATCGAGGGGAAATCCAATTCTCACCACTCAACGGTAGACACCTAAAGCTGTATCATGCTGCCCAACCAATATTCCCCGAGTAATCGGGCAAAAAGTTACCCTCTTCCTTGGTCTAGCGGCACTCCGTCCTAACCGAGCTACCTTTTCCTTGGTCTAGCGGCACTCCGTCCTAACCGAGCTACCTCTTCCTTGGTCTAGCGGCACTCCGTCCTAACCGAGCTACCCTTTTCCTTGGTCTAGCGGCACTCCGTCCTAACCGAGCTACCCTTCTCCTTGGTCTAGTGGCACTCTGTCCTAACCAAGCTACCTCCTCCTTGGTCTAATGGCACTCCGCCCTAACCAAGCTACCCTTTTCCTTGGTCTAGCGGCACCCCGTCCTAACCGAGCTACCTCTTCCTTGGTCTAGCGGCACTCCGTCCTAACCAAGCTACCCTCTTCCTTAGTCTAGCGGCACTCCGTCCTAACCGAGCTACCTTTTCCTTGGTCTAGCGGCACTCCGTCCTAACCGAGCTACCTCTTCCTTGGTCTAGCGGCACTCCGCCCTAACCGAGCTACCCTTTTCCTTGGTCTAGCGGCACTCCGTCCTAACCGAGCTACCCTTCTCCTTGGTCTAGTGGCACTCCACCCTAACCAAGCTACCTCCTCCTTGGTCTAATGGCACTCCGCCCTAACCAAGCTACCCTTTTCTTGGATTAGTGGCACTCCGCCCTAACCAAGCTACCCTTTTCTTGGGTTAGTGGCACTCCACCCTAACCGAGCTACCCTTCTTTCTTGGTCTAGCGGCATTCCGCCCCAGCCAAGCTACCTCCTTCTTGGTCTAGCGGCACTCCGCCCTAACCAAGCTACCTCTTTCTTGGTCTAGCGGCACTCCGCCCTAGCCGAGCTACCTCATTTCTTGGTTTAGCGGCACTCCGTCCTAGTCGAGCTACCCATTCCTCGGTTAGCGGCACTCCGCCCTAATCAGGCCACTTCATCTTGGTCAATGGCACTCCGCTCTGATCAAGCTACCCTCTCCCTGGTTCAGTGGCATCTCGCCCTGCCCAAGCTGCCCTCTCTCTCAGCTCGCATACCAAATAAAAAAAAAGAAGAAAAGAAAAGAAAAATGGGGTTAAAAATAGTGATACCCCGCCAGTCTTGTTCAGATATTCTGAACAAGGGCAAAAATGGCCAAAAACCCGGCTGTGGTGAAAACCCGAAAGGGCACTGCAGGCAAAATCGGGTACCCCGCCACGTGAAAACCCGAAAGGGCGCGTGGGCAAAAGTAAGAGGGGGCTGGCTCCGGTGAAAACCCGAAAGGGCACTTGGGTCAGTAATGTGGTAATCCCAAAGAAAGCCTCACCTCCCGCCATAAAACTCCTCGTCAATCGACCGGCGCCTTGCCCGATCGACGATTAGACCCACTCAGTATAGGCCCTACGTCTATCCTGATAAAAGCCCTCATACCTTGTCCCAAGTCCCACCGTGATGAAACCTGCTGCTGATCAATGGGCACACTCACCCGATCAGCAATGAAACCTGTCCGGTTTAGACCTTACGTCTATGCCGATAAAACCTATGAAATCCTTACATTGGTATAAACCCAATACCGTGATGAAACCTGCTGCTGATCAATGGGCACACTCACCCGATCAGCAATGAAACCTGTCCGGCTTAGACCTTACGTCTATGCCGATAAAACCTATGAAATCCTTTGCACTAATATAAACCCAATATCGATGATGAAACCAACTGTTGATCGATTGGCACACTGCCTAATCAACGATGAAACCTATCCAGGCCAGACCTTTCGTCTATCCTGATGAAACCTATGAAATCCTTGCATTGGTATAAACCCAATACCGATGATGAAACCTGCTGTTGATCGATTGGTACACTGCCCGATCAATGATGAAACCTACCCAGTCTAGACCTTACGTCTATCCTGATGAAGCCTATGAAATCCTTGCATCGGTATAAACTCAATACCGATGATAAGAGCAGTCACTAATGGAGCAGCACATCGCCTGATCCGTGCTGAAGTCCCAATTCAAGAAATATATATACGTATATATAAATAAAAAAAATGGGGTTAAAAATAGAGATACCCTGCCAGGCTTGTTCGGATATCCCAGACAAGGGCAAAAATAGCCAAAACCCAGCTGTGGGGAAAACCCGAAAGGGCACTGCAGGCAAAATCGGGTACCCCGCCACGTGAAAACCCGAAAGGGCGCGTGGGCAAAAGCAAGAGGGGGCTGGCTCCGGTGAAAATCTGAAAGGGCACTTGGGTCAGTAATGTGGTAATTCAAAAGTTCCATGCCAACAAGCATGCTACCTTTACCTCCCTTTCACTGATGAAACCTCCCGTCGGTCAGTCGGCTTCATTCCCCACCGATGATAAAACCCTTCCGGGATAGACCTTACGTTTACCCTGATAAAATTCACATACCCTCTTTCAAACGTCCCACCGACAACGAAACCCATCACCATTCTGATGAAGCCTGTCTAGCTCAGACCTCACGTCTGTCCTGATGAAGCCTACACATTTCTTGGCAAGCCTCACCTGCGATAAAACCTGCTGGAATAGACCTTACGTCTATCCTGACGAGACCTACGCCTCTACCGACGTCCCACTGTTGATCGACCGGTACCTTGCCCGATCAATGATGAAATCCTGCAGTTTAGACCTTTCGTCTATTCTGATGAAACTTATAAACCCCTTTGCATCGATATAAACCCAATATCGATGATGAAACCAACTGTTGATCGATTGGCACCCTGCCCGATCAATGATGAAACCCTAGCCGGTTTAGACCTTTCGTCTATGCTGATGAAACTCTTCTTTGCATCGATATAAACCCAATATCGATGATGAAACTAACTGTTGATCGATTGGCACCCTGCCCGATCAATGATGAAACCCTAGCCAGTTTAGACCTTTCGTCTATGCTGATGAAACTCTTCTTTACGTCGATATAAACCCAATATCGATGATGAAACCAACTGTTGATCGATTGGCACCTTGCCCGATCAATGATGAAACCCTATCCAGTTTAGACCTTACGTCTATTCTGATAAAACATATGAAATCCCCCTTGCATCGATATAAGCTCAATATCGATGATGAAGTCAACCGTTGGCTGATCGGTACATCGCCCGGCCAATGATACAATCTGTCCAGTTCAGACTTTATGGCCGTTCTGATGAAAACCCCATACCCTTTTTCAATGTCCCACCTGCTATAACCTCTACCCGGTCTAGACCTTTCGTCTATTCCGATGAAGCCTCTTCTTTCACATTTCTGCAAATTGTCTCCCTCGCAGCACATATTGCCAAGAGGGACGATTTCTGCTACCAACAGAATCCGGTTTAAGCACCTCCCCGGATGCCGTCACGCGGTGGAGCGAGTTCCCCATCCTTTCTCTGAGGGGGTGGACGCTCTCCTGCCAAGTACGGGCCATTCGCATGAGGAATTGCTAAAATCGCTACCCCACTTCTCAAAGTGATAAAACCACATGCAGAAGAAAATGGATACGCGTGAAGCCAAAGATTTATTTTCATTAATAAGTGAGTACATAAAGGGCCCCGAGGGGACGTTGTATCGCAAAAGAGTACAAAAGGAAAAGAAAGAGAAGATGGTTCATGGCTGCCTGAAGATATCCTCGAAAGCCAGAAGACCCACATAAGGGGCGGCTCCCAGTTCATGAAGACGAGCCTCCTCCTCCTGCAGTCGAACGGACTCGTCTTGAAAGGACGCCACCTGCCCCTCTAATAGAGCTGCTTCTTCCTCGAGCTGCAGTCGAGAAGTTGTTAGCTGCGGCAGCTCAGCTCAGAGATCGGACAGTTCAGCTTCCAGGGTAGTTATCCGGTCGCACACAAACTGCTCCCGCTCTGCCAAAGGCTGCATTTGGCACTGTCGCTCCTGAAGAATAGAGTTCGTCTTCGCCAGCTCGGATTTGCATTCCATTCTTTGCAACTTCAAAGCCGCCAGTTTGTCAGACATGATATGTGTCAAGAAATCCCGGCGATGAACAAATTTTAACAATAAAAGAACCCGCTGGGCCCATATTTATGTGGGACATCCCATCGCCTGCAAGCCGGCGGTGAAGCGCTCAGCTATCTCCTTCAACTGTGGATAGGTTAGTCCGGGCTGGGACTCCACTAGCTGGCGCAGCATGCCCAGATGTTGCCAGACAAAACTCTCAGGTGAAGTAAAGCCAGGCAAAGGAAGAGGAGCTACTTCAAAGGTCACTTCGCTATCAATATCTGCCCACAGTGCGACATCCGGCTGAGAGGATGAAGACGGCAAATCTGCTGGAAGAACTGGCCGGTCCCTCTCCGTGCCCTCTGGCTGAACTAAAGATTCCCCCTCCACCGCTGTCTCGGGTGCTATGGCTTGAACATTCACGGAGGGAGGACCAATGAATGATGGAGCTATCTCTTCATGAGTCTCCTGAATAAAGGCTTCGTCTCCAGCTACTCTTCCTGATAATGGGGGCGAAGGGTCCCTAGTCTGTAAAGGCAGAAATCCAGTCTCCATAGCCACTGTGGCAGGGACTGCTGATTCAGGTGCGATTGACATTATGGCAGCCGGTATAAAAGCGGAGCTTCTGGCTGGGTCTATTTCGGCTCTGAACTCTGAGGCCTTAACAGGGAGGGAAATCTCTCCTGATGATCCTAAGTCCAACGATGCTAAATCTGTCGAAGACTGTATCCGCGCTGGCACAGGGCGAATGATCTCAGGAATTCCCGTGCAAGTTAAAGGCTAAAAAGGGACAATAGCCCAGTTTATAGAAGAAATGTCCGTGATAGCCGCAGTTATGTCTGAGCTAGCAATGGCAATGCCCTGAGACCAAAACAAAGCAACTTCAGCGCTAGAAAAAAAAAGGAAGAAAGAGGGGGGGGGGGGGCAGATGAAGCAACAAACATGAAAAGGAACCCACCCCTAAAGCAGGGCCCACATCCTCGAAGTGGGGTGAAAGAGAAGGAAGCTCCGTAGTCGGAATGACAAATGGTGGAGTTATGTCAATCTCGGTATCGAGCCCGGCAAACTCCTCTTGCAACTCCTCCTCAGGAGATAGCACCACCAGCTTAGCAGGCTGAAAAGATAGAGCACCTTTTGCAAATACAAGTGGGGCCTCTGATTCAGAAGCATCCCCCTCACTGTCCCTGAAGGTCGCTTCCTCCTCATCAGAGGCGGTCTTAGAACTGCCTGGGGATATTTCCACACTAGCTATACGTTGTGGGGCCACCTCTAAAACATGTCGAGATGCAGACCGAGTAATTATGCGCCTGGCCGGAACAGTACACTGCTTCGACTGAGCCTTGTAACCCTCCTATGGTTGAAGCAATTCTTCTGTCACCATAGCCTCAGTCTGTTCCTCGCCTGCCACTGATGCAAAAAAAGACCTCTGAGAAATGTAGCAAAGAAAACAAATGCAGGTATGAAACAGATGAGAAGATACACTTACCCCACGCCTCACTAGCCGGCGTAGGAGAAGGCAATCTGGTCTCCACCACAGAAGGTGCTATGACTGTCTCTTGGGCTGTGCAAAAAGAATGGGTCAGATTCAAGGACTTCTTTGAGATCCTGCAGAAGACAGTGAAGAATGCAAATGCAAGCTTTTGATGTTACCCTGAACCAGTGTCTGAGCAGCCTCCCTTTGCAGCTCAAACTCATCGAATGATGGAATGACGGGGAGAGGGGTCCCAGTGTCCGTCGCCACCGAAGTCGACTGCTGAATATGGGCCTTTTTGGCCTTCTTGGCCTTCCCAATTGCAGTCTTGACTGCGGAAGCCTTCCTCTTCTTACCAGGAGGCAGGGGAGTAGTGGTCGGTGCTGCAGCATGGACTTCAAAATAAGTAGGCTTCTCGGCCTGCGCAATAATCTTTCTATAGAGCCCCTGCCACTTTATATCAGGCCGGTCTGTTGAAAGTGGCAGAAGGGTGATGGGATCAGTGGGTGCGAAATTCAGATACTAAGCAGAAAACACTGCAATTAGAAAAGAAGAAATCTTACCTGCCGGGCCGTCATAGAATACAGAAAGTGGCCAGTACAGATAAGCTACCTCCTTGGAGCGGGAAGCAGCCTCCTTGATGAGCCAGCACACATCACCAAATATCTGGCACTTCTCTACTAAAGCAGCCAGATCATTATGGCCGTGAAAGTCAAGGCATCAAAATAAGTCAAGATGGTCCATGCCCCAACCATCGACATAATGAAATGATATAAACAGTGGCTTGTTCAATATGCCAGCTATCGGGCTTTCTGCAGATAATCCATGCAAATTTAGTAGAATGAACAGCCAGGACGTTTGCCTGTAGTACGTCTGAGTTCTATCTTCTCGACGTACAAACGTCCTATATGGATGAAATTTATCAATTGGACCCCTCCAAGGAGCTACTGTCGGGAGCGGCTCTTCGACAGGAAATGGGTATTGTTGCACCTCCAAGCGAGCGCCCCCTACATGGCTCAGATGTTCCAAACTCTGCATAAAAGTGTCCTCGTTGATAGCAGCGAAGACAGGAGCAAGCGGCTCAGAACTCTTTTCCTTCAAGGCCCGCCGCTGATTCAGATAATTCTCTGCCTCCCTCAGGTGTTGTGAGTAAAGTTTTTTCAAGTGGGCCTCAGAAATATCAAACACTGGCCCAGGCTGCTGTTTCAGGAAGGAGCGCTCTGCCACATCCCAGAAGGCACCCCTACCGTCCCTATAAAAGTCGGTCCGGATATTCCACCATTTGATATATTCTGGTGTTACCCGGGGAACACGGTTAGAAACAGTGGGCACCCTGAAAACTACATCATCCTGGCGATGATAGAAATCCCACCACAACCGGCCCTCGCCAACAATGATGGACCCGTGCTTGGCCCGGCTATCCAGGGGAAACTGGGCAACTGAGGTAGGAATATGCTGGTCGTAGCCGAAGTTTTGCCCAAATCGGAACGGATAGTATGGCTCCAACAGAAGCAGGCCACCCTTCCTGTAGACCAAAACACTGGGCCGAATTGCCATGGCCCATCTCACCAGCTCTGGTTCCAGGATTGGCCGGGCAGTGTTGACTCCTGAGACAGGATGGATATATGTCTCTGTCTCTTCTAGCTTGCACTCTCTCTGAGGATCAATCAAAGGAGCTGAACCTGCCGCCAAGCTCCAGAAATGTATGCTGCCAGGGGCTTCCACTGGTACTTTTATCAGTCGGCCCCTTATTTTAAACAGCTGATCATAAAAGGGACCAGGCTCAGCGCTGGCAAATTCAACCATCCTGGGTAACACTGTATCCGCCTGCAAGGTTCTCGGAGCTAATTCAGGGAATATACTGCAGACCCAGGCGTTGAAGAAATGAAAAGGACCCACGGTCCTCAAAGAACGGGGAGTCCGATGCTTGTACAGGTCCCCCAAAGATTTATATATCAAACACAGGGCCACTGGGCAGAGCGACAGCTTCATCCCCCATGCCATCTGACAAGCTGGATATATGGCCTCTGGCCGAATAACTATCTCGTCCCCTTGTGGGAGAGCGAAAGTGCACAGCCAAAATGTGAAATAAGCCGCACAGTGTGTGATGGGGTCTACGCCTGCTGGGTTGGGACCACCGCTGCCTGCACGGCGCAATGAGGATGGCAGCGCCGACTTATAGAGAGGGGCCCTTATCTGCTTGCTAGCAGCCGGACCCATGGAAGGAAAGTCTGCATACTTCAGGGGGCCATCAAAGAAATACTGGATCCACTGCCCTATCCGGATCCTCAGTTTGCTGCCCTTCTCTCGGGGTTGATAGCCTTTAGAGGACCCTCTGCTATACGCTAGACAGATGGAGCGGTATACCTTCATCAGATATCGATATGAGAAGCCAATGGAATACTTGCTCTCGCCATCAGAGCTATCCTTCTCAGATTCTGACAAGCAAACTTCCTCATACGGCTCGCCATCAATGGGCAGGCCGGAGAGCTGTGATAAACTCCAGAGGTCCAGGGATGTCTCCCCCTCTGCTGTATAGAAAGTGTTGAATAAAGGGCAGAACACTTCAAACATTCCACAGCACAACCCTCGGGATATGGGATACCGGAATCTAAAGCGAAGACGCTGTGATACACCCCGGCTCTGATCAGCAGAGGGACATATTCCTTCAGAACAAACTCAGTAAACTCCACTGATCCTACTCGGAATAAGTGCGCGTCAGTGATTTTGGTATCCCCGAACCAACCAGCGGCCATATGGTACTTGAACTGAACGGTCGAACAATTCAGCACGAAGGGCTCTTCGCGATATCCCCACTTCAATGGTGCCAAGAACATGCCATAGCCGGGCTTCTCCCTATGAACTCGGCCGCTAGCATTATCCCACCGGGCAGGTGTCAATTCCGGGGCCCGGGCCAGCATCTTCTTCTCTGGTTCCAGCTCCGATATGCCGAGGACTGCATCCCAGTCGTGCTTTTCCCCAGGAAGATAGATGGCCTTGCTGCGATACACTGATTCCTTCAGACTATCTCGCTCAGCAAGGATGGCAGCTTCAACTACGCGAGCTATCCGGTAGTCTCGCATGCCGCCTACTGTGAAAGTCCGGATGAACGGCATCAAATGCCGGTCCTTCGGATGGTCTGGCCGATAGCCACCATCCCACCTGAAGCATGTCTCGGTCACCGTGGAGTATACCCGGGCCGTCGACACTGTGTCAGTCTCAGAGTCAGACGACTCATCGACTGAAGCAATCCTATCGTATCTGAAATCCAGGCTGTGCACATTCAGCCAATTTACTGTGGCCCGAGATATGTCTGGCTGGGCCGATGAGCTAGCACCAACAGCTCTAGAAGATGCAGCATCAGAACTGGAAGCCATTGCAGTGCCTGCAGTCGGAAAAAAGTGTGAATTAAAAGCCAGTCTTATAAAGATTGTAACATGAGACTCTATGAAAATTTCGGCAGCATCTCCCCTTATTCAGGGTCTACCCAAGGAGAATAGGGAGTCACCAACCAAGAGGGGGTGATCCCGAAATAAAAAGGGATTAAATCCCAAAATAACGTCCTACCCGGGCGAAATCCAACCAAACGGGAAGAAAAACGAGAGCGGCCGAGAGGAGAAGAAGCTCCCGCCGATGAAAGAAAAATGAGGAAAGAGAAAGAAGATGAAGAAATGAGAAGAAAACCCTCTCGGGGGGATTAAATAAGAGAAAGGGGGGAGAGGCTTCTCGGCGTGAAACAATTCGCGCCGAGAACCCCCTACGCCGAGAGCCCCCATGCCGAGAACCCCAGGCGGCCAAAGGGCGTGCCGAGATCTCCCCCATGCCGAGAACCCAGGCCGAGAGCACCCAGGCCGAGAGCCCTCCTTCGGCCGCGCCGAGAGGCCCCTCACGCCGAGAAGCCTCGCGCCGGAAGATCTTGCATGCCGAGAAGCCTTGCGCCGCGAGGGTCATGCCGAGAAGCCTATGGCCCTGTGCCGAGAAGCTCCGAATTGCTGAAAATAAAGAAAATATGAAGAATGAAAATATGAAAAGGGAAGATAAGTGTGCAAAATACTGTTGCATCAAGATGATCAGGTCTGAGAACCATATTGAAGACAAATTGAGGAAGATACCCTCGAATGACGAAGACACCTGCAAGCCCCGTGCCGCTTATTCTGCGCTTAAGCCGCCCGCAGGTGGGGGGCATTTGTTGACGCCTTAAAAATGAACAAGGGTGAAAGCATAGTTGAAAAGAGGATCAGACCACCAGTGAAAGGCCAATGATGAAGTCCGCCAACCTTTTACCCGGCTGAAGCCTTTGTCGGCCAAACCAATACCCGGTGCCGATATTATTCAGACGACAACACTGATAAAGCAGCAGTCACTCGACTGATGGGACCTCCCAGCACACTTTTACTAAGAGCTATGTTACTGCTACATCCAAGAGCCCACAGATGACATGTCAGCATAGGCCAGATGTCGGCTTATTGACAGATGTGATAAAAGATAAGGATGAAGCCGGTGCCGGCAGATGAAGATTGTAAAGGCTTTTGCAAAGTCAAAACACAAGAAGAATCGTCTCCACAGACTATACGCCCGGCTGAAGTCTTTCCAGACTAAAGCTGATGTCCGAGCTTGTCACCATTCAAGTGATGATATCGATAAGATAATACCCGGTTTTGTCACCATTCAGATGGCAATACTGATGAAACCCCTGTCTACGGACTGATGAAACCCCTGTCTGCAGACTGATGAAAATCTATGAAATAGAAGCTATGTCACCACTAGATGGTCTTCCTCGGTTCTGGAAGATATACTGGAAGAACTAAGAGAGGTCGAAGTGCATATGAAGTTTAAAAGCCCTGAATGGGCCTGCCGAATGAGCTCTAGAGAATGGCGCCGAGAGACCCTCACCAAGGCCCAAAAGCCCATATGAGGGGGGGGGGGGGGGGGGCGCCGGGAAGCCATGCCCTTTGGCGCCGGGAGGCCTCCCCGATTGAAAGAGGCACGCCGGGAAGCTACCTTCTTCACGCCGTGATGAAGCCTGCCGAGAGGGGGAAAACGCTTATAAAAACCCCTCCCTTCGAACAAGAAAAAAAGGGGCAGAGGAGAGACACACAAGAAAACACAGAACAGAAGAACAAAAAGAGAGAAGAGAAAAAGAAAAGGAGAGCTCCAGAGGGAGAGACTCGAAGAAGCGAAGGAATATCTGAGAAGAGACGAAGGAGCAGAAGCTCAAGGTGGGCAGTCGGGGAGGGAGAGGGGTCAATGCTCCGCCCTCCCCCCCCCTTTCATCTTCTTTGTTTCTGTTTTCTTCTTTATGTAACCATGCGAGTCTTATCTCGATTCATCGGTGATAACCGGGATATCCCGGCCGCCATTCATCTCCCTTTCCTCCATTCCCTCTATGTGGCTGGGGTGAGTCCCGGAATGATGTGATTGTATGAAATGCTCCAGTGGCCCGTTTGGGCGCTAGGCGATTGAAGTATTTGCCCGCTATCTCTCCGTCTGCTGCTATGCTTTTCCTTTATATGTTTTCATTTTAAGTCCAACTGAAGTGCGTCCGATTCCCCGGTGGGTCTTCAGGCTCAATTGTCTGTAGTAGAATAAATGTCGTTCTAAATGAGCCGATGCCCCTCTCCGATTCATCATCGTTTGCATAAAGTTTCCCAGGCTTGCCCTAGGGCCAGAGACAGACCATCTCTTGGCTTCTGGGACAGTCTGCTACCGATATTGGCAGTAACTCCGAGGGTTTGCTTGAGATCCTCTTCTCACAGGAGTAAGTAAGCTGCTTCAATAAATTAATACCGATGGTTTCTAATCCGGCTCCAGTCCGAACAATTACATCAGGGTCGCCCCTAGGGTCAGAGATGGCCATCTCTTGGCTCCCAGGCGACCAAAGATGCCAGCAAATGAGCCCCTGAGGGTCAATAATAATATGACGATTCAGAACCCCATCCTGCAGTGGTTCCTTCGATTCCCTTTGAACCCAGCCCATCTTTGGCAAATCAAACCCATATCTGTGTAATCTCTCGCTTACACTCTAAATCCAGCCTCAATCCGATCCAGAAATCTCATAAAATCCCCAAACAGAGCATCGTTTCATCTCTGTAAACCATGAAATCCTGTAGCAATTCCATCCTCTCGGCGTGCAAAATTCCCCGCCGAGAACTACGCTGCCGAGAAACCTCCCTCTTCAGCAAACCGACAAAAATCTCTCCAGGCCACTTCCACGTGAACCCCCCAGCTCTTGGCTTCCCGGCACCACCTTCCCGGCACCACGTGAAGCCCCTGGCCGAGACCTTCCCCCCTTGCCTTTGGGCCTCTCGGCGCCAGCCTTCCGGCGCGGTGAGGAGCGCGCCGAGAGGCTCCACGCCGGGAGCCTCCCTTCTTCCTTCTTTTGCATTTAAACCCATGCCGAGAGCACCCCCTCTGGTCAATTTAAACCCATGCCGAGAGCACCCCCTCTGGTCAATTTAAACCCATGCCGAGAGCCCTCCTTGGCCAACCCGTAAACCCATGCCGAGAACCCCTTGGCCAACCTATAATCTCACGCCGAGAGCCATCTTCTTGCCAATGAAAACCATGCTGAGAGCCTCTCCTTCATCCACTCCTTTGGCCTCTTCGTCCATTTATTCTGGGGCATTCGTGAGTCGTCATATGCACCCCAGGGGATAAATTAACTGGGGATTGACCTCCCCTACATTCTGAGGTCCCTAACAGGATTCACATGCCACCCCGTGGGTCTGACGAACCCTGTCTCTACATGAGTTTCGTCAGTCTCCGAGAAGGGGAATAGTGACTGATGCCAGAAACATGGATAGTCTCTTCGAGCCTTAGTGCTCACTCATTTTCTGGCTTTCATCCCGGCACTCCGTGGATGTCAGCCTATACCATTCTCTGGCAAATGCTCGATCCAGGGGAGGTGCTGCCAAAATTCTCTCATGAAGATGAAAGTCGACATCAGGTTGTCCCCCGGGCTCTGCATGATAATGGTGACAGGGTTTCACTCGACCCTAGTCTTCCTAAATCCCTCTTCTATCCTGATGCTCCTGTAAAGCCCAAATCTAATCCAGCTCAGATTTGATGAACTGATCCACTTTGACTTCACAGAACCTATCTGGCTTGTCCTGCATCGCCAAGAAACCCAAAGCAGAGCCTCCGGAACCCCTTTCGGGTCCTCACGGCGCCAGAACACCAACACTCTCTCGGCGCCATGGCTCCCGGCGCGGCCCTGGGCGCGCCGGGAACCCTCACGCCGAGAAAACCCCCCCTGGCCCTCTTGTCAGCGCACCGAGAGCTCCTCCTCCTCTTCATCTGTGCCGAGATCCTCTTCCTCCTCCTTCAACCAGGCCGAGAATACTCCTGGCCATCTCCCCTTCGCGCCGAGAAGCTCTCCAGTTGGCACGTCGGGAACCCCGGCCATTTTGCCTTCGCGCCGGGAACCTATGTACACTTGAACTGCATTGATGAGTAACCCCTTTAGCTCGGGAGGACTCTGCCATTGCATGAGTTCCGCCGGCTTCTATATGGAATATCAAACATTGCCCCATGGCATATATATATACATATGGGTAGGGAGGTTTGGCCTCTCTCTTTCTCCCGGCTTTCATCCCGGCACTCCGTGGGTGATAGCCTATTTCTCCCTGGGCATAATCCAGATTAAGGAGAAATGCTGTCGAAATACCGATCGATGCTTTAAAACCCCATCATGGTCGCGGCTCAGTCTACCTGTGACTGAGATCCTCCTTCCCCCCTAAGCCCGGTCTTTGAATCGCTGACCTAACGATATCATCTGTTTCTATGGTTGATGTTGTTATCTTGCCCGCCTTCCTGGCTTCGGTATGAAGTTCCATTTGCGCACATGAATATATGTTTGCCTCTCGAGGCCTCCTACCTTTAGCGTTTAATCAAGGGTTGTCCTCCTTAGGGGGGATGTAATTAACGTCATAGCCTTTATGGTATGGCGGACTTCCGGTCCCGACTCAGACTTCACAATCAACTGATCAAGTCAGATCGAGCGCACAATGAAATCATCACTTCGGTGACTGGCACGCCAATAAATCAATGAACCAAGAAAATAAAATAAAACATAAGGATTAAAATAATAAAGAGAAAAAATGTGTCAAACAAGTTCCAACTAGACGAGCAACGCCTCTCGACGTTCATCGAGATTAAGTTCCTTATCGAGCTATACCCTTAGGGAAGGGATCAAGATCTCATATGGGAGCACCGCCTCCATCCCGTAAGTGAGAGCATAGGGGGTTTTCCCCGTAGGAGTACGAACGAAGGTGCGGTAAGCCCATAGAGCTTCCACTAATCTTTCTGGCCAATCAGAAAACTTATGAGATTCACATATTTTCTTGATGATTTTGAGAAGGGTTTTATTAGTGGCTTCGGCCTGGCCGTTGCCTTGTGGGTAATATGGAGATGAATGATGCAATGCTATATTGAACTTCTTACATAGGTCCTTAAGCTCTTGAGAAATTAACTAGGGTCCGTTGTCGGTGACGATGCTGCTTGGCACTCCGAACCGCGAGATAATTTTCTTCATGATAAAGCGGCACACCGTGGTAGCTTTAATCTCTGCGTACGCTTCGGCTTCAGCCCACTTGGTGAAGTACTCAGTGGTGGTAAGGATGAATGATTTTTGCTTGATCTGAGAATTTGGATCACCGAGCGGGCCAACAACGTCGAAAGCCCACATAAAGAATGGCCAAGGAGCAGATAGAGGATGAAGGGATGAAGTTGGAGCATGGATCTTATCAGCGTGGAGTTGGCATTTAAGACACCTCCGGACATAGAGGGAGCAATCTTCCTCTAGAGTGGGCCAATAGTAGCCCTGCCTAAGGATTTTCTTCGCTAGAGCCTGGCCATTAACATGACCTCCACACTCACTAGAATGGGCTGCTTCGGCCACCTTCCAAGCTTCATCATCGTCTAAACATCTCATGAGCATCCCATTGGTAGCGCGCCTGTATAGTTCTCATGCGACGATAGTATACCTTGAGGCGGCTCTTCTTATTGACTTACGTTGCTCGACATTTGCCCCTTCCGGGAACGATCCATCTTTGCAAAACAACTCAATTTCATGATACCAAGGCAACTCTTCCTCCTCCAGGATCTCTTCTAACTCCATCAAAGATACTTCCTTCAACTCTTCCTTCTCAGCCCTCACCTCTACAGTTTTCCTAAAGTTAGCATACCAAGGATCTTGAAGAGAGGGTGCGTCCAATCTCTGAACGACGATAGTCTCAGTACTCTGACTGAGAGGGAAAGATAGAGAGGAAGCGAGGGATGCTAAAGCATCGGCTAGAATGTTCTGAGACTGGGGAGTGTGGATATAGATCAACTTGCGGAATTACCTAGCAAGGAGCGTGACCAAATCTTGATATGGTTTGAGCTTAGGGTCACGGGTGCGGTAGGTGGACAGAACTTGCCACAGGACGAGCTGAGAGTCCCCTATGATATTCAAGTAACGCGCACCTAAAAGATAGACGTGCTTCAATCCGAATAGGAAAGCTTTGTACTCGGTGATGTTGTTGGTAGCAGGAAATTGAAGTTGATAAGCAAAAGGAATCGTCACTCCTTCCGGAGTGAGTAGAATATCACCTATCCCTCGGCCCTGAGAATTAAGCGCACCATCAAAGTGTAGATACCAAAAGGGATGATGAGTCAGGACAGAAAGATGCTCACCAGGATGTCATCCACATAAGCTTCCATGTAGATATGCATCATGTCATGGAAAATTGCCATCATTGCCCTCTGATAAGTGGCACCTGCATTCTTCAGACCGAACGGCATAACCACATAACAATACGTGCCCCAGGGCGTGGTGAAGGAGGTTTTCTCTTGATCTTCCGGAGCGAGACGAATCTGATTGTAGCCAGAATAACCATCCATGAATGACAAAGCTTCATATCCGGCAGTGCTATCGACCAAGACGTCTATGTGAGGCAGCGAGAAATCATCTTTGGGACATGCTTTATTAAGATCCCTGAAATTGATGCAAATGTGCACCTTTCCATCCTTCTTGATGATAGGGACTATGTTCGCCACCCACTGAGGATATAAGATGACTCTAATGAATCTGGCTTTGTATAATTTATCGACCTCTTCTTTAATCCTTAAGGCCATGTGGGGGTGAAATCTTCTCGACCTCTGTTTTACGGGTGTTGCCCCTGGTTTAAGTACGAGTCGGTGTTCCACTAAAGAGGGGTCAAGACCCAACATGTCCTCATAAGACCAGGTAAAAGAATCACTATACTCCCTCAGAACCTTGATTAGATCTTCTTCTACTTGCGGAGGGAGGTTACCGGCAATAATAATGGGCCTTGGGTCTTCTTCAGTTCCCAAATTTATTTCCTTTGTAGGTTCATCCACTGCCGATGATGGCTCGTCGAATCTCTTTAATCCTTGCGCATACAGATTGTCGGTGTCATCTACGTTGATGTTTTCATCATCAATCGGGTCTTTTTCATCCAGGACTTCATATACACCCAATCCGTCGTCGCTCCACACCCCTTCTAATTCCTCTTCATCTTCTATCACGATCGCCGTGGCGACAAACTCTGGACACTTCAAAAGAGCATGACATCGCTGAGCCAGATCCTGTAAGAACCTATCAGGGGTGGATTTGGCATGACGCGCAAGCGGGCGCGGCTCAGGCTCGGAAGGATTGGACGACCTAGAAGAGGACCCTACTTCTCTAATTCTAATTGACCCTACTTCCCTAGACTCGACGGACCCTATGCCTAACCTAGGAGAAAGGAAATCTAGTGGAAAGGAAGGAGCAGGGGACTCGTGCCCCTGGGAGGAGGATGGAGACAAGATAGCGTAATCTTCCACCAAAATCTCCGTTTCAAATTTGACGTTTTTTTTGGAGATTAGTGGAGATCACATAGTAGGATGGAGGAGATGGTGAAGGAGGAAGTTGACGGGGGAAAAGAGATGGGAACAACACATCGAAGAATGTGTCAGAAGAGGAGAACCACATGTCTGAAAGATTGGAGGAGGAGGTCCATAAGGTGGATAGATCAATGGGTGGGCATCGCCCGCTTGCACAAGGTATAATTAACACCTCGGTTGGCAATTCTGTGAAGTACGGATCAACCATGATAGGAGGTGAGCGAGGTATGGATTCCAGCTATTGAAAAAGAGATATGAGATGGGAGGGAGACCAAGAAAAGACAATAGGCGAGCTCCCCTTCTCCCGTGGACAGTCGGCTGGCTTCTTCGCCTTCCACTGAACAAGCCGTACCTCTTGATTCTTCTTCTGACCATAACCATCTGGCTCGCTAAACATTCTGGCAAATGACTGACTAAAATCTGGCATATCATCAATAGGCCCCTTTGGCAGCAGAGGCGGACTGTCAACTGTGCAGGCTATATCTTCCTTCTCTGACTGTGCTGACTGTGGCCGAACCGTCCCTGGATGGAGAGGACCTTTAACAAAGTGTTGGCGATAGTCCCAAGTAAGTGGCCCTGAATCACCCATCATTGAGAGTGCAGACTCTCGGTAGCCGAGACCTCTCCTGCCCATTTTTCTTCACTTGGGCACCGGCTTGGTTCGCCCTTGTAACTACGCACCGAGGCCTCTCCCCGGTTGGTAGCCCAATTCAATATAATATCCCAGCCCTTGGAATCTCGGATCTGGGGTTTTACTTTGATGTTGACGGGTTTAGTGGCGGACCTGCGAGGTGCATAAGCCCAAGGAAAGTTTAGATCCAATACCGAGATAACAGGCCGACTGCTGGGCCATAGTGTAGGCAAGATCTTCTCTAATATAGCTTTGACAGACTGGACCGTGGATAAGCTTTTTACTTTAACCACCCTCCCTTGGAAAGGAAACTTAAGACATTGATGCACGGTGGATGGCACGGCACTGAGAGTATTGATCCACCGATGACCCAAGAGTGAGAGGCCCAAGCTCAATTTGAATGGTAACAATCCCGTGACATGCCCTCCTTGAGTTATCGTATGCAGCTATGGTAGTGGGGGTTGGGCGTAAAAGTTCTTCTGATAGATTGCAGGCCCTGAGAGTGCTAAGCGGGCATACATTGATAGATGCCCCTGTGTCAACTAATGCCGCATCAATGCTGACTTTGTTCAAGATTATGGTGATGCAAAGCGGTATTTGCCGAGCTTTTGGTGGTGCTAGCTCAGTTTCAGAGAAGGTTATAGCTGGTCCTTTGGAAATAGTCGCCAGTACTGTAGGTAAACTGTCGGCTGCCACATCTTCACTAACCATCACCTTATGAAGAAAGTTCCTGAGAGCATCTTGGTGAAAGGTAGATCTCTTTATAAGCTCCAGCACGGATATCTTGGCGGGCACCCGATCCAAGTGATGCAACAGATCGTATTGGGTACCTGGTAACGGCTTGGCTTCTTCTTGCTAGGCAGCCGGTTGGGAAGACTAGAAATTGGAGGTAGAAAGATAATTGCGGTGAAACATACGCCCGCTCTGTAGGGCGAAGTTATAGGCTGACGCGGCCTCGGATGGGCTCAGGATAAGTGACTTAGTAGGCCCGGTGGGGTGGATGAGTGGTGCGGAAGAGGGTGTGGTGGAAAGGATGATGGGTGAAGGGTTGGTGGTAGCAGGTGCAAGCGGGAGTGGGGGTATAAAGGTAGGCTGAGGTGTAATGAGTGGAGGGTTAGATGGAGGTGTGGTGATAGCGGGGGTGAGTAATGTGCGAGAGACGGGCGGTGGAGTACGAGTAGATGAAAGGACAAACGGTGTAGCAGGCGGAAGAGGGTTTTGGTATGTGGGCGTAAGGATGGTCGGGGTGGAGTGAGTGGGGTAGTTGTGGTGAAGGGCCATGACTTGCTGCGTAGAGCCGTCATCATCAAAGGACCACCCAGCATCGGGGGCTGGGGGTTGAACTACATTGACCTGAGCCGGTGCCGGCGGCTGAGGCTACGGAGCGGGAGGATGGTTCGGCATTGGGTTCTGATGGATCCCCAAGTCTTGAACCGACTGCTGTTGCTGTTGCGGCTGCTGCTGCGGCTGCGGTGCCTGTTGTTGCTGCACTTGCTGCCTCGGCGGCTGCCTTCTTTTCTCTTTAATTTCTATAATGGCCCTATGCATTTTGGCCCAATCATTCCTTTGTCCTTCATGGAGGTCATAGACCAAGTCTCTGAACTGAAAACACCCTTCAATAGTATGTCTCGGTTGCTTGTGGAACATATAATACTTTGTCTGATCAACGGCCGGGTTCCAGTTGGGCCGTTCCGGAGGGAGTTTTATAGCACTAACATGAGAGCTGAGAAGATATCCGTGAGGGTTTCTGGTAGAGGTGGGTACTGTGCTCTCTTTGGAGCCGGGCGCTTGTTGTTGTTGTTGTATCCGTTAGGTGGAGGGACATTATGGTATTACAGAGGCTGTGGAGGTTGTTACGGAGCGGCAAAGGTGTTTTATGGAGCGGCGAAGGTAGGCGTAGGGTTTTATGGAATGGGTGGGAAGTTTTGTGGAGTAGGGTTTTGAGGAGTGCGGGGGTTTTACGGAAAGCGGAATGGAGCGGCTTGGAAAGGGAAGGTAACGGCTTGAACTTGTTCTTTGGTCTGGACCCCCTCGGTGACAGGCCCTTGAGGTTTCTTGTGGTATTTTGGCTTTTGGTTATCAAAGAGAGAGTGGATGGGGGAGTCTTTGAACTATGTTTGAATGAACCACGCCCGGCTATATAGTTGGTGCATGTTGGCTATATCATTCATAGCAAGGATGTTACGGAAGGTCGAGGTAGCATTAGAGATGAGTAGCTTGACCTTCTCTTCCTCCGGAATGTGGCCTGGCACCCTGGCGGCCATCTGCCTCCATCTATCAGCATAAGTCACAAACTCCTCATCGGGCTTCATTTTCTCGGCCACTAAGTCTGTAAAGGAATATTCCGGGCCGACCCTGTCTTGAAACCATTGGATGAACTTGTCTTTCACTATCTTGAAACTCTCGGCATCCTCTAGCGGCAGATAATAGAACCATTCCAGTGCAACACCATCCAATGATCGGCGGAACAAATACACCATGAGGTGATCATCATATTGAAACTGAGTCGATTCGTATAAGAAGTCCCTCACATGGATGAAGGGATTACCGTTCCCGTCGTACTTGCGGTAATTGGGGAGCTCGGATTGCGGAGGGAATCGGATATTTTGGAAGCTAGGGACCGGAACGTCTGCCAAGGATTGTGGGCCAACCCGCTTCTGGAGGAAGTCAAGTTGTTGTTGCATGGCGGCCCATTTATCGTGTAATTCTTACTCTCTGGACGGAGTAGGGATAGTGAAAGATGGAATTTAAGGAGCAGAGGGGTAGGCAGATGGAGGGGGCGGCCCATAGGAAGGATATTGGGTCGAAGGAAGAACCATGTTGGTGTGGACTTGGGCTGTCCCTTGATGAGGGCGCATGAAATCATTTGGGCCAATAAGAACCTGTGGTATAGATGGGCCGGACATATGATGATCTGATGGAAAAGAAGGAGGGACAACGGTGTTTCCCTTATCCAAAAATTTCTGGGCCGAACCAGAAGACTGGCCCATCTCTAGATTAGAGAATCTGAGGGTCCTGGGCTGGACCGGAGTGAGGTCAATGGGAATGGGCTGGACGGCGGACCCATCAGCTCTAGGCTGATCAATGGAAGGATTGGTCTGACCTTGCATAATCGGGGAAGGTGGGGTGTTGGACCCCTACATGGCCTGATAAACCGCCTGAAGCTGGGCCGGGTCTAATTGGGCCATCATCTGAAGAATAGAATTAGCGGAAGGAGGAAGAAGAGCTTGAGTGGATTGGCTGCACTCCATAGGGATGGAGGACGAAGGAGGGAGGGGCCCCTCTCTGGGTTGGAATGAGATAACCCTAGGGGGATCTTCTAGAAGCTCTTGAGGAAGAGACTCCTCTTGGGAACGGGGAAGATCGAAAGAAGCCATGGTGGATTCAAAGAGTGGATTGAAGTAGGATGAGGAAAGGGAATCGCCCCCAGGTGATGAAGCCTCTAGAGGATGGAAGCAACTCCACATGCAACGAAAGACCTTAGAATAATGCAAACAACACACAACAAAGACACAATGAGTGACTAAACTAGATGACTTAAACAACGATGTAAGTGAAAAAGAGATGACAACACTCAAATTCAACCAAGTTACTTAGATGATGCAACAAGATTTTTATGATTTCCTCCTCTCTCCACAATAGGTTCTGTGACGACCGAGGATCCGGTTACCGGGAAGGCCCGATAACCCGAGGCTCGGACCGCCGCCCACGAGCCGGGAGGGCTCGGAAGGACTAAAAAGGAGTGTGGAGGTGCAAAGAAATATGAAATAAAGCAGGACAATTCAATAATTAACAGAATTAAACAACTACAGCTGCAACAGAGTCCAGTCCAACAGAAAGTACAGTCTAAAGCAGTAAAAACGTACCACATGCCAAGTAAACACTCGGCCCGGCAAGCTGACAACTAGGAACCTCCGCACAGCACCCTCGAACCACGAGGCAGAACCATTGCACCTGTAATGCAGGGGTGAGTCTCCTGTCACTGGCCCAGTAGGGATCCCGCGGAACCCCAACTGAGAAACAACGGCAGAAGGAAAGCTACGCTAGCAAGACAGCAACGGAAAGAAGTAACTACGAAAGCAGGAAAGTAACTACGGTGGCCGGCAAAACCTCGGCACTACAGCTACTCCTACTGTACCAGAACACACCCCAGACTCACGGCCAAGGGCTACCAACTACACTAGAACCAGTCACACGGTACAAAAATCGACACACGTGCCACGGCGAGACAACCGAAACTCAACGGTCAACGCGACCAAAAACCCGAAGGTCGAAGTCACGCGACTGACAGTCTGTCACTCTCTGTCCAGAACAGGAGTACCTCCCACTAGAAGAACAACCGGATGCGTCCCCTAACGTCTTACACCGCGTCACAAGTGTCTAGCTACGATGCCCTAGGCGTGAGACTCAGACACACACAGTAACTAGTACCACAACAAGGACTAGCTGGGGTCACGCTCGTCAGCGCGTGTCCCAAGCCCCCAACTACGTGTGCACACACAGACCATCTGCTCTAGGTCGGGTCCTCTAGCTGGTTTCCCCCCCACCGGACTCTGGTGGCAAAGGCAAGGGGCCGACGGAAACCAGCCTAAAAACCGCGTCTCACCGGGTCGCGCTCTCCACCACTCCCAGGTGGGTCCGCACACGCGTGCGCAGGAAGCTACGACTAGTGAAGGATCACTGAGAGAGTAGACTCTCAAGACAACGGAAAACAACGTCCGAACCTGACGAAGTACGGGGACCGTCCCACGTACCAGCACCATCGCACGGTGACCACGGTCGGAGAAGAAACGGACGCACCGCCCACGGCCAAACACATGACCCACTCGGGGATCATCTTCCAGGAAGACTCACGACATGCGGGGGAACTCCACCGCACACACACCGATACACGGTGACTCGATCGAGCAAGAACACGGAAACCCGAAACGCCTGGGGTCACCCGGACCCACCAAGCCCATGGGCACGCTTATCGAGGTAACACGGCACCTCCAGACATCCCTAAACACGGACACGAAACCCACGGGGTGTCCGGGACACACACGGCCCAAGGGGAGCACGATCAGCCGCAAACCACCCGCCCCGGGTAGCCCGACTGCTCACCTCCATGAACGCGCTATAGGTCCATAGCGCGTTCAAACAGAACGCGCTATACACCTATAACGCGACAAGTCAGATCGCGCTATAGGCCCATAGCGTGACTGCACAAATCGCGCTAGGGTCACCTAGCGCGACAAAACAGAACGCGCTAGGGACCCCCTAGCGTGACCAAGAAGAACGCGCTAGGACCCCATAGCGCGACAGCAACCGCCTTACTGTTCATCTTCTCCGATGAACGCGCCCCGTCGGGGCAGCGCGACCATCAAGAACGCGCTCGCCGAGGCTAGCGCGTTCTCAGTCCGCGCCCGAAAATGGTGGAAACTGTGGGAAAAACCATTCCACGCCCCGTTCACCCCCAGGTGAAGGGGAAACAAAAGGGAAAACATTCCCCAAGCCCCTAGGCATGCATCTAAACCCCTGGATCGCCCAAAAACACGGTAAAACGGAAGATCCGGCTCACACACCCAAAACATGCATTTTCTCCAAATTACCCAGTTTAGCCCGCTCGGCTCACCACGGCCTACAAAACTCGTGGAAAATGAAGTACGCGGGTTGAGGGTCCATCTCCCTACCTTCACCGAAGATTTCGCGCCCCGAACTCGTCGATCCGCGAAGAAAACGCCGTGAAACCCTTGCCGCTCCATGAACCCGCGGCCGAACTTCCACGCGCCACCGGCCCTCGATCCTCGACCCGTTCCCCGTTCGTCGCCTCCCGCCATCGCCGCCTCACCCTCCTCCGCCACAGTCGGCCGCCCGGGGAGAGGGGGAGAGAAAGAGATGAGAGAGAGTGAGAAAGAGAGAATGAGAAGGTGAAAGAGAAAAGGGTTAGTATATATAGGAAAACTCAAAAATTGCATAAATTCAGAAAATTACGAAAAATTACCTCCGCGATCCTCGGAAGGAACACAACGCAGTGGTGCTGTCTCGGAGTCGAAGAACGCCACGGTTCGCCCTGCACAGAGTTCCGAAAGCACATCAGGGAAAAACACGTGTAAAGCACAAAATACACTCCGAGACCCACTAAAAGATCCGAGAAAAAAGAAAAAAAAAACCTGGGACATTACAGCCCTCCCCCCTTAAAGGAATTTCGTCCTCAAAATTCAGGACCTAGCACGAAGTCACAGGGGAAGAACACTGAACCAACTGACAACGCTGTCAGAGCCCCAGCACAGAAAACCTCGGTTCTCACAAAAACACCGATCTTGGGGGACACAGCCAGACTTACAATCACAACCAACACCTCGCTCCGCGCGTCGTTCACACCGGCCAACAGAGCAGGCATATACCAGAGGACACAGTCCAGCATCACCTCAGACACCTCAAAAACCAACATGCACCGCTGCCACCATCTCGCCCATCGAGGAAACACACCCTCGACACGAGAAACAGCTACCGATCCATCCAATGGTCGGCAGACAAAACACACATCAACTTCACAACCAGCTGACCGGTCGCACACCCTTCTCAAGGGAACAACCAGAACAGAGCCTCCACCAGCTCACGCAGCCATCTCAGCAGACTGCAACCAGAACAATAGCTCAGCACCGAGAGTCACCTTAGCGCTGAGAGTCACCTCAACCCAGATCCCGTCCGGAAAGGCACATCTCGAAAATAGCCACCCTAGGTCTCGTTAGCACACGGCTGTCGCCACGCTCGAGCCCCAACAACCAGCATCTTGTGTCTCTGAAAAGACCATCCGCTGGTCACCAGACATTTGTCAACAGGAAAACCTCCACCGGCCCAGCAGGCACGATCCAACACATGACATGCCATCTGCTGACTCACGCACAGACCAACACCACCTCCAATCTCGAACCTCACGCCAACTCTACCCTCTCAGGGGAGCACGGCGAAACCACATGACTCCATCTCCACACGGTCCTCACGTCACTCGACTCAGACTTACGGGGAATCCTCCCTTGCTGGCCACAGACTGAGGATCAATATCCCACGCCAACGTCTCATCAGTGACCTCCACACACAGGCATCAACCACCGTCCTGTCTCATCGAATCCTATCTCATCAAAATCTCCATCCCAATTAATCCAAGAGGATGCCTGCCAATCCCGACTCCCGCTCTTATCACAGAGCCACGGGATACACAACCTCTTACAACCCGCGGCACACTTCTCCAGAACACGATCTTATCCACGAACGCAACCTCCAACGCAAGGACAGGGTACTCATGCGGCAACCTCGCCAGCACATTTCCCCAACTCTCCACCTGCCTGTGCCATAAACCACAATATCTCAAGCAACGGCACAGCAACCAACACGTCTCACACCGCCGGAGACAACGCACATCGATGAACCAATCCTCCGTTGCTCTACACTTCCTCAGAAATCCACCCAAAACAACCAACGCTACGATCCACGCACTCTGATCCACATACACAGCCACCACAACGCCAACTCGGGATCCACCATCCCGACAACCATCTGCAACCCCGCAGACTCCGATCCTCCGCACATCGGAAACCACAACACCAACCGTAATCTCAAAACACCGCCCAGCCGGCACTCGTCCTTCTGGAACAGCGCCAACACCCTTACACATCAGGGAACGGGCAACGCTTCTCACAGGCAACCACCTTGCCAAAACGCGGGACGCGTCTTGCACGGACTTCATGGCGCACGAAGGCCAACCAATCCGAACACAGCATGCAAGACGATGAACCCTAGCCCAACGCAATCTCTCCAACCAAAGGAGAAGCCAAACGCACTTCCGACCAACGGAAGAACTCCATGCTCGACCTAACCTCGCACCTCGCACATGCTGGAAACAGCACCATCCAGCACCAAGGAAAACCATCGCTTCCATCAGGTCAGCACCTCCGACACACTCGGCAAGTGTCCCGTCGGACCACAATCACAACGTCAGCCGACGCACCACCACTGCAATTCCTCGAACTGTAACACGCCACAAGTTCATGCCTGCCAGCAACCTCTGCCCAACGCAGCACAACCAAGGCCACCACTGATGAGGGAGAAGGCTCTCGACCTCGATCCGTAGACCCCGCGCCGGTACGAAAGCCGTGAACAACAACCACCTTCACAGCGCCGCACAGCGCACTCAAGCTCTCAAGCGAGAAACAAAGCGGAAAACATGCACGAAACCCTATGTCAGCTGCCGACTGTACTGGACCTTAAGGACTCTGATCTCTGCAATATCTCGAATTCTCATGTACGTCCACAACCACGCTCTGATACCAACTGTGACGACCCGAGGATCCGGTTACCGGGAAGGCCCGATAACCCGAGGCTCGGACCGCCGCCCACGAGCCGGGAGGGCTCGGATGGACTAAAAAGGAGTGTGGAGGTGCAAAGAAATAGAAAATAAAGCAAGACAATACAACAATTAACAGAATTAAACAACTACAGCTGCAACAGAGTCCAGTCCAACAGAAAGTATAGTCTAAAGCAGTAAAAATATACCACATGCCAAGTAAACACTCGGCCCGGCAAGCTGACAACTAGGAACCTCCGCACAGCACCCTCGAACCACGAGGCAGAACCGCCGCACCTGTAACGCAGGGGTGAGCCTCCTGTCACTGGCCCAGTAGGGATCCTGCGGAACCCCAACTGAGAAACAACGACAGAAGGAAAGCTACGCTAGCAAGACAGCAACGGAAAGAAGTAACTACGAAAGCAGGAAAGTAACTACGGTGGCCGGCAAAACCTCGGCACTACAGCTACTCCTACTGTACCAGAACACACCCCAGACTCACGGCCAAGGGCTACCAAACTACACTAGAACCAGTCACACGGTACAAAAATCGACACACGTGCCACGGCGAGACAACCGAAACTCAACGGTCAACGCGACCAAAAACCCGAAGGTCGAAGTCACGCGACTGACAGTCTGTCACTCTCTGTCCAGAACAGGAGTACCTCCCACTAGAAGAACAACCGGATGCGTCCCCTGACGTCTTACACCGCGTCACAAGTGTCTAGCTACGACGCCCTAGGCGGGAGACTCAGACACACACAGTAACTAGTACCACAACAAGGACTAGCTGGGGTCACGCTCGTCAGCGCGTGTCCCAAGCCCCCAACTACGTGTGCACACACAGACCATCTGCTCTAGGTCGGGTCCTCTAGCTGGTTTTCCCCCCCACCGGACTCTGGTGGCAAAGGCAAGGGGCCGACGGAAACCAGCCTAAAAACCGCGTCTCACCGGGTCGCGCTCTCCACCACTCCCAGGTGGGTCCGCACACGCGTGCGCAGGAAGCTACGACTAGTGAAGGATCACTGAGAGAGTAGACTCTCAAGACAACGGAAAACAACGTCCGAACCTGACGAAGTACGGGGACCGTCCCACGTACCAGCACCATCGCACGGTGACCACGGTCGGAGAAGAAACGGACGCACCGCCCACGGCCAAACACATGACCCACTCGGGGATCATCTTCCAGGAAGACTCACGACATGCGGGGGAACTCCACCGCACACACACCGATACACGGTGACTCGATCGAGCAAGAACACGGAAACCCGAAACGCCTGGGGTCACCCGGACCCACCAAGCCCATGGGCACGCTTATCGAGGTAACACGGCACCTCCAGACATCCCTAAACACGGACACGAAACCCACGGGGTGTCCGGGACACACACGGCCCAAGGGGAGCACGATCAGCCGCAAACCACCCGCCCCGGGTAGCCCGACTGCTCACCTCCATGAACGCGCTATAGGTCCATAGCGCGTTCAAACAGAACGCGCTATACACCTATAGCGCGACAAGTCAGATCGCGCTATAGGCCCATAGCGCGACTGCACAAATCGCGCTAGGGTCACCTAGCGCGACAAAACAGAACGCGCTAGGGACCCCCTAGCGCGACCAAGAAGAATGCGATAGGACCCCATAGCGCGATAGCAACCGCCTTACTGTTCATCTTCTCCGATGAACGCGCCCCGTCGGGGCAGCGCGACCATGAAGAACGCGCTAGCCGAGGCTAGCGCGTTCTCAGTCCGCGCCCGAAAACGGTGGAAACTGCGAGAAAAACCATTCCACGCCCCGTTCACCCCCAGGTGAAGGGGAAACAAAAGGGAAAACATTCCCCAAGCCCCTAGGCATGCATCTAAACCCCTGGATCGCCCAAAAACACGGTAAAGCGGAAGATCCGGCTCACACACCCAAAACATGCATTTTCTCCAAATTACCCCGTTTAGCCCGCTCGGCTCACCACGGCCTACAAAACTCGTGGGAAATGAAGTACGCGGGTTGAGGGTCCATCTCCCTACCTCCACCGAAGATTTCACGCCCCGAACTCGTCGATCCGCGAAGAAAACGCCGTGAAACCCTTGCCGCTCCATGAACCCGCGGCCGAACTTCCACGCGCCACCGGCCCTCGATCCTCGACCCGTTCCCCGTTCCTCGCCTCCCGCCATCGCCGCCTCACCCTCCTCCGCCACCGTCGGCCGCCCGGGGAGAGGGGGAGAGAAAGAGATGAGAGAGAGTGAGAAAGAGAGAATGAGAAGGGGAAAGAGAAAAGGGTTAGTATATATAGGAAAACCCGAAAATTGCATAAATTCAGAAAATTACGAAAAATTACCTCCGCGATCCTCGGAAGGAACACAACGCAGTGGTGCAGTCTCGGAGTCGAAGAACGTCACGGTTCGCCCTGCACAGAGTTCCGAAAGCACATCAGGGAAAAACACGTGTAAAGCACAAAATACACTCCGAGACCCACTAAAAGATCCGAGAAAAAAGAAAAAAAAACCTGGGACATTACAGGTTCCCAATAGGGAAGGATGTGTCGCTTGGTCGACTCTAAGGGTAATCACTCCTTCACTTATGCAATCCTAGACACGGGGTAGGAAAGGTACAACCGGCCCGGTGTCGGTGTGAGAATCCACGGCTCACGGGGACTTATGGAAGTCCCTGATGTGATTTCTTGATCGGCTCCAAGGAATATGGAGACGAGAGGTCCACACACCAAGGTAGGAAGATGCAATCTAAAGTGTGAATATATGAATGAACCTATGTGCACCAGGGTGCATGTAAATTCTAGCCTAAAATCTAGCAATAAAATATGCACACAATAAGACAAATATGCAAAACAACTGAGGAGACGATCGGATGGCACCCAGGTATGAAAATAATAGCAGAAATCGCAGAACTGAACTGCACCTTGGAATGTGTACCTGTCTGGAGTGTGTGACGGCCTATAATACATGCGTCAGAGTTGTGTGACGGTCAAAGATCGGGCCGTCACAATAACGTAACGCGTGCACAGGAGACCGTCAGAAGAGCCAGAGAACCAGAAACATCAGGGAATAAAAGGAAAATTCGTGGAAAACCAGAGCAACAAGGGCAAACAAAGGGGAGCAGGTTTAACAGAGATTCAAAGCACGATTGGCACTAGATGTCCCACCGTGATCGCCAAAAATTCTGTTGATTTTAATGTGTCCCTTCTTTTGCAAGATGGGATATGATGCCAACTATGATGAAAGTGTGAGCAAAATAGTGAAATCACTCAACCCATGAACATGTGAATCATGAACCTAGGCAACCAGCACAAGCTCTAGCATGGGCATGCTATCTCAATCAAAACTAAACTAAGCAAATAAAGGAAAAAAACACATGCCGGGGCGTGGAACAAGGAATAAAGGAAATCATACTGTGTAGGTGGAGCAACCAAAGATAAATAAGAGATATGATAGAGATATGATGAGTGAGAAAGCTAATGCCCAAACTAAGGAAATATGTGATCGCCACTAAGGTAAAAATAAGCCAAAGACCTGATAAATACCTTAGAATAGGAGGATGATGCACCCGCCCACGGGAGAGAGAAAACAACCAGGAAACTACAGCTCCGTCAGATGTAACGGTCGAAGACAGATGCGCCACAGGATGTGTGACGACCCCACGATAGACCGCTACAAGACTCTAACGCGCCTTTGGTAGACCGTCAGAGGTTCTGCAAAATAAGAACTGGGAATCTTTTGATCTCCAAGCTTTCCATCCGGCCAGAGAGCTTGGGCCTCGTGCTATGGGCTCTGTAAACCTGTAAAAGAGTGTAAAACACAAGAAAAACAACCCAGATTAGCCCCTGGACAAAGTAGTATCAATAAATCAAAGAACTTAAGAACATGCAAAAGGAAAGGGAAATACCGGGGAGGTTGGTTTTTTAACCCCTCTGGGGCATTTTAAAAGATGGGAGGATGTTTTAAATGGATGCAGAAGATGCAAGAACATGGCAGAGGAAGAGGAACAATGCTATGATGCTTAGAAGAGGGAAAAGACACGAAAAACACAAATTGACTGAACTAAACCCTTAGAAACAATACTCCCTGGACTTTGGAAGCAGATGGACGTGAGAAGCAGCTCTCCTTGGTTGGTTCTAGCTCCAGGATGTGGTAGCACTTCGACGCGAACTCCAGATGTCTCCCCCTCAAGCCATGAAGTCAAGGGTTCTATTTATAGACCCTTAAACTCTCTGGTCGAGTAGAGGATAATCCAGCTAGAAAGTAGGACGTTTCTTAGCAAACTCTTGAAGATAATACTCCCAAGAGTCCAAAGAAACAAACAGAAGGTTCTAAGGATCAGATTTGGAAGAGAAATCAAGGAATCAAACTCTTAATTCGACCACGGAGTAGTAGAGAAAGAGCAGTTCTGCTAGAACTCTCTGTTTGATGTAACGGCTGCATGATAAACCACCACAGGGATGTAACACTCCAGGGAGGGACCGTCACAAAACCTTATCCATTAAAAGATAAGACTAACGTGCGAAGTTTATGAACATAGGACTCTAGATGAATGTAACGGTCAAGGATAGATGCGTCACAATATGTGTAACGGCAGCACGATAAACCGTCACACCCAACGAATAGGCTAATGGATAAGCTTGAAAGAAGCCATAAGCTTAAGGACTCTGGCATGATGTAACGGACCAAGGCAGATGCGTTAGAGGATTGTAACATGCCCTCAAAGGACCGTTAGAGACAATAGAGTTCAAATGAAATGAGATTTTGCTAAGCTTCGTCTAACGGAAAGAGGTAAGGAATCAGACCCAACCAAGGAGACATGACCCATGAAATAGACCTCAAATTGACCAAGAAGGCTCAATAAAGAATGAACAACTCGGAGCATCATATAAAATGAACAAGGAGATGACCCAACTTATTGGTCACAAAACGGGTGTCAACAGATAGGAGTCGGTGAGCTAGGTGCTCGACTCGTGTTGGAAGTTGTGTCCTCAGATAGAATCGTGGTCCTAGAGATGTCTTTTTCGAGGAAGGAATTACAGGTCCCAGTTGGTAGCTGTGAGTGGCTAGTGAGGCTAGCTGAGTGGTCAGCCGTAATAATGCCTGGAAGAGGCCTAGTTAAGTTCAAGAATTCGAAATGTTGTGAGAAGGACCAAGTGGTGGCAAAGATCTACGACGTTTGGAGATTCATGTAGATTGGTTGTGGTGCGTCATTAACCAGGTTATCAAGATAGAGGGCGACACTCATCTGCTTTGGAGATATGTGCCATAGATTATTCAGGTTGTGTCCTGTGGCTCTATGGTGAGAGTGGAGCCGAGATTGGCAGGTGTCCATTTGGAATAATTGCGATGAAGATTGCATGAGAGTGTGTAACAGACGATGCCTGAGATGGAGGTCCCTAAGAGGACGTCGTCGAATGAGAGCCTTGGTCTCATAATTAGCATGGGAGCAATTCCCTATGCGTCTGAGTCAAGAGTTGATGTCGACCGGGGATTGTGGAATCTTGCCATTTGGTTTCGCTGTGCTCCTCTGAGAGGGTAGAGTTGGCATGAGAATCAGAATCAGATGCGGTGTCTGAGAGAGGATCAACTTTAGAGGTGGCAATGGTCAGTGTAAGAGTCAATGGATGGACCATCGAGATTTAGAGTGAGCTTATTTGGCTTGGTGAAGAAGGATGTAAGAGGGAAGCTGAGCGAGCTGACTTTTCCATTGGCATATAGTTGGTGGCCGGCGAATGGACTCTCACAGTCAAAAGATGCCTGTTGAGGTGTATCGAGAATGGTGAGAGCCATGAGCAAGTGTGGCCTTGGGTGGCCAATTATGGTATGCCTTTTCCTAGATTGGATCTGGGATTTGTTGAAGGCTTATGGTCGGACCAGAATTGGTCCACTAATGTTTGGCGTTTGGCTCGCTGGACATGAGAGTGTTTGTGGCGTGGAGCTGACAAAATTGTGGCAGTCAATTGTGGTGACTGCGTGAGCTGGTCGAGGCTCAGCGTTGGTTGTCCCTTGTGATGGGCGTGAGATCAGTCGGCGGGATGAGAAGCTAATATTTAGTTGGTCCGTCGAGCATGGATTTTATTGATGGCAGGTTTTTGTGACGTGGGTTGCGTCCCCTTGGTATGCGAGGTGGTGGCAATGATGCCATGATTGGAATTCCGTTGTAGCTGAGGTAGTGCCAGACTTGTATCCTTGTGTATGCTATGCTCACTCTGAGAATTGCTGTGTATTGTGCTGTGAAGCGAGGTGTTTTGGTCCATGATCATAGTCTGGCTATCCCTCAGGAATTGTCATTTCGTGAGAATTGAGGTTTAGCTAGAGCTCTGGGAGCGTTGTCAGCTGGATGAATCATTCTTTCCCTTTGAGATGATCGTTGCTTCAAATTTTGAGGATGAAATTTTTGTAAGGGGAGAAGGCTGTAACGCCCCAGATTTTTCGGATCAGGATCCATGGGTTTCGGAGAGCTTTCGTGAGTCCCAGATCATGTTTTACAGTTAAAATCAAATTTTGGACTATCGGGCTTCGAACCCCTGTGTAGGGTGAACCGACGTGTTTTCGAGCTCCAGGACATTGCAAGCGCGTTGTGTGTTTTCCAAGGATCCTAGGGATGATTTTTCCCCATTTTTTTTATTTTTTAGATTTTTAAAATCCCAAAACCTTTTCTATTTAAACCAACCCCCACCCCACCCCGCTCTTCTCATTTCTCTCATTCTCTCCCTCTCTCCTCGTGTTTCTCTCCTTCTCTCCCTCCCTTCTCCGGGTGGCCAAAGGAGGATGGCATGGGTGAGGCGGCGAGGCGTGTGGGGTGATGATCGGCAAGGATGGAGTGAGGAATGGGGCGGTGGCGCGACCGACCCTATTCGTAAGTTCATGAACTAGGCGGCAATTCGAGAGGCGATTTTGTGTGGAATCGGCGTCCACAGCATGGGAAATCATCGGTGGAGGTAGGGGCATAGATCCCTAGCCCGTGCATTCCATTTTCTTGTGTTTTATAGGCTATGGTGATGCCGAGAGCGGTTTTCTTTACTTGTCGGGGTTAATATGCATGTTTTCGGGGTGAGAGACAGTTTCACCGATCCGATGAGGTTTTTGTGGTTTGAATGGGACCTCCCAATGATAAGGAGATTGGGGAAGGGTTTCCCCTTATTTTTCCCCTCAAATAGGTTGAGTGGGGCATGGTTTGAGATCCAACGGTGGAGCTCTCGCAGGTGCGTCATCGGAATCGGTCGACCGACGGAGCAGTTCGATCGACCGATCGTGCATTCGCCATGGATAGGGTGGCATGTCCTGGTTCGGTTGACCGACACAGATGGATCGATCAATCGAACCAGGTCAGGGGGGTGACTGGTCATGGACCATTCGACTGACCCACTGGGCCGATCGACTGACCCAGGCTACTGGTCGATCGACCCAGGGGCCTGGTCGACCGAAATGCAACCCTTTTCGCCCATCTTGGCCTTCGGTCAACCTGGTTGAGACCCTTTGGTCGACCTTTGGCCCGTGGATGTCCCAGACACCCCGTGGGGACTGAGACCATGTTTTTGGGTGTCTGAAAGAATTATGTTACCTCGATTAGCATGCCCATATGATTTAGAGGGTCTGGGTGACCCCATGTGTTTCGGGCTTCCTTGTTTCGCTAGATCGAGTCATCGTGTACCGGTGTAGGCGCTGTGGACGTCAAAAAAGAAGAGAAGGAAAGGAACGTTCCTGCGGCACGGACGTCTCGACACCCCGAGAGCAAGTCGAAGATGGAAAGGCCGAACAAACCCCATACCTCCTCCAAGCAGGATGAATATATATACCCGGCGCTCCGCTACCCAACGAGAAGCCCTTTGGGCAGAAGAGATGGCCCCGGCTCTCCAGTCTACATTGCCGAAGGCCGAACCAAAAGAAACTCGGGAATGCAAACACATGTTCGGCACGCACTGGAAATCACTCAAAGTCTTGAACCGGGACTCGGAGGTTCTGAACAAAAAACCCTGGGGGCTTGGCGCCACAACCAAAGCAACACGAGAGGGCAGGCGTCCTTCCGAATCACCGTGAAGCCAGGAAGAGACCCTATGATACTTAAACCGGCGCCCCCCCATGGGCCACTTAAACTGGCGCGCCCCCATTGGCCACCAAAACTGGTGCGTCCCTCTAATACCACTAAATCCGGCGCGCCCCTCCTCCTGGTGCTAATCCGGCTCGCTCACCCCCCCGCTCCCCGCACCGTTTTAACCAAGGGTGCCATCCCATCTTCAGTCCGATCCCCTATTTTCGGGTGTGAACAAAGAGAACTTACCTGAAATGGGCGAACAGCCTACACCTGACCAGCGTGCAACCGCCTGAGCCCTTCCTGCTCCCTGGAATGGAAATCTTCGAGCTCCGCACTGGCCACCCGTCTCCACCGGTCGCCATCAGCCAATCTGAAGTCTCGCGATCAATGACACCCAAGAGGGGGGTGAATTGGGTGTTTACCAATTTTAAGAAAACTTTTGCCCTTTCCAAAATATGTGATAGAATTCTAGTTAACAGATTCAAAACAATTTGTACACAAAATGGATTTATCAAACTTAATAGATGATAATATAGATTATGCAAGATATACGAAGATAAATCCGGAACAACAATTAACACTAACACTCACTTAGAATGGAGGTAGAGGAAAAGGACCAAACCACACAATTCAAACCATAGTGCACAGCGGATTTTAAGGTGGTTCGGATGCAACGACGGCAATCCTACGTCCACCCCTCACCAAACCCGGTGAGGCTTCACTCGGGGATAAATCCCCAAATGGAGACGACGCTCCAAACACACACGCAGGATGACGCCTGCACACACACACGGGGACACACCCCAACACACACACACACACACACACACACACACACACACACACACACACACACACACACACACACACACACACACACACACACACACACACACACACACACACACACACACACACACACACACACACACACACACACACACACACACGGAGACGAGGTCTCCAACACGATCCAACAAGCCGATCAACAAAACACACACATGTTGCGACAAGTGCAGCACTCCACACACGCAAACACTAAGATCTGGATAAAACCACACACACACACAGATCTAAGAAGACCTACGCACACACGAATCAAATACGACACACACACACACGACCACGGATCCAACAATGATCCACACACACACAAGTTCTTGCAGTTTATGATGAAACACAAATTTTAAACTCAAAGCACAAGACACCAAAATAAATAAACCACAGCTTAGAATGCTCCTGATTTAGGCTCCCTCTGAGTGTATGCTCCGGATGTTTGCGTTGATTCCTTCTTCACTTGAATGGCTTGAGACTCAGCTTGAATGGCCTTGTATTTGATGTAGATCTTCTTGCACGGAATACTGTTCACTGCTACATTACTTCTTTCTTCTTTCACTTGGACAGCCTTCCCTTAAACTTTTCTTGAGACCATTGCTTGATTGGAACTCCTTGGCTTGAGAAGATGCTTGAATGGCTTCAGTTGGTGCTAGAACGGCTTCGATCGGATGATGAACTTGTTGAACGGAATGTTGTTCACAAGCGTTGCAACAATCTTCATTTGATAGCTTTCCTCTCGATCTCTCCTTGCTAATTTCTTGCTTCTTCAGTTCTTGGGAGGATGAAGGCTTCGAAATGGATCTTGAACCCTCAGCTATGGATGAAGCTTTTGCCCACGGATCACTGTTCACGGCTACAGTGATTCTCCTCTTCCTTGAGCCACCTTGATCTCTCTTTGTTGATTTCTTCCTTTGGAGTCTCTTAGGGTTTATGACCTTAAAGAGAGGTTTTATAACCCTTGGAAGGTTAGGAGACAAGCTCCAGACTAGATCCACAATCTCTGGGGTGATTGGGAGCAAAAGGATTAAAGAAATGGGAAGAAAGACCTCTTCTCGAGCTTGAAACAAAAGTCAACAAAAGGGGGCCTCAGGACTGGCGGTCGATCGAAAGTCATGGGGCGGTCGACCGGAACCTGCTGCAGACAGAACCTTTTGGTTCTGGCAAAATTGATTGACCGGACGCCTGGGGGCAGTCGACCACTACTGAGATTTTTGTAGCTTTTTCATCCCTGGAAATTTAGGTCGACCGGACCTTGTCCTCAGGTCGACCGAACAGTGAAGATCCTACAAAAACAAGTTGTTAGCCTTGCAAAACATGTCCATAAGTCAAGAGCTTCATGTCCTCATCAATTTCATGCATTTTGGGTTTAGATTAACTTAGCTTATGCATATAGAAGGTTCAAGGCAAATGAGCACTTGTCATTACATGAGATGTTCTTAAACAAGTTCAATGCTCACTCGATCCCTGCGACCTGACCGCGTAGGTCGATCTGCGTGCGAGGGTGCACGATGGCAGGTTTTGCAAGGGCTTGAAACCTCATGAACTAGATGCATATGAACACTTTGAAACACACATGTTCTGAGGTAAGGATCAAGTTCTGGGCTAAGAATCAAGAGATAAAACTCAATCATCCCAAGTAAATTATTCATGAAGTAACCTCATGGAACACTCAATAACAAGGAGTGTATAACAGGGTAAGAGCCTTAACAATTGTTCTTGACAGTACATGACATATACCACCTGTTTTGGATTGTAGAGGAGCAGGGTGCTTATCCATACATTTGGTTCACCAGGTGACTGCCATGAATTTGATCCTGCATGCAAGATAGTCAGGGTTAATACCATACTTGTTCACATTAAAGAGGTTATGAAACCTCTTACCTCTTGTAAAACCAATTCAATCAAGTAAGAATCAAGACCATGTACCGTTGTCATTTGCCATCTCAATCATATTTAAACATGAATGTACACAGTCAACAAGAACATGTGCAATCAACCATAAGTTTAGTTATCATCACTCAATCACACATTAAGTTTAGTTATCATCAAAACCATAACACCAACAATCATCAAAACCATAACTCAACACAATCCACGGATGGCACCATGTCTACTCCATCAACCCCTCCACCTGCAGGCCACTCGACAACTTCAGACACGGAGAGGACAAGAAGAATGGAATGAAAGGGAAGGGGGGTTCAGAGACTTCTCCCCCCACCTCCATATATATGCAACGAACACCCCACTAGAAGCTCTCTCGGTGGGCTGGATGGCTGGCTGGCTCTCTGAAAAGGGATTCAACTGAGGGAAGAGAGGAGAAAAAGGCTGGTTCATTGAAAGCAAGCGACGAGCGCAAGAGAAGAAGGAGACTCCATCCACTCAAGCCTGCAAGGTGAAGAAAAAAGAGAGAGTGTGTGAGAGAGGGAAGGTGAGTTCAGAGGGGGGAGGAGCTTGTGCTCCATTCCTTCTCCCCCACCGGTGTATCTGTAGTGCCCCAGAATTTATGTAATAATTTCTGAGTTATTTATAGAACTTTCTAGAATTTATAAGGGCTAAATAGACTAATAAAAGGATTATTAGATTAATAAGTCATTATAAGGCCCAATTATGTTAAATAATTAACCTAGCCATTTTAATAAAATTCAAAAGAGTTTAAGAACCAAGCCCATTAAGTTTGACCCATATTCTAGAAGGTTATTTAGCATATTTACGTATTTTAAGGATAAATACCATTTTTATGTATAATAATATGGATAATTAACAAAAGAGTTTGATTGATGTTGAACTCTATGCACGTTGGATGTAGCGGTCTATCGTGCGACCGCCACAGTCATGTAACGCACCAGTCTTGATGCGTTACATTCTGTCAGTTCCGTGAAAGAAAGAACGAGTAAAAAGATTAGAACTTTGGGATCTTATCTACAAGAGATCGACTTGGGAGAGTTTATAACATTACTCAGGACTCTTAGGGGTTCTGGCAAATTAAGGACTCTAGAATCGATCTAATCTTCAAAACCCTATAAATAGGACCTAGTTCTGAACTAAGCGACCCTTACTTTTGGCTCGTGAAGAATCAAGGTAAGGAGATAGAATTTCGGGTAAGTTCTTTAGAAGATTTTGTTTAGTATACTTTAGATTAATAGTTCTCCAAATTTTGTGCTAGGAGATCGAGCAACCAAGGAGATTGAAGCTTCCAAAGTTGCTGGTTCGACCATAATTACCCAGGAATCTGAACGAAAGTCCTCTGAAGATCAAGAGATTAGGACGTCTAAACGAGGTAATTGGAATTCAATCCCTTAGAACTTTTCGATCACCTTAGTTTCATCTTCTTACCCTCAAAATTTTACATCCTTAGGTCAAGAGGCTGAGGAGCTAGAGCAGCATGAAGTTGCTGGAAACTCACTGGAAAGGGAGAACTAGGACACGTCTTTCAGACTCAAAGTAGAAGTTTAAAGCTCAGATAAAAGGGTAGGTTATCTCATGATTGGCAAAAACATCTTGTTAGGGATAAAAGCCCTCTGATTGTACTTGATTTCATGCATTATAGACTATGAATTCCATGTTTTAGTGGGTTCATGCATACATACATATTCTTAGCCCTAATCAAAGATCAAAGATATTATCTTGTCAATTCACTGTAACCTATGCATCTAGATGACCTTTACTTCATTTTGTCATGATTGGGGTAGTTAAATCTGTTAAAACATGACATGGTTTCAAATCAGAGTCTTTTAATTTCTTTATACTGTTAGCAGGGACTCTGACGCATCAAGGTAAGACTGTCACAGTGATCTAACAGCCTTACGATAAGCCGTCACACCCTCTACCACATCTTAATTACTCTATTATCTCTGACGCACCTTAACAGGAGCGTTACATTACTTTAACGGCCTCACGATAAACCGTCACATTTACTGTGACGCACCCATTCAAGACCGTCAGGTTAATTGTAGACAGAATAGGAAACTAGTTAATTTAACTTATAAATAAGCCTAGTTATCTAAGTTTGGACCTGATTTCATGTCTTTAAGATTATCTACTGATTCATGATAGAAATTGCATAATTAAGGTATCTTAAGTTATTTTAAGTTATGTTAATTTCATGTGCCAAAAATTCTATAGTTTTGTATCTAAATCATGATTTTCCAAAGATGTATTGACGAAATTTTATCATGATTTCCTATTGTTACACATCCTCTCTATCAATAGAGTCATTTCTTTAAGTACATGGCATATATTCTGGTATATGGCCATTAGTTCACACTTTGCACTATAGGAACATTATTCTTGGACATGAGGACCTCTCTATTGGATACTCCTTCCAATGGACTAGGAAATCTTGTTTCAAGGCCTCCGTAATTCTCTGTGAGCCTAGGATTCCCACTAGGACACCGAGTTGGTTGTACCATTAAAACCAATTGATTAGATTACACTATCGATGTTTCTGGTTATCAGTAGTATAACAGATCTATATTGGACCGTCAGGCACATGTAACAGCCCAATATACGACCGTCACATCCAACTGAGTCTGATTTCTTGGTTCTGGATTCAGGCTAATGTAACGGCCCAATACTGGAGCGTCACATCATGTAACGACCCAGTACACGACCGTCACAATGCTTGAGTATTTTAACCCGAGGTTTGACCAAGGGTTGATATTCCAAGGTTTCTAGATGGACTCTTGATGATCTAGAACTTATCATATTGATCAAGAAACCTAATATAATGAATGGAAGATAAAGAACGTACCGTTATGTTGCCGATTTATTTCCCTAAGCATTATAAGTCATTCTTGATTTCTCATGATTCTTATTAAAGCATTCATTCATTGAATTATTGTTATCAAGAGTTTGTTGGAATTGTACATTCTTGGCCATACTTTATTGTTACATGTGTGGATAAAGCTTGATTTATACTTGAAGATGCGATCGAGCACTGATTGTGTTCAATGGCTCTATGCTAGTCCCCTTGGCTGATTGTCGAAAACATACTATTATAAACCATGGGGTATGATGCTACTGGCGTCGCATTGCGCTGGGAGTACTTTCTTTATAAATAAGTGAAAATCCACAACACAATACAGCATGATTGATACTTGACTTTCTTGATATTCCACTAAAATTCATGAAGTACTTGCTCATAAGTAAAAGATACTGGAGTGATGATTATGTGGCTTGCTAGTACATTCTCGTTACATTCTTGTTCATGAAAGGCCATATCATTTTCTTATAACATTCTTGCTAGTTCATACTTGTTCATTCTATCTTACATGATCATCTTCTTACTTTGGTTTAGTCGCATGATTGATCGCATTCGCATGATTTTACCTAAATTCTTTAAAGCTAAAATGTTAATTACTTAAACATTGCTAATCATGTTGATGCGAAGATACCTACTGGGCAAGTGTGCCCATTACCTATTTCCAATCTTTTCCAGGAAATGGAAGTGAGTCGGGTTCGGATTCAGAATGTTCAAATAGCGAATCCGAGAGTGAATAAAGAATGAGCGAAGACTTAGGAAGTTTACACTATTTAGATCGAGTCTATGTAATTTCTTATTTCTTGAGTCTAGCATGGTGGAAGTTGAATTAGTGGTTGTATTCGAATAGTGGATTTGATTATTAATGAAAGTTGAAGTTGAGTAAATACTGTGCGATTGTATTCTTATGTGTGATTGCCTTGCGCTCTGATCGTTCTTGCTTGCAAGAGGCTTACCATGCCGGCTGTTCACGTTCCTCGAGCGAGTCTTCCGCTGTAATAAAGGCTCGGGGCGTGACAGTATCTCCTTCTCCCCCCTTCAACGTATCTCCCTTCCCTTTGGGATGAACTTCCCTATATTTAAATCTCCCCCCTTTTGGTGGATGAATAAATAGAGAACAGTTGAAAAACACAGTGATTTACTTTCGTTAGCCTTCGCTCCCCTTTTTCTCCCTGTCTTCTACTCAGCTATGGTGCTTCAAAGCTTGCTCCTCCATAGCATGGTCTTCGAAGGAACCGCCTGAGGGTGAACATTCATAGCCTCCCATGGAGAACATCTATCCTGTCGGAGCTCTCATACAGTTTCAACCCATGAACTGCTAGAACCCCTTGAAGGCTGGTCCTCGGGGCTTCTGCATTCAACTATGGGACACCGGACTGCCGTTAGGCCACTCCGTGTTTTTGGGATCGTCCCGGAATACTCTGTTTGACAATCCCTTATGTCGCCCCAGCAAACCTTAGTCCGGGGAAGGTGCTGCCTAATTTTTGCAAGAAATATGAACAATAAGAACGAACTAAGCTCCCTGAGAACATGAACTGAACTTTGGAGTTCCTGAACCCCTTTGAACGAACCACCCAAACTTTGATCTTAATAGATGAATAAAACACTTTGAAACCTTCAAATCCACTTATTTTTCCTAGGTGAACAAATAGCCTAACAATATGCTAACCTGCAAGCCTTTGAAAAGAACAAAATAGCCCAATCCAGCGCGCTCCTAATCCGGCGCGCACTTATTCGGCGCGGTCCCCCCCCCCCCCCCCCCGCGCCGCTTTAGCCCCACACTCATAAACCGTTTTACCACTTTTGGCTCCAAACTGGCACGCCCCCTCCGCGCCGGATTAAACCCTCTCACAAAACAACTCTCCACCCCTTGCTCACATCCGAAACCGGTGCGCCCCCAGCCTATCTTGAACCCGACGCATGCCCCCATGGGCTTTAAATCGGCGCGCCCTCCCCATGGGCTAAACCAACGCGCCCCTCTCTTCTCTTGGGCCACCTAAACCGGCGCGCCCCCATGCTGTCTTAAACTGGCGCACTCCTTTGTTCCACCTAAATCGGCGTGCCTTCCAAGCAAAAAAATATAATTAACCAAACAAAGAGAGGAATATGAAGCCAATAATTAAAAGTTTCTCCCTTGCTATAATCAAAATTTTCTTCCGGGGGCTCCACCCCCAGAAACCCCCGCAAGGGGTGCTGCCCCCTTGATCCGCTTGCGAGGGCACACGTTGGCGAGTTCGGACTTCACACTTAACAATTCGCTTCCCCGGACTGTGCATGAAGAGAAAAGCAATGACGCCCCATGGCAACGGACGTGGACCTCGGGAACCCAATTATGGCTATAGTCCGAAACCATCTCGGGCCAATAGTTCATCAGCTTGACCCAACTTTATCGGGATCTAATCCCACACTTGCATTAAACTCGCCGTACTCACGGCAGACATTCGTACGATTTTGTCATCGTCTTCAATGCTTCAAATGTGGACTCTCATCCGAACAATGAATGGTCTGTTAGTGACCGGCACATATACCGGGATCTAATCCCGCACTTGCATTAAACTTGCCGTACTCGCGGGAAACATTCATATGTCTTTGTCGTCGTCTTCGATGCTTCAAATGCGGACTCTCGTCTGAACAATGAATGGTCCGTTAGTGACCGACACATATATACCGGGATATAATCCCGTGCTTGCATTAAACTTGCCGTACTCACGGCAGAAATCTACGCGATTTTGTCACCGTCTTTTTTTTGCTATAAACACGGACTTCTGTCCGGATATGAAACAGTCCATGAGTGACCGACATATATGTATCTATGAACACTCATGCCCCAATGCGGGTTTGTTTAAACGCAGTCCGAGATTTTACTCTCGCTTCCATCATTACGAATTTCAGGCCATAGGGCCCCTTTTCCTGACAGTCAATCAAGGGTTTTCCCCCCTATGAGGGGATGTAATTAACGTCGTTGCCTTTATGGCGCGGCGGGTTCTCAGTCCCGACATGAATCACACAATCGTCTGATTAGTCAGACCGAGCGCACCATGGACTTCATCGAAGCCTGAATAAATCGTCACCTTTGTGACTGGCACGCCCACGCACTTAATAAACCCAATAAACAAATAAACAATGATCTCAATAAAAAGTGTGTCCACATGCGCTGAGGGGAGTCCCCGCACAACTTTTTTGGAAAATGGTTTTCCATGAGGGCCATGAGTATGGCTAACCACTATGAGTCCAGTGACCCCCGCCTGGGGCTGGTGGGGGCTTTCTAGTCTCCCTTAGAAAGGGAGTGGACCCGACGGTTGTGAGCCGCCTCATGAGTCCTTTTGATCGTGGTTTCTGACTTTTGGACTAGGATGGTTTGACGGCATGATGCAATATGGTACAACGGCCTTGGGATGAGTCACGTGACTCTATGGCCATTGGATTAGCAAATTTAGCTAGTCATTTTGAGTCTGGTGGCACTATGCCACCCCGTGTTCTGAGCTACTTGCGACGGGCCTAGGTGTAGCTTGTCAGTTCTCCGATGGTTCTTTTGAGACTCTTACGTTGAGTGTCTTTCCCACTATTCGTAGCTTTCCTAGGCACGCGTGTGCCGACCCGCTTGGGAGCGGCGCAGAGCGTGACCTGGGAGAGATGATTTTAGGCTAGTTGCCATAGGGCCTCCCACTATGGTGGCTCGAGTCCGGACAGGGAGGAAAACTAGCTAGAGGGCCTAACATAGTGTAGTTAGTCAGTGTGTACACATGTGGTTGGGGACTTCAGACACGTGCTGATGAGCACGACCCCGACTAGACCCTTGTCCTTGTGTTACTTGTATGGTGTCTCAGTTTCTACCTGGGACGAGTAAGAAGACACCTGGGACATGGACTATGTCGTCAGTGAATGCATCCGGCCTTACTTTTAGTGGACAAGTTCTCCCATCATGTGACACGTGACTCTCGTGACTTGTGGTTTGGTTTCCCGCATGTGAGACGAGGTTCTTCGGGTAGTTTTTGTGTACGTTTCCCGACGTAGAGGTCCAGGGTTCCCGGTAGGGTTACCGAGGTTTCCCCCATCGACAACGTTGGGTTCACGATGGTGAAGTCATGATTGTACCCTCAGACCGCGTGGTCTTGGGTTGGGCCTTCGTCAGTGAGGACGGGCCTTCACGACAGAGTTGTCGTGATTTTCCCTTCTTGGTAGTGTAGCCAGGGTTCTCCATTGGTTCGGTGGTCCCCGACTATGAGGTCGGGATTTGCTTTTCATTGCCATTAGGAGTAGCTTAGCGCACTGTGGTTCTATCGGCTGCCGTTTTGACTGTTCGTGCTACAGCCGTTACTTCTATCGTTATTGTTACTATTGGTACTCCCATTACTATTGTTATTGTTATTGTTAGTGCTGCCGTTTACCGCCGTTGTTTCATGGTGGGGATCTGCGGGACCCCTACTGAGCCAATGAGATGTTGCTCACCCCTTTCTTTTCTGGTGTTACGGTTCCTCCTCGAGGTTCAGAGGTGCAGCGCTGAGGTTCGTAGTTGCTAGCTCGCCAGAGCCAGGGGTGTACCCAACGTTATAGTATGTTTCTTTTCCCTATAGACTATACTTTGCTGGACTGGACTCTGTAGTTAGATTATTAATTGAAAATGTAATTTTATTTCTTGTTAATTGAGTCGTTAATTATATAGTTATTTCCTACATTATTTTAAATTTCAATGTACATCTATACATCGAATAACCCTTCCGAGCCTTCCGGCTCGTGGGTGGCGGGTCAGGATTCGAATGATATCAGGTATTTTCTGGTATCCGGATCTTGAGTCGTTACAAATGTAATGTAACAAACAAGTTCAAACAAGGGATTTAAAATGCAAATGCATGATCAATTATTTTTTAAAACAAAAATAAGGAACAAGATTAATGCAACCTACATGATGCATGACCTAAAATATGATGTGTGGTTTCTAATCTTGGAATGAAGTCTTTTATTTAAGTTAAAGTGATTTTTGATTTTTTTTTGTGAACCAATCTAACCAGGAAAATATAAAACTAAAGAAATAAAGTCAAATGATACGAGGGGAACTTAGAGTACTTACCTAGAGCGCGGTCCCTCGTTCTTAATTAAAGAGACAAAAAGAAGGGGAATAGGGAAGAGAAGGCTTATTTTATTGGTAGATAATATATATTTTTTTGATTTTCTTTTTCGACAAGCAAACAACAGAAAAATTATTAGTGCCAATTTAATATCAAATGCTCGGGCACCCTATTGAACATTGTTATGTTTTCAAGGACATCATTGAAAGTTTGATTAAAAATGATGAGCTACAGATGGGAAAGTATAAGGTAGATCCTCTGTGTCCGCATGAAATGCCCGTTCTAGGGGCAACTATCAACATGATATCCCTATATCAACAATTGCCCGAGGAGGTGGTGGAAGCTTGCACAAAGCACACCTATGAGGCTTTTGTACTGACCCCAGCAAAAGACCAGGAAGACTGGCAGATGGTGCCAACAAAGGTAAAAAGAAGATTGGCATCCCGCCCTACATCGGGAGTCTGAATTCATGGCATAACACCCAAGCCAGCTCCACCTACTGTAACCCCGGTCTGGCATGATATGGCCCCTCGAATGGTCATTAGGAGGCCAACCGATAATAAGAAGAAGCAAGCCCCATTGCGGGTACATCAAGAAGTCGGCTCAGCAGTCAAACGGTTGTAGAAGATTATAAATGGGTTAGATGAATATGAACAACCCAAGCTCCAGCCAGTGCAGCTAAAAGAATATGTCCCTTGGGAACATCTAGAGTCCCTCAGGCTAGAGCAAGAAACTGAAAATGAATTTTGGGGAGGGATTGCCCTAAAAGATGCTCCACGTGATCAGATGCCAGCTGAGAAAAGAAAGAAAAAGAAGAAATCAAAGAACAAAAAGAAAGGTAGCACCGTCTTCTGCAACACTTTGTCGGCCTTGTTTAGCATGGCCCAAAGCTCTGAAGAAGGTGATGAAGAAATCTGTTTCACGCCGACAGAAGCAAACTAGGCTGAAACTTCCACCTCTCATCATGCCACCAGGTTTGAGAGGAAGTGGGGACGTCTTGATGGGGACATCTAGATGGGGACTTAGTGGCCCCAACCCATTTGATGGGGAGATCGCTCCTGTCCCATCGCCCATTGGGTCAGGCCCGACAACGCTAAGACTTGTTTCTCTTTTTTATTATGATTTTCCTTTTACTAGTATTTAGTTAAGTCTAAATTGAGTCCATTTGAGTCATGTAAGACTTAATGGGCCAGCTAAATAAAGCCCAAATGGCCATTGTTGAGACTAGCTCGGTTATGGGTCACTGGTAACTTAGATTCACCCCCGGGGATAGCGGGGTCTTTCTTCATTTGTTAGGGGTAAGTTTGGTGATTTGTAAACCCTGGTCTCTCCTATAAATAGGAGATCAAAGGGCTCATTTGAGTTAGTGAAGAATGAAAATTTGAAAATTGATTGCTTGTGTAATTTTTCTCTCCCTCTCGCTCCCCTAGATTGTGTGCGCACCTCTCTCTCTCTCTATCTTCTCTCTCTTCCCCCACCACCCTTGGTCGACCAGCCCCTCTCTCCTCTCTCTCCAGGTCGCAGCCACCCTCCCCCACTTTCTCTTTCCCACCTTGTCACATCAGCCGTTATCCTCCTTGATTCTCTCTTCTCTTTCCTCATCTAGTTACCCAATCTCCACCTCTCTCTATTATCTCTTTCCTAATCCCTCTCAAATCAAATCCCAGCCCTCCAAATCCTTCCTAATATCCCTTTCTAATATTCTATCCCTCCTAAAAATCCTCTCCCCATTCAAAAAAATCACCAAAACCCAATTTTATTTTCCCTCCAACAACCATTAGCCGCAGACCACCTTCTTTCTCTTAAACCCTGCGCCCCCACCAAAACCCTAACCCTAGCTCACCTCTCCTGAAACCCCACGCCCCCAGCCTCCTCCAGCACCCTTCCCACTGCATCCCCCATATACCCATCACTCAAGATCATCCATGGTGGCCCCGGAGTCCCACGCCATCACCCCCCATCCATGGCATTAGCAGAATCACCATCCTGTTGTCTACACATCCGAGTTAGGTTCTGAGGTTCGGCTTGCAGAAGCTACACCAACGTCCATGGCACGAATCAGCACGAACCATCTTCGGTGGGTTTGTTCTACTCTAAATCTACTTCGCTCCAGAAGTGGTATTGCTTCATTTGGACATCGGCACAGATCATGGCGTCATTTTCTGTACGACTGCGCAAGGCTTATGCAAATCTGTTCACCCAGGTAGTGAAGCAAGAATGCAGATCACACCACGCCTTCCCCGTTGATCTTTTGGTCGAGCCCTTCCTTGCAGGAGTACCTCTAGACGTCCCGAAGTCATCCCAAGTGGTTTGATCGCATTCCGATCTCTGTGCTTGGCATACCACCCCGAGCATCCTGCCCCTGTCTGTCTGCCCACCCAGAAGATAGAGGCTCACCACAGAGGCGACCACGACCCGTTGATGCGGGACAGACACGGGAGACCGACTCTATATGATGCGGACCTCGAACTCTAGATGGAGATGCGACTAGCAACACACAAATTGGAGAGACTTTGGCCCGACACTATGAGTTCCTATGGGCTATACGTCGCTAACAGAAACGCAAGCTCACTCGTCGTCCCAAGCGAGGGAAACGCGGATCGTGCGCGGTTGAAGAACCGGCAGAGTTCAAGGGTAGTCCGACTCACTTCCGTACTCGGGTCAAGTCACGGGATGGTCAGTCTCACACTCACAGCAGTGACATGGACTCACGGGCTAGAATCCCACGCTCTCGCAGCGGCATACGACCGTATACTAAACTAGCAAATGAACGCCAAGGAGTTAAGACCGTTACCTCCACGCTCCCGGCGTGGGGAAGACAACCCCGGCCAATTGCGGACTCCCGGTTAACAAATTATAACAGCAGTACAATAAATTGACCCACTCCACGCAGGGAGGTAAAAGGTCACATGTGGGGCCCGGGAATCATGACAATTGGGTTGACGGGCAGCATCTTGATGTCGCTCGGCGGTGCTGAACACGCGTTTGTGGTGCTGTCCGGACGGCGCGATCTACGGGTCCGTGGGGCCCACGGACCGCTCCAACCTCCGGAGCTGGTGGGGTGGGACCCGCTGTGATGGGGACCCCTGGTGGCGCGCCTCCCTGGATGGCGGTCGGCCGGAACTACCGGTTGGAGGCCGATCTTCTCCGATCTCCACACTTTGGAATTGCTGTCCACGGACTGAAGCTTCTGTTTTCCAGCGCGCGCTCCGACAAGATCGGACGCTGCGACCAATCCTGATGTCGGATTGACAATCACAAGGTACCGTTGGAAAGCTCCTTCGAAGTACTTCAAGATAGGGCCAGAGAGATCAGCTGGATCTGCACGAATCTAGACTTTGTTGAATTTTGAAGTTTCTGTTGTACAGTACCCGAACTCTCAGAACAGCAGAGCAGTTTCCTGAGAACTACCTTTGACCGTAAACCAAACCTCCGATTCAGACGTCGACCTATTCATGAAAGTTATGGTGGGGAGAAAGAGGAAAATGGCAATCGGTCTTTTGAAGGGATTGGTGGAGGCCTCGATTTGATATGGATTTTACACTGACTGGTGGTCGGATCTGGAAACTGGCTGACAGAACTGTAGATGGATCTGGGGATGAATTTTAGAAAATATGAGATGGTCTCTTGAAATTCCACGCAAATTCGTGGATGGAGGGGTTGGTGGATAGAACTCCCAGTAAAATTGAGAGCTCTTGGAAAAATCAAAGAGGGATCCGAAGACTGGAAACTCAGGGCGGGTGGAAATCAAAACTGAAAACAGACAGATCTGGAAAAAGATGAAGAACGAAAATGGAAAACTATCAAACGGACTCTGAAGACCAAACCAATTTTTGTGGAATGTGGGGAACACCTCTGGAACACGCCCTCAAAATCCCAGCTCAAGAAGATCTCGGATCTGAGAGCAGAAATTCGTGGAAGATGTTGTTGTTGGATGAAGACAGAACTCCGACGGCACCCGTGGCGGCACGATGGCGGCACGATGGCGGCGGCGGCGACGACGACGAACTCCGGAACTGATAGGGAGGTTTCACACCTCAAGAACACATCCGTCCCAGCTGCAAAGGGGAGGGGGAGGAGAGAGGAGGAGGGCGCACCAAGGCTGCTCCAAGATTTTTCTTCAATTCAAATGCATTAATTCTACACAAATGGAAATACAAGGCTCTTATATGTATGGCCAAAAGACACAAAATACCCTTGGACCTAGAGTTTGGGGAATAAATAAATGGGATAGAACTAATTAGTTCTAATACAATTTTACAAAAAAATAAAAGGATGATGGTGAGAGGGGGCCCCCCCCTTGACCAAGAGTGAAGGTTGGTGGCCAACCTTGACTTCCAAGCACACTTGTCCCCCCACTTGGCCCACCCTTCTAGAAGCCCACAATTGACATGTTGACTGACCCTACATGGGCCCTGGGGATGAGGTGGATCAATGGGAGGAGGGGTGGGGGGCCCGTGGGACCCGGGTGGTCCCATTTTACATATAAACCCTTATCACAATCCAAATTACAAACCGAACAAAGGTAAATAAAAATGCATTACGCACAAATAAAGTCCCAGTAAATGTGATAAATGCCGAGACTCAAGGGGGAGTCTGCAGACTGTCTCCGAGCCAGATGGAAGCCGCTGACGCTCGGGTGGTGCTCCGCGTACGGTATCGATGGCTCGGCGGCTCGTGTGCTCATGTGCTCTGGTGTCCGCACCAATTCTCCCTGGGTGGGAGAAACTCGACCCTGTTGAGTAAGGGTCTGCATCACTGTGGTACCGCTCTAGTAGGTCCGGATCAATCTGCTGCAACTCTCCATGGGTGATCCACGTATCCTCAGTGGTGGGCCCTCCTCTCCATCGCACTAGGTAGCGCGGGTAGGATCTACTCCTGGAAACTGTCACCTGCTCATCCAGTATATGATCTATATGCTCTCGCTGCCGTGAAAGGGGGGCTGGAGGTGGACACTCAGGTGTGGGATCACTCTCAATGGGAGGGGATGGCTCGAAAGGCTCACTAGGGATCACCGCTGGGTCCCTATATGCAACTAGATCTGATACATTAAAAGTAGAGCTTATACCATATTTCTCAGGCAGGTCCACAACATACGCATTGGATCCAACGCGTTTCAACACTCTAAATGGACCGGCTCCGTGAGCTTGCAATTTCTTAACGGTTCCAGAGGGAAACCGTTCAGGTCTTACCCTGATCATGACATATTCACCCTCTTGGAACTCTCGGTGGTGTCGATGGGCATCGGCTAGCTCCTTATACCGTGCATTGCTGGCCTCAATATGACGACGGACGTCGTCATGCAGACTCCTAACATGCTTAGCAAAAGAAAAAAACACACGGATGCACACACAACCCTACACAAACCTAATGTTAGTCTCACCCAATCATATGTAAGGTGGTCCAGGACATCCGAATGTGTGCCATGCATACACTAGAGGCAACCAGAAGTTGATGGAATGTGGATGGCATCCTAAAGTGATCCATTCATGCACGGATGGCCTTTTAGATTTGGGAGGTTTGGGCGGGTCATCTTCTACATCACCCCGATATGTAGGAGTATCATGAACGGGTTTGGAGGTTGTAGATGGATCGGCCCGTGGAGAAGGGGTATGATGGTGGACTCTCTCGAAAAGGTGGAGTAAATATGGTGGGTCACGGGGTCCACAAGAGAATGGGTCGAAGGGATCAAATAAGGTATGACCCCTCAGACTAAGCTTCCATAAATCACTGTCCCACATTTGGAAATCTTGGAGGTGTAAATGATCACCTTCATTCATTGTGAGAGGTGGGACGACAGTCATAGGTAGAAAGTAAGATTCCTCCCTTGGGTAAATGAGAATGAAGTCGGGCTCGGCCGGCATAGGGAGGAGTAGAAGAACCTCCGTGGTAACATGACCCATGGTGTACACGGAGGTGATGGACCCTAAAGCGGGATGAGTGAAACTACGACCTGTGGGTCGGTCGAAGCCTGGAGCCAACAAGTGCGTAAATGTCAATTGCCGGTCTAACCCTTTAAGAAGGTCATCCAATGTATTCACATAGTGACAAGACCGGAAAGTGGTGTGAAATGAATTGATTGGCGCCAGAGGTAGGATAGGGTCCATAGATGGGAGGGGAGATGGGACCAGGCCATTCTTAAGCCAGCTAAGGAGTGCCTCGGCTATAAGTAGCTTTCCCGTTAGAAACACGGGTAGCTGTGGCTGAGGTGGCTCCAAATAAAGATCGGAGAGTGAGGCTTCTCCAACCCTTTTGTCCCCTATGGCTAGAGATGTCAAAGTGGGACACTGTCCGGCAAAGTGGCCGAACCCCTGGCAGCGATAACACTGCTGTCGTGATCCACTACGCTCCTTGATAAGTGTGTCCTTACCCTTATCCTCCTGACGGACAGGGGGTGTAGGCAATGGGGCTCTCGTGGGTGGGGGAAGAGGATCCACTATGATTGGGAGAGGACCTTGGGATGGCACCTTAGATGGCATCGGGTTGGGGCTACCAGTTGCTACCTCCTTAGGCTCGTGCTTGGTTCCATTCTGTCTAGGGGGTAGGCAAGGGGAAACCAGGGACTCGATATCAGCACACCTCCTATCCACTCTATCCAAATTGATTTGGAAGAGTTCGGCAATGGTGGGGTTTGGAGTAGGAGTGATGTGATGGACTCTCCCATATGAATTCGGCTTAGTCGTGGACCTAGGCTCTTCTACATGTGCGGCGCGTTGCCTCTGATTATGGCCCACTTGGGTGGAGGTGATTGGGTGGGGTCGGTTGGAGGTGACCGGGCCGGGTAGGTAGACCTTCCTAAGTTCGCCCTTCAACTCATGCCACGACTCGATGGGCCTTTGCCTCCTAACCTCTCTCATGCGCTCAATGCTCTCCCATTTCCAGGCGGCTTTGTGAATAAGCCTCTCTTGGGCAAAACTGACTTGCATGGCATCGGACATGGTGTAACATTCAAAATATTTGTCCATGGCGGCCTCCCACTTGAGGTAGTCGCCCGGGTCATTAGAACCATAAAAATCCGAGGCTTCGGGCCTACGGAAGGGGAGAGGATGGTTGCCAAGCCCATGGGTAGACCAATGGCCATGTTGCCCGGGTGATTGGGAATCCATGGGAAATTGGGGAACTACATGTTAGACATGCCAACACGTGGCGACAAACACTAGACAATGCAAGGTTGGAATGAGACTCGACTACACCTAGACACCAATAGATGGTACTTGGCGGAGTTAATCGATCCGAAGATCACTCCCGCAAGTGTGCGGCCTTCCCGATAGGCATAGCCTAACGTTCGGACAACACCTTTTAATATACCGAATTATCGGGATGAAATGTAATTTTAAAACACTTTTTTTTTGTTTTGAAAATAATGATGATCCTAGACTTGACTTAGACTATGCAAGACTTATGCAACAACTATCCTAGACTCGACGGCTCTGATATCAAACTGATGCGGGACGGACACGGGAGACCGACTCTATATGATGCGGACCTCGAACTCTAGATGGAGATGCGACCAGCAACACACAAATTGGAGAGACTTCGGCCCGACACTATGAGTTCCTATGGGCTATACGTCGCTAACAAAAACGCAAGTTCACTCGTCGTCCCAAGCGAGGGAAACGCGGATCGTGCGCGGTTGAAGAACCGGCAGAGTTCAAGGGTAGTCCGACTCACTTCCGTACTCGGGTCGAGTCACGGGACGGTCAGTCTCACACTCACAGCGATGACATGGACTCACGGGCTAGAATCCTACGCTCTGGCAGTGGCATACGACCGTATACTAAACTAGCAAATGAACGCCAAGGAGTTAAGACCGTTACCTCCATGCTCCCGGCGTGGGGAAGACAACCCCGGTCAATTGCGGACTCCCGGTTAACAAATTATAACAGCGGTACAATAAATTGACCCACTCCACGCAGGGAGGTAAAAGGTCACATGTGGGGCCCGGGAATCATGATAATTGGGTTGACGGGCAGAATCTTGATGTCACCCGGCGATGTCGAACACGCGTTTGTGGTGCTGTCCGGACGGCGCGATCTACGGGTCCGTGGGGCCCACGGACCGCTCCAACCTCCGGAGCTGGTGGGGTGGGACCCTCTGTGATGGGGACCCCTGGTGGCGCGCCTCCCTGGATGGCGGTCGGCCGGAACTACCGGTCGGAGGCCGATCGGCTCCGATCTCCACACTTTGGAATTGCTGTCCACGGACTGAAGCTTCTGTTTTCCAGCGCGCGCTCCGGCGAGATCGGACGCTGCGACCAATCCTGATGTCGGATCGACGATCAGGAGGTACCGTTGGAAAGCTCCTTTGAAGTACTTCAAGATAGGGCTAGAGAGATCAGCTGGATCTGCACGGATCTAGACTTTGTTGAATTTTGAAGTTTTTGTTGTACAGTACCCGAACTCTCAGAATAGCAGAGCAGTTTCTTGAGAACTGCCTTTGACCGTAAACCAAACCTCCGATTCAGACGTCGACCTCTTCATGAAAGTTATGGAGGGGAGAGAGAGGAAAACGACAATAGGTCTTGTGAAGGGATTGGTTGAGGCCTAGATTTGATATGGATTTTACACTGACTGGTGGTCGGATCTAGAATTTGGCTGACAGAACTGTAGATGGATCTGGGGATGAATTTTAGAAAATATGAGATGGTCTCCCGAAATTCCAATAAAATTCGTGGGTGGAGGGTTTGGTGGAATAAACTCTCAGGAAAATTGAAAGCTCCTAGAAAAATCAAAGAATGATCCGAAGACTAGAAACTCAGGGCGGGTGGAAATCAAAACTGAAAATAGATAGATCTGGAAAAAGATGAAGAACGAAAATGGAAAATTATCAAATGGACTCTGGAGACCAAACCGATTTTTGTGGAATGTGGGGAACACCTCTGGAACACGCCCTCAAAATCCCAACTCAGGAAGATCTTGGATCTGAGAGAAAAAAATCATGGAAGATGCTACTGTTGGATGAAGATAGAACTCCGACGGCACCTGTGGTGGTGCGATGGCGGCACGATGACGGCGGCGGCGACGACGACGAACTCCGGAACCGATAGGGAGGCTTCACACCTCAAGAACATAGCCGTCCCAGTTGCAAAGGGGAGGGGGAGGAGAGAGGAGGAGGGTGCACCAAGGCTGCTCCAATATTTTTCTTCAATTCAAATGCATTAATTCTACACAAATGGAAATACAAGGCTCTTATATGAATGGCCAAAAGACACAAAATACCCTTGGACCTAGAGTTTGGGGAATAAACAAATGGGATAGAACTAATTAGTTCTAATACCATTTTACAAAAAAATAAAAGGATGATGGTGAGAGGGGGGCGCCCCCTTGACCAAGAGTGAAGGTTGGTGGCCAACCTTGACTTAAAAGCACACTTGCCCCCCCACTTGACCCACCCTTCTAGAAGCCCACAATTGACATGTTGACTGACCCCACATGGGCCCTGGGGATGAGGTGGATCAATGGGAGGAGGGGTGGGGGGCCCGTGGGACCCGGGTGGTCCCATTTTACATATAAACCCTTATTACAATCCAAATTACAAACCGAACAAAGGTAAATAAAAATGCATTACACACAAATAAAGTCCCAATAAATGTGATAAATGCCGAGACTCAAGGGGGAGTCTCCAGACTGTCTCCGAGCCAGATGGAAGCCGCTGACGCTCGGGTGGTGCTCCGCGTACGGTATTGGTGGCTCGGCGGCTCGTGTGCTCTGGTGTCCGCACCACCCGTCCAGTGCTCCGATGGTCTTCAAATTTTAATGGTGAGTATACCTCTTAGTTCTCCATCCAACCATGGCAGTCCCGCTTCGTTTGGAGGTCTACAACAAAAATTCCACTGTCTGCACTGCGACTGCGCCAACCTATCCTACGAGGCAGAACTGCACAAGTCGGCTTCTCTACTCTGCCCCACCCACCAGCGACCTCAGATCTTCACCAAAGTTTCAGGAGCATGTCTGCACGTCATCCTCAGCCCGTGGGTGCCGATGGCGTCACCATCTGACCTCCGAGCATGAAGTTACAGCAAAATCTCTTCGATTCTGTCCAGCAGGATAGACACAAGGCAGCAGGCCCATTTCCCTTTCCCCGTGTTCCCCCCTTCTGCGTGAGGGTAGTTTTGTATTGATCAATCCCATCCCCGTGATCCCCTCCCTACGTGGAGAGTAGTGCCATAAGGCTGTACTCACAGGTTCGCACCGGAAGCCGACGTCGACATTCCCATGCACACGCTCATCCTGCATCACGTCTCCCCCCGGCTAACCACAATATCATGTTCAGTGGTGAACAACCGTACCCAATCCCTGAACCTGAAGTAAAGGGCATGAGAATCCCTCCTCCACCGGACCTCTACTCTGAAGATGCAAGCGGCCAAGGAGTCCCTCATTCGCTGAATTTTTGTCGGCAAAGAAAGGCAAGCAGCTATGCCAGCCAACCTAGTCAAAGGCCAAGAACACTTCTACCCAGGCCTCATGTATGCCGTCTCCGGTAGATAAAAGTGACGAGGGCATTGCCCCTATTGCCAAGCCCATCCAAATAAAAGAACCAGCTGATCAGATGAGTCGGGATCAGGTAGCTCCCGAAGAAGAAGATAGAGTGCCTTCCGAGCCAACTGCTCCGGCACCAGGCTACAGCAAGCACAACAAAGCTGAAGAAGTGAGACTGGCTAATGTAAGAGCCATTGCAGCCTAGATGAAGAAACTATACCCGATGGGAGATACTCTCCCTACATGAAGAAACTCGGTAGGTCATCATTGCAGCCTTGCAAACCCCAGCGCACTTCGAGAGCTGCTTTGTCGAGATGTGTTCGTAGGTGGCTATCACCTTTGCCGATGAAGATATGCTCCTACCAACGGCCAACCACAATATACCGTTATACATGAAGGGGCAATTAAATGGCCAGCCCATAAATAGAATTCTAATTGACCCAGGGGTGGCAGTAAATATACTCCCTTATCTGGTCTATCAGAAGCATTAAATCAATGTGCACCTAATCAACGTCAGGAATATGAAGATTGCTGGTTTCAACCAAAAATTTGAAGTCCCTATGGGCATGGCAGAGTTCAGGCTCTCATTATGAGATTTCACCACCAAGGTGCAGTTCCATGTTATCAACTCTGATATCTCATACAAGGCGCTGCTTGGCCGGCCGTGGCTGCATCAAAATCAGGTGGTGCCGTCTACCTTGCACCAATGCATCAAGTACCCCTGGGATGGAAAAGAAGAAAGAATCTTTGCTGATTTACATCCCTTTGAGGTGTTTATGTGCCATCTGCTTGACGCCTCGCTCTACATGGAGAAGCCGAAGCAGACTTCTGAGCTGGCTCAAAATGAAGAAAAGAAGACAACAGAGACCAGCGACTGGTTCCCTCCGCCCCCGCCTGATTACGTGGCTCAGCAGGAGGTTTCGCACATTGCTAAAGTCGAGGGAGTGCTAAGGGAAATCCCATCTCATATCTACCCCGAGCCAGAAGCACCGGAGCTCGACGATCTACTAGGTTATGTGAAAGTCCCTCCGGGAATCACAAGACCGCTCACAGATATAGACTATATGACAGTCGAATTGTTGAAAACCCTCAAGATTCCCAACCCTGAGGGACAACCTACGATGTTTTACACGGCTAGTGAACAATTGGTGAAAGGGGATGATGATTGTAAACTCCCCGATGAAATTCAGGACTCAGTCGTCCCGATCATGGGGTTGCCCGATATAATTGGCAAGGTGATAAAAATGGCAAGAAGACAGCACATTCCCTTCTACCAAGCTAAAAGGCAAAACCAGATATTCAAAAAGTTGTGGTATCCACCCAACTTGGACAAAGAATTACTGTAGATTACCCAGCACCCTGGCATGGGTTTCTCAATAGAGGAGTTCTATGAAGCATATATGATATCCATTTCTGCCCCAACTAGCGATGACCCTCCAGAAGATCCGGCTACACAAGAAGCTAAGAGCCAGGAGCAGCACATGCCTCCGAACGGCAAAGTACAAGATGAAGAAATACACCTTTGGAGTCCATCTCCACACAGGAATTAGGGCGTGTCCACTTCTGAAGGACCAGTCCCAACTATTCATGGTGACAGGGTGCTGCTGCCCCTGCCTAATGCTAGAACAGAGGATAGTGGCCTGAGCCAGGCTCTGGATTTTTCTAAATATAACCTTGCCATGCTCGCATTACTATATGAGCGGCAATAGGCGATTAAAAGATTGAAGAAGCAGTTAGCTGAAGTGACCAGACGCATGTCCGAATTAACAAGGGGCATTCTTCCCTGGTAATGCTGTCCTACAGTGCCGAAGCATTCTCCCTTAACCAAAGCGGAGCTGTTTATGTACAGGCAGGCATATGATGAACCTGTCTTGGATTACATCCAAAGGTGGAGAGGCTCTTGTGCAAGGTGCGAACCTTCACTAAGCCATGAGGGTGCTATCCAGATCTGTAAATAAGGTCTGAAGAAAGAAATTTAGCAAAGGATAATTGGCATTGAAGTCCAATCCTTTGATCAACTTAATACGGTATCAACCGATGTTGAAGCCTTTCTGGCAAAGTATTGCCCCGCCATCGCCGCAGCGAGACGGGAGAACATATCTGAAGGGATTAACATCGATGCTTTCGAGCAAATGAGGATGAAAACCCAGGAGGTGGCCGGATCTTCGACCAGTAAACCTGCAAAGCAAATTCCCTCATTACGGGAGAAGATGAAGAAACACTACTCCTTCCCGAGAGGGAAGACATGGTGATTTTTGAATGGGCTTGTCATTATGACAAGATTACTCGGCCAGAGCTCAAGAAGTCGGAGGATGCTAAAAGAAGTAATGACCCTCGATTCTGCCCGTATCATCGAATATTGGGGCATTCTATCGAGGACTGTTATGTTTTAAAAGATATTGCCCAGAGTCTAATCAAGAAGGGCGAACTCCAAATGGGGGAATACACAGTAGATCCACCATGCCCACATGAAATAGGCGCTTACAGAAGGGGAGTTCATGTGGTTTCCATCCACTATCAGACCCCCGAAGAGACATTAGAAGCTGAGCAAGGAGAACCGCAAATCCGAAAGGAGTTGTCCGGGCGACCGAGGTCACCCATGAAAGAAAAGAAGAATAGTTGCCCTTGCCCCGTGGCAGGGGCATGTACCTCCACCTCTCTAACCATGGAGGCAGCTGGTTCGGCTGATGAGAAATGCTATGAAGCAGATGTGACCTCCCTCTCCACCCTAGTGAATGAAGGTCTTTCGAAGGCAGTCTATGATGACCACCTAGATGATCATGAAGAAATCCTACAGCTCTCAAGGCCAGGAGATATCCCGAAGCACTACGCAATAATACAAGAAAAGCAAGAAGCCGATGTCCTCTACAAATGCCGGAAATCTATTGTTGCAAAGGTCGCCATGACCTCTGATGAAGCCCCGCAGAGACAAGAAGTTAAGGAGTTCCTTGCATCCCTCAAGGGTGATTTATCCACGGGCCAACGTCCAAGCTACCCGGAAGTTGCATTGACGGCTTCACCGTTGACTCCCCAACAAACTCAAAAGCCAGAGAAGGCAGCTGGTGATGTCCTGCCACTAGGTGAAATGAGGCAAGAAAGCATCTATGATGTCCTCGAAGCCGAAGAAGATGATGAAGGCTTCATTGACTTGCAGCCAGCCCCACCGGAGATAGAAGATGGTGGCCAGGCCACCGTTGATGAGTTGGTCAAAGTAAACCTTGACACCGAAAAGGAGCCTAGGGCAACCTTCCTCAGTGCTCTCCTTCTCCCAGAAGAGAAAGAACAATATATACAACTACTCCAAGAGTTTTGAGACTGTTTTGCTTGGAACTACAAAGAGATGCCAGGTCTCAGCCCTGATGTTACTCAACACATGCTGGCTATCGACCCAAAAGTCGAGCCGGTGAACCAGCCACCCCGGTAGATGAGGCCAGTGCTGATAAACCAGATTTGCAAAGAAGTCGATAAGCTCATAGATGTCGACTTTGTAGCAAAAAACTAATTACCACATGGCTGGCCAACATTGTGCGTGTCAAGAAGAAGAACGGCTAGATCCGGATATGCGTGGACTTTTGGGACCTGAACAAAGCATGCCCGAAAAATGATTTCCCAATGTCGATCACTGAAGTCATGATCGATGCTACAACTTGCCACAAGGCGCTGTCATTCATGGATGGCTCGTCCAGATACAACCAGATATGGATCGTCGAGCATGAAAGACTTCACACGGCTTTCTAATCGCCCAAGGAGATATTTCATTACAAGAGAATGCCCTCTGACCTCAAAAATGCTGGCGCCTTACCAAAGGGCGATGACGAAGATATTTGACGAGCTGCTTTACGACATAGTCGAATGCTACATTGATGATTTGGTCGTCAAGACCAAAAGAAGAGAAGACCACCTGAATGATCTCAAGATCATATTTGAAAGGTTGTGACAGTTCGAGCTAAAGATGAACCCGATGAAATGTGCCTTTGGCGTTTCAAGTAGGAAATTCCTCGGCTTTGTCATCAAATATCAGGGAATTGAAATAGACCCCTCCAAGATCAAAGCTATCCAGGAGCTGCCCCCTCTGAAGAATTTGACAGAATTGCGGTCATTGCAAGGCCGATTAGCTTACATCCACAGATTTATTTCCAATCTGTCCGGACGATGCTAGCCTTTCCACAAGTTGATGATGAAAGACACGCCATTCTGTTGGATCCACGAGTGTCAAAAGGCCTTCGACCAGCTGAAGGAATATCTGAATACCCCACCAGTGCTGGGGGCACCTGTCAAAGGGCGGCCGTTGATTCTGTACAAAGCCGCCATTGAATGTTCACTGGGAGCAATGCTGGCCCAGAATAACGATGAAGGGAAAGAGCAGGCTCTTTACTACCTCAGTCGAAGATTAGTTGGGGCAGAATCAAAATACACCCCGACGAAAAGGTTTGCCTCGCATTGATCTTTATGGTCAAGAAGATGAGGCATTACATGTTATCACATGAAGTGCAGCTGATATCAAGGGCTGATCCAATCAAATATATACTGTCCCAACCAGCTTTAAAAGGATGACTGGGCAAATGGGCCATCATCTTGATGGAATTTGATATCACATATGTGCCGCAAAAGGCCATCAAAGGCCAGGCCATAGCTGATTTCTTTGCAGCACATCCGGTGCCTGAAGATTCTCAGTTAATTACAGAGCTCCTAGATGACGAGAAGTGGACCAAGTCCGTCAAGCCGTATGGCAGCTCTACTTTGACGGGGCGTCAAGAACAGAAACATTCCAAATGGGGTAGACAAGAATAAGAGTTGGAGCAGGCATCGTACTAAAATCCTCGGAGGGAGAAGTGCTGCATATGTCATGCACAATTAACAAGTCTTGCACAAATAACGAGATAAAATATGAAGCCCTAATTATTGGCCTTGAGATTGCTCTTCATATGGAGATCCAGATGCTGCAAGCATTCAGCGATTCAATGCTGATTGCCAAGCAGATACAAGGACAGTTTGATGTCCGAAAGCCCGAATTACTTCCTTATTGTGCCAAAGTGAAGAAGCTCATGCAGCGATTCTACTTCATTGAAATAGGCCATGTCGGCTGGAATCAAAATGCTCAAGCAGATGCACTAGCAAAGTTAGCAAGTTCACTAGCAGTCCCGCCAGATGGATCTCTCAATATCACTGTGATAAATAGACACCAGGTTGCCAACATGATAGAGGAGCCAGGTGAAGAATAATGTGAAGCTACAATAGCAGAAGTAGTCGGCTCACCCGACTGAAGGGAACCTCTGATACAATGGTTCAAATACCAGCAACTACCCAAGTAAAGGGAAGAGAAGATCAAATTGATTAGGATAAAAGATTCTTATGAATTCAGGAACGGGACTTTGTTCTGGATTATGGCGGATGCCAAAATAAAAGTACTCCTCCAATGTCTATCAATGGACAAGGCTTGGACGGTCATGAAGGAAGTTCATGTCGGATCAGCTGGCGCCCATCAAGTCAGGCCGAAGATGAAGATCGAAATCAAGAAATTGGGATATTACTGGCCAACTATGATCGATGACTGCTGCAACTATGCCAAGTCATGTCATAAATGCCAAGAACATGTTATGGTCCCTAGAAGACCCCTAATACACCTACATCCGATAGTGCCTAGCTAGCCGTTTACTCAATGGGTATCGATGTTGTGGGCCCGCTACCCCCATCCTCATCAGGATGTAGATACATTCTTGCAGCAATAGATTACTTCTCCCATTGGGCGGAGGCTATAGCTCTAAAAGAAGTTACAGGCGAAATCGTGGTCAGATTTCTCTGTCGAAACATTATATTTCGATTCGACGTGCCCGATCAAATCATCATCGACAACGGAAGCCATTTCGAAACCAGAAGGTCTACAAGCTGGCCGATAAGTTCAAGATTAACTAAAGGACATCCACTCCGTACAACCCACAAGCAAACGAGTTGGCTGAAGCTTTCAACAAAACCCTTTGTACACTTCTTGCTAAGACAGTCAACTCTAGAAAGAAGGACTGGGAAGATAAGATGTGCGAGGTGCTATGGGAGTACCGCACTATGTACAAGACCCCGACGGGTTGCTCACCGTTCTCGCTGGTGTACGGCTCAGAAGCAGTTGTCTCGATAGAGCTGGAGGTAACCTCGTTGCTAGTCATAATCCATCATGAACTGGTCGAAGAAGGCTAGGCAAATATAGAAAGAAGACTGGAGGAGCTCTCCAATTTAGAAGGGCAATAGCTCAAAGCCCATCAAAATATATAGGTCTACCAAGCCCGTATGGCGCGCACCTTCGACAAGCTTGCCAAAGAGCATGAATTCAAGAAAGGAGACCTTGTCATGGTTAAAAGAAAAGAAGTGATGGCCGTGTCACGCCCCGAGCGCGGAAGATACCCGGAGATGCGCGACGTGTCTATATCAATCATATCAATCAGAGTGGTCGTGTATTCGACGCAAAGACAGAGATGCGCAAAATAGCAAGATAACCCAATCCTTTATTTCATAATGGATAGACTATTACAAATCCAATACTCTGTTTAATAAAAAGGAAAAGAATACATATTTGACTCAAGAAACTATAGGAAAGACTAGACGACACTTGAGCAGCTCTATCACTTTCACTCTTGAACATTCCCATCCGATTGACTTCCATCGTCGTCGGACTTACCTGAAAAGTACAAAGGGACAAACGGAATGAGCGAACGCTCAGTAGGAAATTATATCTCAAGTACTAGCAAGGGGTTTAAGTAATTACATGTTTCATGAATGCAATAAAGCTATACATGCTCGCATAAAATGACAAGATAGAGAGAATGTAATATCAAGAAATAAGATGAACTTAATCATGACAAGTGTATTCAAGGTATTCAAGCAAGCACGTTTAACAAGTCATGTCAAGAACTTTGGCTATCATGTATCAAGCAAGTAAATTACCCTTTTTCGGGCCACGCATTTCATGTAAAGTCAAGTACGATTCAAGTACAAGATGTGTGTGGAATGTCCAATCAAGCAAGTCAAGTACTCGGTATAATGCCAGATACCTTATCATTTTAACTCCCATGGGCACAAGTACTTTCGGGTGCTCCTCCCAGGACCAGATCGGGCCCTATATGCACAGGCATTTATCATGTATTTTTGACATCCACTCTTGTTTATATAGCCAATATAGAGTTTCAATATTCAAGCTTGTAGACATGTATGACAACTTTGACAGAATAGAGTCCAAAAATATGACAAAGGACATAGATTGGCGATAATAACGGTAAAATCACGATATCAATAAAACTAGGTAGAATATGGTTCCCTTAACTTAGGTCCCATGACAAATCAATATGGACATTCTTTATATAGAATTGAGGTCCACATAAACATTAGATCAAGCAAGATACCCTCATTCTTATCATAGAATTGAGGTTTACAAGAACGACATGATATTGCATGATATCATCATCCCATTAAGAATTTCTTATGATATACTCTTTGTATAATCATAAGGGCCGGTATACCATGTTTCTTTAGATTGACATGGCAAGGATCGTGTAATGGGTTTTTAGGGTACAACCAGCTCAGTCGGCCTTGAGGGAATCCAAGGCTACGAGGAGTCTTACGGAGGTCTCTATGACTAACTCGCTAGTCCAAAGGAACGGAATGTCCAATGGAGAGCTTGTATGTCAATGAGAGTTGAGTGTGATCGATGAAACAACGTGAAACGTGGGACTATACTCACGGAGTGGAGAATAGTGTCGATATATATATTATATAATATGAAACCATCGGTTAACATAATCAGAATAAAAATCATTTTTACAGAAAATAACGACTTACGCTAAGTCGTTTCTCAAGTAAATAACGCCTAACAGAAGGGCGTTTACATATGTTTCCATTTTACAGAATTTTCAATAATTCAGTAATTTATCTAAAACGCGCCCTGGACAGGGGCGTTTCTTTGCAATGGGACGACTACAGTAGCAGGCGTCTTTTTTATTTACAATATTTTACAGAACATATTTATTTTTAGAAATTATCAAAAACGCGCCCTTGGCAGGGGCGTAAATCATTAAATTCTTATTTTTACAGAGTATACTGTTCGGGATTTTAACATAAACGCGCCCTATGAAGGGGCGTTACTTTTCCAATTCACGCCCAAGCATCGGGCGTTAGTCCAGTGAAAGACGACCTAGCCACGGTCGTGAATTCAAGAAATACCATGAATTTTCATGGGCAGTAATAATTTCAGGGTAATAGAATTCATGGAGAAAGAATGTATGGTCATGACAATAAAATTAGCAGGTTTGAAGACATGTGATCATGCATTATAGGATCATTATTCCATAGATACTCAATTCTTAACATGGGTGATTAATGATTAAATAAAATTAACGCCTGTGTACAGGGCGTCAAATCCAAAATTGACGACCTTGGCACGGTCGTGTCTTGTAAATTAGCGCCCTTGACAGGGGCGTCTCTTTCAAAATATTGCAGAAACGTATTAAAACTATAATAAACCATATGCATGTCATGCTTATATATATGTATATCTTGCATTAATTTTGTTTGGGCTACCATAACTTGAGAAAACCTACCTTAGTATGGTCTGGATGAAGGACACGTGAAGAACTTGATAGGGAACAATACTCTGTTTGTAACAGAGTCTTCTCGGAAGAAAAAAAGTTGATGCTGATGAAGGCTTCCGACCTTAATCAACCGCAGCAGGACGCACAGAAGAGGATGCAGACGAATAAGTTGTTTGATGAAGGACCTTCGTTCTTCACTTTGTCAACTCACTGTAGATCCTATGGAAGAAGAACTGCAGTCATAAGTTTCTTCATCACACATAATCAGAGGAGAAGAAAGAGGAAGAACAGTACTTTGTTCTTCACGTATGCGGCTTCCCTAACCTGTATAGAAGAGAAAGAGATGAAGAGTCAGTAACTCTTCATATGATAGAAAGAAAAGAACGTTCAGTTCTTTACTCACCGTAGCAGACGATCGATCAAATAGGTTTAGGGTTCGTTCGATCAAGACTATTTATAGGATTTAGGAGTCCTAACAAAAGAAGTGTTTGATTGAGGGTAATATATCCCTAATAGAGTCCTTGCCCTAGTTAACACTTACTAGATTAACATAATCCTTCCTTGGATAAGCTCCAGTGTCGAACGGAACTCGAATGGAATTAACGACTTTGGTCAGGGCGTCGATTCTTGAATTGACGACCTGGTTCAGGTCGTTTCTTAAGAAGCGCCTTTCGTTAGGGCGTTCCTTTGTTTAAAACACGCCCAAGATAGGGGCGTTTCTTGGTCTTACCGTTTTTGACGTTGGAATTTGACGCCGTGTGGTCAGGGCGTCACTTCTTGAATAACATCTTATCTAGAGGCGTTTCTAATTTGAATAGCGCCTTTATCCGAGGCGTGATTTTATTTTATTTTATTTATCTATTTATTTGATTTATTTTAAAATCTTTATTATTATTAATATTTTATCAGGGTTGCTACACCCTCCCCCACTTAAAAAGAATTTGGTCCCCAAATTCAATTGCATATTATGTATACACGCGGAGAGTGTAGAGTATATACCTCTTAGAATAACTCGAGAAATCGTTTCTTCATAGATTCCTCGGTCTCCCATGTTGCATCGTGTTCAGAATTCTTATTCCATTGTACCTTAAGCATGGGAATAACCTTATTCCTTAGAGCACGTATTTCACGGTCTAAGATCTTCATAGGCTTCTGTTCATAGGTGAGGTCTTTCTGGATCACCAGATCTCCATGTTCAATAATATGAGATGGATCGTGTACATACTTCTTCAACATAGATATGTGAAACACATTATGCACCTCGGATAATTGAGGAGGCAATGCGATGCGATAAGCAACCTCGCCAACTCTTTCGAGTATCTCAAATGGTCCGATGAATCTTGGCGTAAGCTTGCCCTTAACACCAAATCTTCGTATGCCACGTCCAGGCGATATTTTAAGAAATACATGATCTCCAACCTGGAATTCAAGATCTCTTCTCCTTGTATCAGCATAGGCCTTTTGTCTGGTCTGAGCAACTTGCAATCTTTCTCTGATTACTTGTATCTTCTCAGTTGTATCCCTTACCATGTCTGGACCTAACAGTTGTTTCTCTCCGACTTCGTTCCAGCATAAAGGTGATCGGCAACTCCTTCCATATAAAGCTTCGAAAGGTGCCATTTGGATACTAGCTTGGTAGCTATTATTATATGCAAATTCCACTAGTGGCAAATGTTCATGCCAGCTTCCACCAAAGTCAATGATGCAAGCTCTTAGCATATCCTTAACCACTTGATTAGCTCTCTCGGTCTGACCATCCATTTGTGGGTGAAAAGTAGTACTAAAGTTGAGCCTTGTTCCCAACGAATGTTGTAATCCCTTCCAAAAATGAGAAGTGAAACGGGGATCTCTATCAGACACGATTAAGACAGGAATTCCATGTATCCTGACTATTTCCTTGATGTACAGTGCAGCTAGCACATCAATTGACCATCGGCTTTTTATTGGCAAGAAATGCGCCGATTTAGTTAATCGGTCAATGATAACCCAGATTCCATCATGTCCTCCTTTAGATTTAGACAAACCCATGATGAAGTCCATACCAATATCCTCCCACTTCCACTTAGGAATATCTAGAGGGTGTAGTTTTCCAGCAGGCTTTTGGTGTTCCACCTTGACCTGTTGGCATGTAAGACAGCGTGATACATAGTCCGCTATTTCTCTTTTCATATTGGGCCACCAAAAGTTCCTCTTTACATCTTGGTACATTTTAGTTGATCCAGGATGAATAGTGTACCTTGATCGGTGAGCTTCATCTAAGATCTTCTTCTTTAATTCCGGACAATCAGGTATACAAGTTCTACCTTTGAATAATAATCTTCCATCAGAAGTTAGTTGAAAATCAGATTGTCCTTCTAATCTGCCCTTGATTTCCACTAATATAGGATCATCACCCTGAAGTGCTTGTATCTCAGATAATAAATCTGACTGTATGCTTACATGAGATAATGTAACAAATTTGGATTCCGTGTCCAAGCTTATATTGAGCTCGGAGAATTGTTCAAGTAACCTCCATTCTTGTATCATACAATTGGCTATCATTGCTCTCGACTTTCGACTAAGGGCATCAGCAACATAATTACCCTTTCCGGGATGGTATTGTATATTGAAGTCGAAGTCCTTGAGATATTCTAGCCAGCGTCTTTGTCTCATGTTTAGCTCCTTTTGTGAGAATAGATATTTGAGACTCTTGTGATCGGAGTAGACAGTGAACTGTACTCTATAGAGATAGTGTCTCCATATCTTTAGGGCAAATACTACTGCGGCCAGTTCTAAGTCATGGACGGGGTAATTCTCCTCATGCTTCTTCAGTTGACGTGAAGAGTATGCTATGACCTTTCCTTGTTGCATTAGGACACATCCGAGGTCAATGCCAGAAGCATCAGTGTAGACCTCGAATTTCTCTCCTTCTATTGGTAGAGCTAACACCGGAGCTGTAGTGAGATGATCCTTAAGAGTTTGGAAACTTCTTTCACATTCCTCACTCCATTCATATCGGATCTCCTTACGAGTTAACCTTGTAAGGGGCACGGCGATCTTAGAGAAATCTTTGATGAATCGCCGATAATAGCCTGCAAGACCTAAGAAACTTCTGATCTCGCTTGCATTAGTGGGTCTTTCCCAGTTTCTTACAGCTTCAACCTTTGACGGATCTACAGATAAACCGTCCTTGGATATGACATGTCCGAGAAAAGCCACTTCTTCAAGCCAGAACTCGCATTTGCTGAGTTTAGCATATAATTGATTTATCCTCAAGACTTGCAATGCAATCCTCAAATGCTCTTCATGTTCTTCCTTAGTCTTAGAATATATCAATATATCATCAATGAAGACTACTATGAATTGATCCAAGTAAGGCCTGAATATGCTATTCATTAACTGCATAAAGGCAGCAGGGGCATTTGTTAGTCCAAAAGGCATAACAACAAATTCGTAATGGCCATACCTGCTTCTGAATGCGGTCTTGTGAATGTCATCATCCTTGATTCTTAACTGATGATATCCCGACCTGAGATCAATCTTGGAAAAATATTTGGATCCTGAAATCTGATCAAATAATTCATCGATTCTCGGCAGTGGATACTTGTTCTTGATAGTAAGATGATTCAACTATCGATAGTCGATACACAATCTCATGGATCCATCCTTCTTCTTTACAAATAAGACTGGTGCACCCCACGGGGAAGTACTTGGTCTAATAAACCCTTTTTGGATTAGTTCCATCAACTGCTCCTTCAACTCCTTGAGTTCAGCAGGGGACATTCTATATGGTGCCTTTGAAATAGGACCAGCACTAGGGACTAAGTCAATGGTGAAGGCCACTTCTCTTTGAGGGGGTAATCCCGGCAAATCTTCTGGAAATACGTCTGGGAATTCTCGCACTACCTGAACGTCTTCTATCTTGGTTTTCTTAGCTTCTTTAATAGTGACAAAAGCAAGGAAGGATACACATCCCTTCCTGACGAGCTTGCTTGCTCGAAGAGCCGAAATAAGAGGGGATTTGCTTCGACTCTTAGGACTAGTATAAGTCAGTTCTGGAAATTCTTTGAAAACGATCTTGCTATTACGGCAATCAACCGTTGCCTGGTACTTAGATAACCAATCTGCTCCTAGTATAACATCATATTCTTTTAGATCTAAACAGGTAAGATCAATAGGAAAATTCTTTCCTCGAACTAATACCTCACAGTTTTGGTAATGATGCGTGATATCCGTCTCGTTTCCGAGAGGAGTAGACAACACTATTTTCATCCATTCCTGTTCTAGAGGTAACGGGTCAGCAAACTTCTTAGAAACAATAGAATGCGATGCACCCGTATCAAATAAGACATGTGCATATTTGGAACAAATTTTCAATGTACCTTCCACTAATCCGCATTCTTCTACAGGTTCGGTCTCCTGTATTGCATGAAGACGAGCATTCTTTGTCACCGGGCGTTTACCATCGCCGGCTTGGTCGTTCATTAATGGACACTCGGGAATCCGATGCTCACGGCTTCCACAACGGAGACAAGCTCCTAATTTCCTCCAGCATTCTTCCGTCTTGTGACCAGCCTTGTCACAATGCTTGCAGACTGTATTCGAAGGGGTAGTGGTGATAGAGAAAGGCTTGGTCTTCTTGAATTTCTGATCTTGAGAGGAAGAACCTCCATTATTGGGCCTCTTCTTAAAGTTGGGTTTGAAAGAACCCGAACCCGTGACTTGTTCCTTCTTGTCTTTTCCACGGATCCTATCAGATAGTTCCGTGGCATCTTCAAGTAATTGAGCTCGGCGCACTATTTCAGAATAAATTTGGATGTCCATAGGCGCCAATTGAGTAATATAGTGGGGCCTAAGCCCATTAAGAAATCTACGGGCTTTCATCTTCTCCGTGCTAATAAGATGCTTAGCATATCTAGATAACATGGAGAACTGAGCTTCATAATCTGCTAATGATAAGGATCGTTGCTTTAATGCAGCGAATTCGGCAGCCTTCTTTTCTTGGATTCGATCCGAGAAATATTTAGCATTGAAGTATTCCACGAATTCTTCCCATGTTACTTGAGTAGGATCGATGGTTGCTTCAATAGACTCCCACCAGCATCTAGCATCTTTCTCTAACTGGAATGTAGCTAATAGCACTTTGTCCTGGTCCATGCATTGCATGACACGGACCAATGCTCGGCATCCCGAACCCAATGCTCGGCATCGTCCGGATCGGTCGATCCCATAAACTTCGGGGGATTCATATTCTTAAAGGCTTGGTGTAAGCTTCCAGCTCGTGGAGCACCACCTTGTGCTATCTGTTGTAGCACTTGGGTCATCCCTTGAAGGGTACGCTGCTTGTTGCGCCATTGAGCACGTTCGGCAGCCATTATCCTACAATTACAATAACTATATTAGTACGTGATCGTATTTAAAGACTCGTATACTATGTTAAATCTAACCCTTGGTTCTACCCAATCTCACTGGTTTAAAGGTTCAACTTATCCTTGGACTTGGGTTTTTCCTAGGAATTGAATACCTTAGGCTCTGATACCACAAAGACTGTCACGCCCCGAGCGCGGAAGATACCCGGAGATGCGCGACGTGTCTATATCAATCATATCAATCAGAGTGGTCGTGTATTCGACGCAAAGACAGAGATGCGCAAAATAGCAAGATAACCCAATCCTTTATTTCATAATGGATAAACTATTACAAATCCAATACTCTGTTTAATAAAAAGGAAAAGAATACATATTTGACTCAAGAAACTATAGGAAAGACTAGACGACACTTGAGCAGCTCTATCACTTTCACTCTTGAACATTCCCATCCGATTGACTTCCATCGTCGTCGGACTTACCTGAAAAGTACAAAGGGACAAACGGAATGAGCGAACGCTCAGTAGGAAATTATATCTCAAGTACTAGCAAGGGGTTTAAGTAATTACATCTTTCATGAATGCAATAAAGCTATGCATGCTCACATAAAACGACAAGATAGAGAGAATGTAATATCAAGAAATAAGATGAACTTAATCATGACAAGTGTATTCAAGGTATTCAAGCAAGCACGTTTAACAAGTCATGTCAAGAACTTTGGCTATCATGTATCAAGCAAGTAAATTACCCTTTTTCGGGCCACGCATTTCATGTAAAGTCAAGTACGATTCAAGTACAAGATGTGTGTGGAATGTCCAATCAAGCAAGTCAAGTACTCGGTATAATGCCAGATACCTTATCATTTTAACTCCCATGGGCACAAGTACTTTCGGGTGCTCCTCCCAGGACCAGATCGGGCCCTATATGCACAGGCATTTATCATGTATTTTTGACATCCACTCTTGTTTATATAGCCAATATAGACTTTCAATATTCAAGCTTGTAGACATGTATGACAACTTTGACAGAATAGAGTCCAAAAATATGACAAAGGACATAGATTGGCGATAATAACGGTAAAATCACGATATCAATAAAATTAGGTAGAATATGGTTCCCTTAACTTAGGTCCCATGACAAATCAATATGGACATTCTTTATATAGAATTGAGGTCCACATAAATATTAGATCAAGCAAGATACCCTCATTCTTATCATAGAATTGAGGTTTACAAGAACGACATGATATGGCATGATATCATCATCCCATTAAGAATTTCTTATGATATACTCTTTGTATAATCATAAGGGCCGGTATACCATGTTTCTTTAGATTGACATGGCAAGGATCGTGTAATGGGTTTTTAGGGTACAACCAGCTCAGTCGGCCTTGAGGGAATCCAAGGCTACGAGGAGTCTTACGGAGGTCTCTATGACTAACTCGCTAGTCCAAAGGAACGGAATGTCCAATGGAGAGCTTGTATGTCAATGAGAGTTGAGTGTGATCGATGAAACAACGTGAAACGTGGGACTATACTCACGGAGTGGAGAATAGTGCCGATATATATATTATATAATATGAAACCATCGGTTAACATAATCAGGATAAAAATCATTTTTACAGAAAATAACGACTTACGCTAAGTCGTTTCTCAAGTAAATAACGCCTAACAGAAGGGCGTTTACATATGTTTCCATTTTACAGAATTTTCAATAATTCAGTAATTTATCTAAAACGCGCCCTGGACAGGGGCGTTTCTTTGCAATGGGACGACTACAGTAGCAGGCGTCTTTTTTATTTACAATATTTTACAAAACATATTTATTTTCAGAAATTATCAAAAACGCGCCCTTGGCAGGGGCGTAAATCATTAAATTCTTATTTTTACAGAGTATACTGTTCGGGATTTTAACATAAACGCACCCTATGAAGGGGCGTTACTTTTCCAATTCACGCCCAAGCATCGGGCGTTAGTCCAGTGAAAGATGACCTAGCCACGGTTGTGAATTCAAGAAATACCATGAATTTTCATGGGCAGTAATAATTTCAGGGTAATAGAATTCATGGAGAAAGAATGTATGGTCATGACAATAAAATTAGCAGGTTTGAAGACATGTGATCATGCATTATAGGATCATTATTCCATAGATACTCAATTCTTAACATGGGTGGTTAATGATTAAATGAAATTAACGCCTGTGTACAGAGCGTCAAATCCAAAATTGACGACCTTGGCACGGTCGTGTCTTGTAAATTAGCGCCCTTGACAGGGGCGTCTCTTTCAAAATATTGCAGAAACGTATTAAAACTATAATAAACCATATGCATGTCATGCTTATATATATGTATATCTTGCATTAATTTTGTTTGGGCTACCATAACTTGAGAAAACCTACCTTAGTATGGTCTGGATGAAGGACACGTGAAGAACTTGATAGGGAACAATACTCTGTTTGTAACAGAGTCTTCTCGGAAGAAGAAAAGTTGATGCTGATGAAGACTTCCGACCTTAATCAACCGCAGCAGGACGCACAGAAGAGGATGCAGACGAATAAGTTGTTTGATGAAGGACCTTCGTTCTTCACTTTGTCAACTCACTCTAGATCCTATGGAAGAAGAACTGCAGTCATAAGTTTCTTCATCACACATAATCAGAGGAGAAGAAAGAGGAAGAACAGTACTTTGTTCTTCACGTATGCGGCTTCCCTAACCTGTATAGAAGAGAAAGAGATGAAGAGTCAGTAACTCTTCATATGATAGAAAGAAAAGAACGTTCAGTTCTTTACTCACCGTAGCAGACGATCGATCAAATAGGTTTAGGGTTCGTTCGATCAAGACTATTTATAGGATTTAGGAGTCCTAACAAAAGAAGTGTTTGATTGAGGGTAATATATCCCTAATAGAGTCCTTGCCCTAGTTAACACTTACTAGATTAACATAATCCTTCCCTGGATAAGCTCCCGTGTCGAACGGAACTCGAATGGAATTAACGACTTTGGTCAGGGCATCGATTCTTGAATTGACGACCTGGTTCAGGTCGTTTCTTAAGAAGCGCCTTTCGTTAGGGCGTTCCTTTGTTTAAAACATGCCCAAGATAGGGGCGTTTCTTAGTCTTACCATTTTTGACGTTGGAATTTGACGCCGTGTGGTCAGGGCGTCACTTCTTGAATAACGTCTTATCTAGAGGCGTTTCTAATTTGAATAGCGCCTTTATCCGAGGCGTGATTTTATTTTGTTTTATTTATCTATTTATTTGATTTATTTTAAAATCTTTATTATTATTAATATTTTATCAGGGTTGCTACAGGCCGCCAATCCAAAAGGTAAATTAAATGAAAATTGGATAGGACCTTATGTGGTCCAGAAAGTCTACAAAGGTGGAGCTTACGTCCTCGTCAACCATCGAGGGGAAGTGCAATTCCTATCCCTCAATGGGAAGCACCTAAAGCTATACCATGCGCCACTGCCTAAGTTCGACGATCAGCTAAAACCCACATTCCATAATGAACAAGCATGTACTTCAAGACTCTTGTAATGAGTCGCTACCTCACATCAGTTTTTGGCCCCACCGAAATAGGTGAGTCTTTGCTCAGCATTGTTCCAATGTCGATGATACCACTTTACTCGGCACCCATGACCTCTTCTGGTCTTAGCCGAGGGGTTATGACTTCGACCTTACGTCTAAGTCAGCAACACCTGATTTCCTTGTGTCGGTACAATCCTGGCAGCGATGATACCAGTTTACTTGGCACCCATGACCACTTCTGGTTCTAGCCAAGGGGTTATGACTTCAACCTTACGTCTGACTCAGCAGTACCCGATGTCTTTACGTCGGTGCAATCCAAATATCGACGATTTTATTAACTCGGTGCCCATGACCATTTTCTGGTCTTGGTCGAGGGGTTATGACTTTGACCTTACGTCTAAGTCAGTAACACCTGATTTCCTTGGGTCGGTACGATCCTAGTATGGATGATTTAGTTAACTCGGTGCCCATGGCCTTTTGGTCTTAACCGAGGAGAATGGCTTAGACCTTCAGTCTATGGCCAGATGAGACATGAATCCTTGCGTCAGCATAAACCCAATGTTGATGATATCATCATCAGTCCCGCCATGATTTTCACTACGAGAATCAATACAACCCAACGGCTTAGACCTTCCGTCTAAGACCGACTTAAATGCTATCCTTGTGTTGGCATATACCCAATGCCGATGATTTCATCAAGGTTGGTGCTTGACTTCTTGTCATGACCAACTGCTATAACCCAATGGCTTAGACCTTGCATCCAAGACCGGATTAAACGATATCCTTGCATTGGCATATATCATATGCTGATGATTTCATCAAAGTTGGTGCTTGACTTCCCGTCAGGACCAGCCGCTATAACCCAACGGCTTAGACCTACCGTCTAAGACCAGATTAAACGATATCCTTGTGTTGGCATATACCCAATGCCAATGATTTCACCAAGGTTGGTGCTTGACTTCTTGTCAAGACCAGCCGCTATAACCCAACGGCTTAGACCTTACGTCTAAGACATGATTAAACAATATCCTTGCATTGGCATATACCCTATGCCAATGATTTCATCAGGGTTGGTGCTTGACTTCTTGTCGGGACCGGCCGCTATAACCCAACGGCTTAGACCTTTTGTCTAAGACCGGCTTAAATGATATCCTTGCGTAGGCATATACCCAATGTTAATGATTTCATCAAGGTTGGCACTTGACCTCTCATCGGGACCATCCGCTAAAATCCAACGGCTTAGACCTTCCGTCTAAGACCGGCTTAAACGATATCCTTGTATTGGCACATACCCTATGCCAATGATTTCATCAAGGTTGGCGCTTGACTTTCTGTGAAGATCAACCGCTAAAACTCAATGACATAGACCTTTCATCTAAGACCGACTTAAACGATATCCTTGCGTTGGCATATACCCAATGCCAATGATCTTATTAGGGTTGGTGCTTGAATTCTTGTCGGGACCAGCCGCTAAAATCCAATGGCTTAGACCTTCCGTCTAAGACTGGCTTAAATGATATCCTTGCATTGGCAAATACCCTATGCCAATGATTTCATCAAGGTTGGCGCTTGACTTCCCATCGGGACTAGCCGCTAAAACCCAACGGCTTAGACCATCCATCTAAGACCGGCTTAAACGATATCCGTGCCTTGGCATATACCCAATGCCAATGATCTTATCAAGGTTGGTACTTGACTTCTTCTCGGGACCAGCTTCTATAACTCAACGGCTTAGACCTTCTGTCTAAGACTGGCTTAAACGCTATCCTTGCGTTGGCATATATCCTATGCCAATGATTTCATCAAGGTTGGCGCTTGACTTCTCATCGGGACCAGCCGCTACAACCCAATGACTTAGACCTTTCATCTAAGACCTACTTAAATGATTTTGTAACGCCCGAGAATTTTTTAAGAATTTTTTGGGATTAAAGTATAATTACTAAGTAATTAAAAAGGCCTAATGGGCTATTAAGAAGAATTAGGAATTATTTTAAATCCATTAAAAGGCCCTATATTAATCAAAGGGTGAAGCCTAACTCAAATAGGTCCAAAGACCTAATTCCAAGACCTTTAGACCCAAGCCCATTAATAGAAACGTAAATTTAGTAATTTATGGATTTAAAATGGTATTTATACATCAATTAGGGGATAAATAAAAGATAATAGGAAAATCTGAATTTTTTGGATTTAACGCCAATTGGCGGTCTATCGCGAGACCGCCAAGCAATGCTAGTGGTCCCTCTATGACCGCCAAACCCTACAGATTCTATGAATGGAAGAAACGTGAAAAGTTTAGATCTTTGGCATCCAAATCTTCATGGATCGAAGTATGTGGACATGTAAACATGTCTAGGACTCTTGAGGATCGATCCTACACCTAATTAGGACTCTAAGTTCGATCAAGTCCTCAGCCCTAACTCAAAACCCTATAAATAGACCCTAACTTTGACTCATGCGAACCCTAATGTTGGCTTGCGTATTTCGAAGGTAAGGAGACATCTTCTCAGGTTAATCCTTTAGACTTGATTGTTCTCCTTAGTTTTGTCTAACTCCCCTCAAATTTTTTTGCTAGAAGACCCAGTCGTTGAAGAGTTAGAAGCTCTACAAGTTGCTGGTTCGCTACAGTCTGCACAGGAACCAGAGCGTCGGTCCAGTGAAGAACAGGAAAGTAGAAGCCCTAAACGAGGTTAGTTTACGTTACGGCTTTAGAACTTTTTATTATCCTTTCTATCTTCTACCTACCCTTCAATTTTCTCATATTTAGGTCTAGAGAATCAGAAGATAGAGGGGCGGGAAGTTACTGGTTTGGCACATGACGTGCAGGAACTAGGGTCTACTTCCAGTCAGAAATTTGAAGTCTAGGGATCAAATCAAAGATAGGTTATCTCATAAAAAGGCTAAATCAACATGTTAGGAATAAAAGCCCTATGGTTTCATTTCATTTCATGTTCTCTATTGGTAGTATTTCATGTTTTTCTATGACTGCACATGCATGATCCTTACAGCATGTTATCCTTATACCCCTTAACCAAAGATGATAATTCTTATTTAATTCATGTCCAATCATGTATCTTAGTCCACAAAAACATATTAGCATGCTTTACCCTTCTAGTCCTTATAAGTTTCATGCATAAATTCTCCTAGAAATTTGCCATGTACCTCAGTTTTACTTCTGTCTGCTACAGGGAAGAAACGGTCAGCTCTAGACCGCCATATGTCTTTAGTGGCCATGAGATAGACCACTAAATGCTGCATGCGGTCCTCCCCTGACTGCTATTCTCGGCAACCTGTTAACCTTAAACAGATTACAGATTGACCCAAATAACTATATGTTAAACCTTGGTAAATAGGTTTTATTCCTAGTTTTGACTTCATATTCGCAATATTGGTTATATTGTGCATCATCCTTGATAGATTGCATGTCCTACATGGTTTAGTGCTTATTTTTAGACTATGCTACTTTCATGCCAAAACTTATATTCTTGTACTAATGATCATATTTTTACTTCATGGTCCTGTAAGTTGATTTGATTGATGTTTTATCACGATCCTTTATCATCTACAGTCTTTTCTTAAGTACATGGTGCGTACCCCGGTGTGTGGCCATTAGATACACTTTGCATTTATAAGCACACAACCTTGGACTTGTGATCCTCTCTGTTGGATATTCCTTCCACCGGACTAGGTGATCTTGTTTCAAGGCCTCCATAAGTCTCCGCGAGCCTGGGATTCCCACTAGGACGCCGAGGTAGTTTTACCCTCAAAATCTAATTATCCAGAAAGCACTTTATCGGTGTTTTCTATGTTCTGGATCTTAGCGGCCATCCATTAGACCGCCAGAGTCTATTAGCGGCCATGTACTTGATCGCAAAAGACACCTAGCTGCCCTACCATGACCGTAAAGTTCCAGAGATTTCATGCCTCAACTCTGTCATTAAACGGTCCTATGGTGACCGCTACAGTATGTAAACGACCTAGTAAACGACCGCTAATTCTAATAAACGGTCCAGCCATGACCGTTTCTATCTCAAGTATTCTTAACCCAAGGTTTGACCTAAGGGTTAATTTTGCTAAGTTCCTAGACAGTCTATTGATTGTCTAGAACCTAACACCTTGTACAAAAGTTATCTAAAGAACTATGAAAGTTAATGAATGTACCATTATGCTGCCAAATTTCTCCCGTGGCATGACCTTGCGTTAAATCATTCTTTGAACTCTCATGATCATATTTGGTACGTTCTTACTTTGATATTTGCTATCATGAGCTTATTGTTTGAATTGTTACATTATTGTCCGAGCTTTATTATTATACCCGTGGAAGTAGTTGGATTTATAACGTGAAGATGTAGATTGGGCATTAATTATGTCCAAGGGCTTGACTCTAGCCCCCTCGACTGATTGTCAGAAACATACTATAAACCATGGGGTATGATGAACACTAGCGTCGCATTGCGCTGGGAGTACTTTCTTTTATAAATGAGTGAAATCCATGAGGCCATCTAGTGAAATTACATTATTGCATGATACATGACTTTCTAGTTATGAAAAGTGCATTCGCGTTAAGTGCTTGTACATTCTCATTCGTGACAGGCCACATTCTATCTTGATTGATCACATTATTAGTCTACATGGACATTCATATCTCTATGATCCATACCTTGTTACTTTGGATTTTCTTGTGAGATTTACTGCATTCCTTTCATCGTATTTTCTAGAGCAAAAATGTTAATTACTTAAACATTACCTTTATGTTGATACGAAGATACCTACTGGGCAAGTGTGCGCATTCCCTACTTTTCCAATCTTTTCAGGACATTCTAGCGGGTCAGATTCTGATTATTCAAGTGATGGATCCAAGAGTGATTGATGGTTCGAGAGAAGACCTAGCAGAGTTATGAGTCAAGTCGAGTCTATGTAATTTTCCATTTTATTTGAGTCTAGTGAAATGAGTCAATCATCAATGTACTTGAGTATTATTCAATAAAAGGAAGTTTTGAGTATATTATCTTGACATTCCCTTTTATGTGTGAATGTGTTAACGCTATGAATATATTGCTCGCTTGAGACGTACAAGTCGACTGTTCACGTTCCTGATTATCTTTCGCTGTACATAAATCTGGGGGCGTGATAGATTTCTTTGCGTTGGCATATACCCAATGCCAATGATTTCATCAAGGTTGATGTTTGACTTCTCGTCGGGACCAGCCGCTATAACCTAACGGCTTAGACCTTCCGTCTAAGGCCAGATTAAACGATATCCTTACATTGGCATACACCCAATGCCAATGATACCGCCATGATTAGCACCTGACTCTTTACTAGAGTTGGTAAATCTAGTCCCGCCGGGGTCTACCCCAATTTATCATTGCAGGCCCTTCGTCTGATCCTATATACAAAACCTCTCTTCTTGGCTTCAGCAGCCTACACCCGTGTGCCCCGCACATTCGTCCCTCATTTGCGCCACCCACGGGAGGGGGGGGGCATTTACAGACGCTTAAAAAATTTGGTGTCAAAAGCCAAGCAAAGTCAGCTGCAGAAGAAAAGGAGCCCTGGATAGTAGGCTATGTCGACGCCACTCGTTGGCTGCGTCGACGCACTTGAAGAACAAGACAGAAGGATCGTGCTGGACAACAAGGCTACATCGACACACAATGCCAGTTGCATCGACATAGGCTTGAAGAGCTGGCTGCTAATCGTGCTGGATGATGGTGGCGTCGACACACAACCCCTGCTATGTCGACGCATCCGAAGATAGAACAGAGAAGCCGCCGGATGATCAAATGTTGCATCGATGCAGCTCCCAACCTACGTCGATGCGCTTGAAGCCAAAGGGAAAAGAAATGCCAACGCCTATAGGCTACGTCAACATGACGCGAGAAGACCATACAGCGCAGGATCCGATCGCGGCGTGTGTTCTTCAAAAAGGTTCGATCGGGGGACCCTTCCAGAAGGTCGTACGGCCCATACAAGGCACGTGGCTGGGAGATCTCCAATCATTGAAGATTCTTTGGCCCTGGCTTGAGGAAAAAGAAACACTTGTGCAGCTGCTATAAAAGAGAACGGGGTTCCTGAAGAAAGGCCCCCGTCCCTTCTGCTATTCAAAGCTCCTAAAGGCCGAATCCCAGAGCATTTTCTGCAAGCACCCCTATGCGAAGGAAAGGGAAGAGAGGGAGAGAAGATGTGCTATCTTGGGAGGGGATGGAGTCAATGCTCCTCCCTCCCCCTTCTCTTCTTTTCTTTTCCCTGCTATGTATGTTTTTTATTTCGTTTCTTCCTGTTTGCCTCCTGGACGAACTAGTTCCGGGATGATGTATTTCCATTGTGCAATACAGCAAATGGAATAAATGCTTTAGTGTTTGAATGCTATGTGTTTACTATGATAGAATCTTCATCAATTCTAGTCCCCATGACTGAATTATGGTTCTTTCATTTACGTTCTTCATCTGTCCTTCTCATCGTGGAACAATGCTCTGCCAGCAAGGTAACCGGGACTTAGAGGCTACCCTGTCGCAATGGGTTTGTTTTCCTGAATCTGGTCTCCTACTTACCAGATGAGGGTCTTTGCTTGGCTCTCATTCTAATCTCTGGCGCGCTAGATTGCTCCCAGTGGATCGTTCTAGTTCTTACGGCAGATTCACGCCCTCATGGGCAACACTAATTGCATAATCCCTTCCCCAATACCCCGGACGGGTCTCGACCATTTGTGTCGATTTAGATCACTTTTGTGCATCTGAACTGCATGCTTGCTGTTTGCTCGTTATGCATACTCACTTTCATTCTGTTTGATGCATAAGGTTTTCGAGGAATGGATATTTACCTTCTCACCCATGCCATGGGTTGTTGAGGCTTTGACTCAATCCTAACAACGCTGGAATTTACATTTCTTTGGCTTTCCCCTTTGCTTAATCCCATCTCATTGAGAAGTTGTGGCTCATCACCTTGGCTTTTATCCCAACCCACACGAGCATCTTCCGCTTGCTTGAATGCCCAGTGAGGTCCAGTCTAAAAAATCTGCACATATGCATATCTTCTGCCTTCTCCCCTCATTTCGAATTGCCAGCAAGTCCCCTTTGTACTCTCTACACTGCACGGGCTAGCATCCTATATTAATTTTTCTTTGCTCCGTTCATGCATTCTCGCGGTCTGCAGCATACCGATGTTCTGAACATCATGGTTTCATGTCTCCATCTGGGGTATGGGTTTGCTAGTCTTCCAAGCATGGCCCGTGACCTCATGCACCAGAGTGATAACATCTATTCTTTGATTTCACAGAAGCTTTCTTACATGCATGGACCTATCATTGGGGAAGGGGCACAGTCCACTGCTTCAACCTCAGCATAATGCTGTGATGATTTCTCTGATCAAACCACTTTCACACCAATCAGAGTTTCATGTAGCCACCCTTACATCCCCAGGGATTTGCTTCTCCATAGCATGATCTCTGGAGTGTTGGGTTCGGTGCAGTATTCAGAGGGGGGGGGGGTGAATGAATATAGCCCTTTAAAAATTCACCCAATTAAGAAACCTTCACCCAAAATAAGATTTCACTCACTTGAAAACTAGAATGCTAACAAGACAAATTAGAACACTCATCTACTGAACCTATAAGCAAACACTTGAGCGCCCCTATGCATTCATCTAGCGGAAGCACAAATAGAACAAAACAAACCACAATGCAAGAGGGTTTTTAGGTGGTTCGGTCCAGCAGACCTACATCCACCCCACACTCAACCCAAGTGTGGCTTCCTGCTGACTCACAGCTTGAACAGCTGGGTATCACAGCTTGCCATACATCAGCTGGGCAACACAGCTTGCCGTCCGAGGAATCCTCCTCGCCCGCTGAGCAACACAGCTTGCTGTCCAGTGGAATCTACCACTGCAAACCGCTGGGGATTACAGCTTACCCGTCCAGAGACAGCACCTCTGCAAACCACTGGGCAATACAGCTTGGCCGTCCAGTGGAATCCTCAACTGTCCACTGAGCAACACAGCTTGCTGTCCAGAGGAGTCATTCTCTGCAACGCTGGCTAACAGCTTGAAGGAAAGTATAAAAAGGAAACAAAAGATAAGATGAACATCAATCGGAAAGCTGTAAACATAAAGCACAATATGGCTCTCAAGGAGCTGACTGGCCTGGATTTGATCCACGGTCCAGTGAAGACTGATCTTCAGACAACCTCTCTCACACTCTTCTTCTTACGATCTCACTCTCTCTTTCTCTTTTACTTCTTTCTTCTCTGCTCTCTGTCTCTCTTTCTTTTCTTCACTCTTTTCTTCTTCTCTTCTACTGGATCGAAGGGCTCTCTGCTTCTGCTCTTCTGGTTCAACTCACAGGCTTCGATCAACCTTCAACTGAGGACGAAGGCTTCAATATATAGCAGCAGCAGGTGGATAAGGGCGCGTGTGGCTTCCACAGTTCCCGCCCTAAAATTTCGGATCACGTGGCAGCATCCAGCAGGCTGTCAGTACACGTGTCCTCATCTGGGCACTGTTCTTATCCTCAGATCACGTGCCATCATTAGCCTCTACGAAGAGTGCCTGTCAGACAGATAAGAACTTATCAGGTTAAGTGTTGTATATACTTGCTCAGCCTGAAGCAATGTCTAGACTTGATGATGCAGCGAGCATGCAATGTACAGACTCTACATTGCAGACAGTCAGCAATGTATAGAGTTGCTACGTGCAGGCTGGCATCGCAGTGTACAAACTCTGCGTGCAAGCATTGGGGCGATGTATAGACTTGCTAGGTACGTGCAAGCTAAAGGAGCAAACGGATGTATAGACTCAGCAGCAGGTGCACACAATGTATAGACTTTGTTCGGCACAAAGGCAACTCATTGATGTACAAACTTTGGCTTGAACAATGCACAATGTATGGACTTAGTGTTGTGCGAGCAAGACTGCAGGCAGTGTATAGACTTGATGATGTGCAGTGCATGAACAACCGATGTATAGACTTGGCTATGCGAGCAAGCTACACGATGTGTAGACTTAATGAGATGCAATGTCAACTCTGTACAGACTTGGTCGTGTAAGGCGACGCAAGTAATGGCTGTATAGACTTGCAGACCCAAAGCATAAGACGCTAACTGAGACGGACAATGTACAGACTTGCTGTAATAGTCCGATGTATAGACTTTGAGATCATTCAATCAGCCAATGTGTAAGACATCACGATGTATAGACTTTCTATATGAAGGGCTGTACATACTTGATATAAGACGCAGAATGAGATGCTGAAGTCTGTATAGACTTTGAGAAGCAACGTAGGTAAAAACCCAATGTATAGACTTGTCCTTCGAGCATGCTACAGTCCAATGCATGGACTTTGCTTCCACCTACCAATGTATGGACTTTGCAAGAGACGCACAAAGAGACACTGCCTGAGACGGTCAACTGGACACTGACTCTGTACAGACTTCAACTTAAAGATGCACGATGTACAGACTTTCCAATGTTTAGACTTATGAACAGTACGTGCATCTACAGTGCAAATGTATAGCCTTTATGTAAGAAGGCAACCGCTGTACATACTTTGCAAGCAAAACACTGGGCGTTGTATAGACTTACACTAGCACAGGTGAAGACTTCATGAGAGTGCAGCAGCCAGTGTATAGACTTGTAGAATAGTGATGCAATGTGCAGACTTCGAAGAACACAATATAAAGCAGTGTATATACTTGCAGTGAAGAACAGCAATGTATAGACTTAATGTGATGCACAAGGACACAGCCCAGTGTATAGACTTCACCAATGAAAAGCTCACTGTACAGACTTTGACATGTGAGACACAGAGAATGCACTGAAGTCTGTATAGACTTTAACAATGAATGCATGAGTCACAAGACCGACAGACTTAGCCTGTATAGACTTAGCATGAAGCACACATGCGATGTACAGACTTCAAGTCATGCAATGCAATGTACACACTTCAGCTAAGCAAGCTTCAGTGAATGTATGGACTTCATGAATGCATGCTACGGTGCCAATGTACAGACTTGGTGGAAGGCATGCAATGTATAGACTTCAGAACAAATCCAGTGTATAGACTTCCACCATGATGCATGCAATGCAATGCAGATACTGACTGTATAGACTTATGCATGAGACGCTGAGGAAGACGGTGGATGTACAGACTTCTAAATGTACACACTTAGCCAATGTGCAGACTTTAACAATGTGATGTAATGTACACACTTTTAAAGATGATGCACTGTATAGACTGGAGAGACGGACCAGTGTATAGACTTTACATGAAAGCCCAATGTACATATTTAAGGTTCCACTATATGGACTTTCATGAGACGCTCAATGAGACGCTCATTGAGACGAACGTTGTGCAGACTTTAGCCATGAGACGCTAAATGAGACGGTGACTCTGTGCATGAACAGTGATGTATAGACTTGCATGAGACGGTCAGTGAGACGCACTCTCAGGCTGTACAGACTTTGTGTGTTCATATGCCAATGTACAGACTTAGCTTTGAGCATTGGCTGTATAGACTTTACATGTATGCAAGCACTGTATGGACTTGCCACCAATATATAGACTCAATGCAAGCAGATGGATGTACAGGCATGGCGAATGCAATGTATGGACTTGCAGACAGAACACATGCAGTCTCCAAATAATATACCAGTCACAGTCATATGCATTTTCCACAGAGTATATCAGTTATAAATATTCATGTTGCTATCATCAAAACACAATCTCATAAAGCACTCACTGTGTTGCTATCATCAAAACAAAACAGCATTGCTATCATCAAATCAACATAGCACATGCTTGTGCCTATGAGGCACAACATGGAGGACTCTTCATTGAAGGGATGGATATTGATGGCCAGGAAGCCAGCAACATAATGCGCATGTCAAGGTTGGAAATGCAGCCATCCTTGGGTTAGCGGAGCCCCCTCGTAGGCCAATCCGTAGGGTTTTCCCTACCCAATTTGGGATGTAGAGTAGCCACTCTTGGCTTACTCTGATTTCAGGAGCCATCTCGGAATCTCCGTGGATGCGCTTCCATTTTTCACCCCCAAATGTTCTGATCTAGGGGAGGTGCTGCCCAATTTTTGTCAGGGCTATGGACTTAATAAAAATGGACTAATGACAAAGATATCAACTAAACAACTGACATAATGCTAAAACAGGTGCATTAGAACAAAGAACAATGCTGAGAAGAACAAATTTGAATAGAAAATTTGCCCATGCAAAGAAAATGTTGTGCTGGCAGCAGAAACAAGGAAAATAAAACTGCTTAAAAGAAATGAAAGAAAGAAAATGAATAAAAGAAAGAAACGACAATCAATGAGATAACTAAATAGCTAAAATTTCATGATCATGTGAAGAGCACGCTTGTATGTGCAGATGAGTACGCATTTGCTTGATTTCTATAAAAAAAAGGGCAGTTTGGGGCCTACTGTGGGAGGAGTCGACTCTCTGCCGTGGGAGGAGTCTGTTGGGAGCGGAGGATCGTCAAGCTAGAGGGGGAGGGGGTGAATAGATTGACCACTTAAAAAATTAAACAGAATAAGACGATCGCACACTCTGTGATAGCACAGCCATAACCTCACTCTGTGAACTCTAGAAGGTAAACGCAATATCTAAGAGCACTAACCGAGACAATAAGCACGAAATCAAACCACAAGCACAAACCACAGGAGACAGGAGTTTTAAGGTGGTTCGGTCTCTATCCCGAGACCTACGTCCACCCCCTCACCAACCCGGTGGGGATCACCGCTGAACTTTACAGCTTATGCTAAAACCAGAGAAGAACTCTTCTCTGACCTGCAGATCCAATCTGCAGAAGACAGCAACACACTGTCATAGAACCGCTGTCAAACAGCTTGCAGACACGAAGTCTGTTCTCCCTCTGATCTCAGAACTCACTCTGGATCAGAACAAACCTGTCCACTAAATTCCAGTGGAACAGTAATCCGAATATAACAATGTATAGGAAAAACAAAAATACAAAGTAAGGAATGAACTCAGAAGACGCTGGTCAATGAATCTTCAGGCTTCTTGCGCAGCAGAAGAGAGTGTAGCCTGAAGGGATGAACAACACGATCTGAGTATGATTTCCTCTACACTTGAGGCTAGATCAGACTAATGCTTCCACGGTTCTTCAGCGTCTGATCTACTTCACCAAGAGAACGAACCTGTACCGCAAACTTCGCACTGGACAGTCTTCGAATATCCCCTTGCTCTTAGTTCTCCTTAGGAAGAATACCTCACGCCCTTCCTCTCTACTTTTTCTTCAACTCATCGGATAGAGTAGTGATCCACTTCTCTATCTCCTTTTTCATTTTCCCGCGTAGGATTGGGCCCCACGAGATTCCCAATCATTTGCCCACGTGTGGAGAAGCTTCTGGACTAACGGAGGAAGTGTGCACTTCATTTGCAGACGTGGCTGGCCCACTTTATCCAGTTCTTCTGCCCAAGCGCTTGTCTGGGACTTGATGCGTCGACGCCAGCATCTGGATGCGTCGACGCTGTGTGAAGATAGCTTGAGGACATATTTCTGTCTTGGGCTTCTGGAGGCAGACGCGTCGACGCTGCACCCGAGTGGCGTTGACGCAGTTAGTATGCGCGTGACTTAAACAACTTGAGATATAGTCACAGCGTCGACGCTGTCTTGCTTGAGGCGTCGACGCAGTCTTGATGAAGTGTGCTTCAACTTGGAGGAACTGAAGGCTGCGTCGACCCTTTGAGCTTGTGGCATCGACGCTGGCTATTGCCTGCAATAATTCTCAACAAGAATACTTGCCACATAGCAAATTATCAAATAATACATCAACCTATCATATCATGGTGGTCATCATCAAAACCAGGAGGACAACAATCTCCCCCTTTTTGATGATGGCAACCATGATGGAATTCTAGCACTCTAATGATCATGCAATTCAAAAGCAAGTATCAACATTCAATTCATTCACCATTCAACTAAACACAACACATGATCAAATTATAAAGATGAAAAAGTGAAGTGCATCACTGTCTCACACAGTCTCCCCCTTTGACATCAGCAAGAAGGGGAGGCCACAAGTCAAGTAATTATAACAAAACATCTAGACCATTACTTAGGAAAAAACTATCCATATCTCCTAGACGATTGATTAGAGGACTGGCCATGTGGAGGTGGAGGACGATGCGATGAGAAGGTCTGTTGGGCGTGCAGAGCTTGAATTTCCTGAGTGAGCTCGCCCAACTGAAACATCAGATTACTTTTAAGACCTCCCAGCTCTGAACGGACATCTTCAGATCCTCGTGTTAACATCTCAAGCGTACTGCAAATTGTTTCAATGGAAGATGAAAGACTAGTTAGCTTATCAACAACAGCTTGAAACCGTGGGGCAATCGAGGTTACTGGAGATTGCAGAGTAACTATCGCAATTTGAATGTCATAACACAGGGATTGCAGCTGGGCTATGGTCTGAAGGGTAGAAATCTGTGCAACGTGCATATTGGACACTAACTCTGTAGTCTTGTTTACAATCTTTGCAACACTCTTCAGGACCTTCCTCATTGCTTTGTCAGTTTTCTGCTTGGCCTCCATATAGTTTTTCCATGAGACCAGTATAGAAATTTTAGACATGACAATTCTCTTGTACAGTCGTTCCAGCTGAAAGTCAGTATACAGAATGAACGAATTAATTTTGTCCCCTTGATGCTACATCATTCTAATGAGGTGAACCAGTAAATCCTTTTCTGTGGCACCAGGAGGGGCCTGGAAATAATCATCCTGAGGCTGTTGGCCATTGGACCCAAGTTCTCTATTAGTATTATGTGAGCTGGACTCACCTTGTTCCCACTGAGTCCTGGGTTCCTTTCTAAGGTCATGCCATTCAGGCTCATCATCTTGGAAAGGAGGTGCATCAGGCTGAAATTCTTCCTCATCAGCTATTCTGGGTGGCTCATCAGCATCTTTGGGAGACTCCACCGTATACGAAGGAAAAACCTGTTCACCACCAGCATATGAAGGAGGTGACCTGGCTGGAGCTTGGTCTTCACCTCGGAACTCAATGTCCACATCTCTCTCCTGTCCTGCCCATTGTGGAGGAGAAGCAACTGGCTCAGGAGGTGTCCTGACTAACTCAGGTTCAGGCTCAGAAGGAGGAGCAGCTGCCCTTACATCAGATTGTTGACTAGGCAGCACTCTGACTGGCTTTCCATCTACTATTTTTATTCCCATAAAATTCTGGACAAAAGACATGGAGTAAACATTACCTCTAGGAACTACACATTTCTTCTCATTGCCAAACGGAACTCCAACCTTTCTGAACAGGGCTGTGAGGTGGCTGCGTAGGGTAGAGTCCTAGAGTTGTCAAGACAAGTGCCCATTGTCTGAATAATAACATCAATCAACGAAACTTTGATTTCTTTTAACATGCAGTACAGTAAAAATCTCTGCATGATAGTGACCCTTTCACGTCCACTGCTCTGTGGGGTAAAGATGGATGTGCATATATGGTGCAGTAGACGAACAGGAGATGAAAACTGATTCGCTTTTAAGCTGGACAAATAGGTCTGCTTAATGTCTGAAGGGTCCTCTGGCTGGCCGGTCAAAACAGCAAATGCTTCATGTTCATTCAACGGAAACGAGTGTAGTTCGGCCCCCTTCTTAGGAATCTTCCACACACTGGCGAGTAGACGAGCCGTGAGCTCAAACTTAACACCCTGTACAGAGCTGGTTAGTATTCCAAGGTTGGGTTGATGGCAGAGATTGTGGTAAAACTCCCTGACAAACGTAGGATAATAGATGGAATACTTGGTGGCAAAGTCCCACCAGCCTTGAAACTCCAAAATAGGCCGAATCTCAGGGAAGGCAGCATGAAAAGCTTCGTCTGATTCAATAATATACCGTGGAATTAAAACTTTCAGGGGTTCATCTGTACCGGAAGTAGGAGCGGACACAGAGACCCTAGACTTGGATTTTTTGGAGGAAGGCTTGGTAGATGAACGGGCCTTCTTCTTCTTGGAAGGAGGAGAGGGACTGCGTGGACGCTTCCCCTTGTCCTTGCATTTTTGCGGAGAAGAAGATTTAGGAGGAGGAACCGCCGCAGGTGATTCAGGAGCTTGGGCTTCAGCAGCTAGCTCAGGAGCCGGAGGAGCCAAAGATGGTTCCTCAACAGGCTTCTTTCCTTTCCTGGAGTAGATGAGCGCCATCATCACGGATAGAGGAGAAGAGGATGGCCGTGAGGTGTTTCAGAAGGAGGAGATGAACAGTTGGAGGAGATGAACAGTTGCCTGGGAAGGATGAACGAGAAGGTAGCCGACTGTTTCCTCGGTTGGGGGTTTTAAAAGAGTGAAAAGAGAAACCCCCAATTCGGTTATCGGGTAACCGGGTAATGGATCCAGGTCATATTCTAAGAAAGCTAGACAGAGTGGATGCATCGACGCGAGGAGATCAATGCGTCGACGCCGTGAACACTTATGCTCAAGTGTGCATTGGAAAAGCCCAGATGCGTCGACCTTATGAACAAGGGTGCGTTGACGCCATAGTGAAAATAGACTCTGCCAGACAAAGATTTTGAAAGAGAGAAGAAGAAGCTTAAAGAACAGAACTTGGGAAAAATCGTTAGAGTCCAGGGTTCATAAGATAATACACTCATATTCAGGGATTTTTAATAGCTTCAGTTCAAATTCCCAAGAAAACTAAATTTACTCAGATTAGCTTCGAACCATTTAGTGACATAAAATAATAATATTCTTCCAAGTTTGAAGCACAGAAATGAACATTAACAGTGCAGAAATGGAATAATTTCTAAACTAGCTTCATACTGGGGATCTTCTCACATCAGTATCCTGCATTATTCAATTTCGAAAGAAATCTTTGTAGGAAGAAATTTAATGAGCATTGAGGATGAGTTCATTAGATCTGTTGAGCCTTTTGATTTCATACAAACACACATGAGTTTTAATTTTTATTTTATTTATCACATCCATTAGCAATCAAGTATAGCTAGCCTTGTGACACAAGTACACATGCTTATCAGGCACCAGAGTCCCCGGTGACTCAGCATAGCCAACTATTTTTCCTAGAATCAGAGGTAGTGATCAACCTCATGACATGCCTTTCAACACTTCATGGGTGAGGAAGGTAGTTTCTCGGTTGAGAGTCACCATTGCTCTGAAATGGATTATTTTCATTTAATGACAGAGATAGTAGTCCACCTCGTGACTTGCTCTTTAGCACTTCTTTGGTGCATAGAGCCAGTTTCTCAGTGAGAGCCTACCAGTGCTCTGCGAATTACAGATACATTGTGTGTTGCACTTTATCTTTTAGCTCCTTTTTAGACCTAAACAAACTTTAGCAACAATACCAATTAAATTCCAATTCATTGAAAGATCCTTCTACTTTTGATTAATTTGGGATAAAGAGATGATAGGAACCAAGTCATTTTAACTTGTTTAGTCCTTATTCCAGATTCAATCACTTTTAGGTTCAAGTACTGTTGAGTTCAACCATTGAAGGACACACATTTTATATCATTAAGTAGTGTGAAGCTATTCTGAGACAAAAACTTGTTTTCATTAGAAATTATCCCCTTAGCTCCCCCTGAATTTAAGGCATTAACTTTTCACCCTAACATTTGAGACAATTCCCTTATTCTGGAATAGAAGGAGAGTACATCAAGAAATCTTGGTGGCACTTGTTGGGAGCAGAAGGTGAATAAGATAGAAGATAAGCATGATGGGGTGCAAAGGAGACTCTTGAAGAAGAACAAGTCTAGCAAGAAGGATGGATGAGGCGACCCTATGGACTAGACGAGAGAACACAGTCACCACCACAGCTCTCTGTTTCTAGTAGAGCGTCGACGCAGAACACCTGCAGCGTCGACGCACTCAGCCATTCTGCTCGGACAGTTTATTAGTGATCAGAGGCAGTCCACCGCTGCGTGGACGCATCCTAGAGGCTGCGTTACCGCATCAGACATCTTATCTACAGACTTCCAAATTTATTCCAAGGACTATTTATACCTAACTCCCCCTTAACTCAAGCATGATTTAAGAGAATAAAAAACGGATGAAATTGTGAACATGCTGAGGTTTTATTTTAGATGAACAAAAACAAGTGAAACTAACAAGGATTCATACTCCCCCTAAGTATATGAATTATTCAAACATGGACATTTTGACCATAGCAGGACATCAAATGATCATGACAAAGGCAATCAAAGAGCATTCAGACATTTGAGCATGCAATCAATTCAAGCTTCAGAATGTAAATTACAGAGTCCAAGCTCTCGTCTAAGATATGAAAACGCTCATTATTGAGAGGCTTGGTAAAAATATCAGCTAGTTGTAGTTCAGATTCTATAAAAACAAGCTTGAAACTCCCTTTACTGACCTCATCTCTTAAGAAATGATGTATGATTTCAATGTGCTTGGTCCTAGAGTGCTGGATGGGGTTCTTGGCCAGGTTTATGGCACTTGTGTTATCACACAATATTGGGACACATCCAAGATCAGTTTGGTAATCTTGGAGCTGATGCTTGATCCACAACACTTGAGTGCCACAGCTCCCTGCAGCGACATATTCTGCCTCTGCAGTGGACATTGCCACTGAGTGTTGTTTCTTGGAAGCCCAAGAGACCAAGCACCCACCCAAAAATTGGCAGTAGCCACTAGTGCTTTTTCTGTCCAATTTACATCCAGCATAGTCTGCATCCGAATATGATACCAGATCAAAGGAGCAGGATGCAGGATACCATATCCCTAAGTCTTGAGTTCCAGCAAGGTATCTAAAAATACGCTTGACAGAACTTAAGTGGGATTCTCTAGGATCAGCTTGAAAACGAGCACACATGCAAACACAAAATTGAATATCAGGCCTTGATGCAGTAAGGTATAAAAGTGACCCTATCATACCTCGATAGGTCTTGGCATCAACTTGTGTACCTTTCAAGTCTGCATCCAAGGGTGTGTTTGTGCACATGGGAGTGCTGATTGCCTTTAGATTTTCCATTTTATACTTCTTCAGTAGCTCCTTGATGTACTTTGTCTGACAAATAAAGCATCCGTCCCTGCTTTGAATAATCTGCATACATAGGAAAAATTGAAGTTCACCCATGAGGCTCATTTCAAATTCTGTTGTCATTAAGTTAGCAAACTCCTTACACAAATTGGGTTTAGTGGAACCGAAGACAATGTCATCAACATATATTTGAACCAGAATGATATCTGAATTCCTTACCTTTGTAAACAATGTCTGGTCCACTTTACCTCTTGAATATCCTTTTTCAGTGAGGAAGGAGCTGAGCCGGTCATACCAGGCTCGAGGTGCCTGCTTGAGTCCATACAGTGCTTTGTCTAACCTGTATACGTGGTAAGGATTTTCTGCACATTCAAAACCAGGGGGTTGTTCCACATATACATCTTCTTTTATTATTCCATTTAGGAAAGCACTTTTTACATCCATTTGTTGTAATTTTATTCCATGACTTACAGCATATGCAAGCAACAACCGAATGGCTTCTAATCTGACTACTGGTGCAAAGGACTCTTCGAAGTCGATACCGAACTCTTGATTGTAGCCCTGTGCAACCAGTCTAGCTTTATTCCTAACAACAACACCATTTTCATTTTGTTTGTTTTTATAGACCCATTTAGTTCCTATTATAGATTGATCCTTGGGTCTAGGCACTAGATGCCACACTTCATTTCTTGTAAATTGGTTGAGTTCTTCATGCATGGCATTTATCCAGTTGGGATCTTTTAAGGCCTCAATGACATTTTTGGGTTCAGTTTGAGACACCAGAGCCATGTTATCCAATTCTTGAATTTGAGAACGTGTTCTAACAGGTTCATGCAGGTTGCCAATTATGCTAGATGAGGGGTGATCCCTTAACATCCTAATGTTAGTTAGAAGGTCACCTCCATTGATATCTGCATTACCCTGATTACTCGACTCTGGCTCATCTTCTTTTGGCCTTGAATCTCCTTCCAATGTTTCTCTCTCCTCCAGCTTGTCAAGGAAGTCTTCATCACCCTCGTTCCTGCATGAAGATTCAACTTGTGAATTTCCGATTAGCTCATCAAAAACAATGTGAGGTGATTCCTCAACCGTTTGTGTTTTTAAATTTAGGACCCTATATGCCCTAGAGTGACTAGAGTATCCTAAGAAGATGGCAGGCTCACTCTTGGGTTCAAACTTATCTAGGGCCCGTTTATCATTATTCTGAACAAAGCATTTTGAACCGAAAACTTTAAAATGAGCAACAAAGGGCTTCTTACCTTTCAGCATTTCATATGGAGTCTTTTTGGACTGAGGTCTTACCATTGCCCGATTTACAATGTAGCATGCAGTGTTCACAGCCTCTGCCCAATACTTCCTTGGGAGTTGCCCTTCAATCAGCATGGTTCTGGCCATCTCCACAAGGGTTCGGTTTCTCCTCTCCACGACTCCATTTTGTTCAGGTGTTCTTGGGGAAGAAAACCTGTGATTTAGCCCTGTTGCTCTGCAGAAATCCTCAAATTCAGAGTTGTCAAATTCTCCACCATGATCTGACAAAATGGAAGAAATGACAAACTTACCATCCTGCTGTGTTTTCTTGAAGAATGCCTGAAATTCCTCAAATGCCTCATTCTTATGAGTTAGAAAGAATACCCAGGTACATCTAGAAAAATCATCCACTAGAACAAATCCATATTTATTACCACTAATGCTTGCTGTTCTAGTGGGTCCAAACAAGTCCAAATGAATGAGTTCAAAAGGTTTAGTGGACTGACTCTCTACCTTGGACTTAAATGACTTCCTAGTGTGTTTGCCTTGGGTGCATGCATTACAGATTTTGTCATTTTTCTTGAATGAAGCATCAGGTAGGCCATTTACCATGCTGTGTTTGGCTAACTTATGCAAGACACTATAGCTAGCATGTCCTAGCCTACGGTGCCACAACCAAGCTAGTTCAAGTTTATTTACAGCAAGGCAAAGATTATTATGAGCAGGATCGTCTAAATCTACCATGTACATGTTGTTTATCCTTTTTCCAACAAATTTAACTTTTTCTGATTTTTCTTCTAAGATGGTGCATGTATTTGCATCAAACACCACTTTATTACTCCTATCACACAGCTGGCTTATATTGAGCAAGTTATACTCTAGACCCTCTACTAAAAGATCATCATCAATGGAGGTAGAAGGGTTCTTGCCAACTTTATCTTTGCCAACTATTTTACCTTTATTGTTTCCACCAAAGGTGACAAAGCCTCCATCCTTCTCAACCAAGAGACAAAACTTGGCCTTGTCCCCTGTCATATGCCTTGAGCAGCCACTATCAAGATACCACCTGTTGTGCACGGCCGCAAGGCATTCCTGCATGAATCATCAAACAAGAGATTTTGGAACCCAAACACACTTGGGTCCCATTGAATCACTGGATGACTTCAGGTAATTTAGCAGGTTCTTAGGAATCCACATTTGTCTTTGTTGAGGTTTTTTATGGATTTTAGTTGAGGAGGTAGCAGGTTTCTGATTTGATTTTAAGGTTGTTTTAGATGCTTTATTGAACCATCGTTTATTTTGACTCCAATAGGTTTCTTGGTGGTGTGGGTTGAATGCCCTAATGAATGCATTTGGCTTATTGGATATGCATACATGGGATGCGTCGACCTACCTGAATGAGTGTGTGGACTCACCCACCCATAGTCGCTTCTGTGAGCATGATAGAATGTAGGGTGCGTGGACGCATTGTGATGTGTGCGTCGGCCCATCCGCCAAGACTGATTGAAGTGTTGGCCATGGTGGTTTGGGTGCGTCGACGCATTTCCCTGCATGCGTCCACCCATGTGGTCGTTCCTATTCTTATGGACTCTCTGGAATCCGGTCTGCGTCGACACATTACTGGCCTTGCGTGGACGCATCTGGCTCTTGCCAGACTTGATGCTTTCAGTCTTTCTACTACGATGCTGGTGAGAGGAGGGTCTGGAGCTGGAAGCCTTATGTGGTGATGAAGTGACAGACTTGCAGCTGGTTACATTCTTAGCAAATTTTGCCTTAGGAGTTTCATTCATCTTCTCTTTTCCTTTCTCCTTTGTCACTTCATTTATCTTAATCTGTTTCTCCTTAGCTTTCTTCTCTTCTGACACGAAGGTCACCAGCTTAATTCCAATTTCTTTCTTTTTGCTTGGATTATATCCAAGTCCTTCCTTGCCAACATTGCATTTTGTTCCCAGTAAAGCATCAAGATTATGTTTGCCTTGTGTCATTTTCTCCAGGGAAGCTTGTTTGTCCAATTTTTCTTCTTTAGCTTTCTTCAAATCTTTCTGAAGTTTCAAGTTGACACCATTTACGGCTTGGTATTTTTCTTCAGCGATTTTGGTGTCCTTTTCCAGTTTCTGCATTCTTAACTTCAGTTCATCGTGCGAATTTAATAAGAATTCATTTTCTCTTTTCAATTCAAACAATTGAGATTTGTATTCATTTTCTTCATTCAGAGTTTTTTTTCAGACATACAATTTCATCCTCTAGCACTTTAACCTTTTCATTTGACAAGTTCTCTTGATTTCCCTGGTTCTTCTTCTTTTTAAGCATTTTATTTTCTTTCTTCACAGCATCATATTTATCCATAAGGTCATTGAAGGCTTCTTCCCAGTCATTACAAGTAAATTCATCAAATGGAGAATTTACCTCAGCAGAGTCCTCTCCCCTGGCCATTAGGCATAGCTTCACCTCTTTTTCTTCCTCTGAGGTGCTATCCTCCTCTTCTTCTTCTTCATCACTCCATGTACTGATCATGGCCTTGGGCTTTTTATTTTTGAACTTGGGGTGAGCTTTCTTGGAATTTTCTGGACACTCTGATTTGATATGTCCCTGTTTCCTGCATTGATAACAAACCACTTTGTCATATTTCTTAGATTGGTCAGACTTAAACTTAGAATTCATTTTACCTTGATAGCTTCTAAGTCGACCAGTTTTACCTTCCCTTCGTAAGAATTTTTGAAATTTCTTTGTGAGCATGGCAATCTCACCTGAATCACTGTCGGATGAAGAGGTCAGACTCTCATATGAGCTCTCCTTACAGCTTGGAGCAGCTTTGAGAGCTAGTGGTTTCTTCTTCTTTATTTCCTCATCAGATCTTTTCAAATTCAGCTCATAGGCCATAAGGGAACCTATCAGCTCGTCAGGAGTGGTCTTGGGAAGATTCCTAGATTCTTCGACTACTGTGGCTTTTGTGTGCCACACGGGTGTCAAGGATCTAAGAATCTTTCTCACCAGCTCATAATCTGAATAGGCCTTCCCTAGACCTTTGAGACCATTGACAAGCAACGTTAAACGAGCATACATTTCAGAAATACTTTCTTCAGGTTTCATGTGGAACGACTCATATTCAGAGATTAACATGTTAGCCTTGGTCTCCCTTACCTTCGAGGTACCCTCGTATATTACCTCGAGTCGATCCCACATTTCTTTTGCACTCGCACATGAGGAGACACACAAGAATTCCTTGGGGTGCAGGGAGCATTGCATAATGTTCATTGCCTGCCAGTTGACGGTTGATTTTCTTACCTGCTCCTTCACCCATAATTCTTCGTCGCCTTCAATTATATAGGGCCCCTTACTCACGACCTTCCATGTTTCATAGTCCTGGGCCCTGAGAAAAACTTGCATGCGATTCTTCCAATAGGAATAGTTAGTCCCATCGAAAAATGGTGGTCTATTCACAGCATAACCCTCTGGCATGAGTCCTTTGCTCTCCATTACTTCTCTCTAGGCTGTTAAACCCTTCAAGAGAGCCTGGAGCTCTGATACCACTTGTTGGGAGCGGAGGATCGTCAAGCTAGAGGGGGAGGGGGTGAATAGATTGACCACTTAAAAAATTAAATAGAATAAGACGATCGCACACTCTGTGATAGCACAGGCATAACCTCACTCCGTGAACTCTAGAAGGCAAACGCAATATCTAAGAGCACTAACCGAGACAATAAGCATGAAATCAAACCACAAGCACAAACCACAGGAGACAGGAGTTTTAAGGTGGTTCGGTCTCTATCCCGAGACCTACGTCCACCCCCTCACCAACCCGGTGGGGATCACCGCTGAGCTTTACAGCTTATGCTAAAACCAGAGAAGAACTCTTCTCTGACCTGCAAATCCAATCTGCAGAAGACAGCAACACACTGTCATAGAACCGCTGTCAAACAGCTTGCAGACACGAAGTCTGTTCTCCCTCTGATCTCAGAACTCACTCTGGATCAGAACAAACATGTCCACTAAATTCCAGTGGAACAGTAATCCGAATATAACAATGTATAGGAAAAACAAAAATACAAAGTAAGGAATGAACTCAGAAGACGCTGGTCAATGAATCTTCAGGCTTCTTGCGCAGCAGAAGAGAGTGTAGCCTGAAGGGATGAACAGCACGATCTGAGTATGATTTCCTCTACACTTGAGGCTAGATCAGACTGATGCTTCCACGGTTCTTCAGCGTCTGATCTACTTCACCAGGAGAACGAACCTGTACCGTAAACTTCGCACTGGACAGTCTTCGAATATCCCCTTGCTCTTAGTTCTCCTTAGGAAGAATACCTCACGCCCTTCCTCTCTACTTTTTCTTCAACTCATCGGATAGAGTAGTGATCCACTTCTCTATCTCCTTTTTCATTTTACCGCGTAGGATTGGGCCCCACGAGATTCCCAATCATTTGCCCACGTGTGGAGAAGCTTCTGGACTAACGGAGGAAGTGTGCACTTCATTTGCAGACGTGGCTGGCCCACTTTATACAGTTCTTCTGCTCAAGCGCTTGTCTGGGACTTGATGCGTCGACGCCAGCATCTGGATGCGTCGACGCTGTGTGAAGATAGCTTGAGGACATATTTCTGTCTTGGGCTTCTGGAGGCAGACGCGTCGACGCTGCACCCGAGTGGCGTTGACGCAGTTAGTATGCGCGTGACTTAAACAACTTGAGATATAGTCACAGCGTCAACGCTGTCTTGCTTGAGGCGTCGACGCAGTCTTGATGAAGTGTGCTTCAACTTGGAGGAACTGAAGGCTACGTCGACCCTTTGAGCTTGTGGCGTCGACGCTGACTATTGCCTGCAGTAATTCTCAACAAGAATACTTGCCACATAGCAGATTATCAAATAATACATCAACCTATCATATCATGGTGGTCATCATCAAAACCAGGAGGACAACAGAGTCGACTCTGAGAGTCGACTCTGTTTCCCACGGGTTCTGTTCCGAATGTCTGAACAGCAAATGTGCTCAGGAGTCGATAGCTTGAGTCGACTCCCCTTGAGCTCAACTGCTGTCCAGCAACCAGGCCTGCTGCGAAACAGATCAATACCCTACATGCACCATGCAACTTGCGTTAATGCTTACTGAATCTACATGAGCATAATTAAAATTACTCCCTTATGCATCCCTCAACACTGGGCAACTCATTAACATCCGCAATGAACCATGCTTGCATCATGCGTGAATTGAACCCTATGCATATACCACCTATGTATGATTGCATGCCATGATCTATGGTATATCAAATGGTGGGTTGAAAAAGGCTAGGTTATGCCCAATTGGACACTCCCACGATGCGCGAGTACATAACTCCGCTTGGTACCAAGGTCACACTGCACAAACGCATTATTGAACTCCCTGCCTGCACATGATTTCAGAATGCCTGCAAGACCCTTTTTTTAGCATAACCTCCCCTTTACATCTATGCATGCTTGAAATGTTATGATGAAGTGATGTCAAGAAACCAATTGTTGCATATGTGCATTCCATGCCATGGCAAGCCACTCTCAAATAATAATAATAATAATAATAACACCCTTAACCTGTTGTAGGATATCCATAACATAAGCCAAAAGCGAATAAAGAACAAAGAAGTAAGAAAGGGAAAGTGTTCTGCGCCCTGACGCAGGCTGCATCGACGCAGCTTAGTCTTGCATCAACGCAGCATGGCTCTCTGTGAAGGCTTCTAGCGCACTGCGCCGACGCAGCCCGCGCGTTGTGTCGACGCAACAGTGCTTTGGGTGAGACCCCAGCGCATTGTGCCGACGCAGCCGGTGCTGCGCGTCGACGCAGCATAGTCTGCGCTAGCCCCTGGAGGGCTCTGTGCGTTGACGCGGCCCCGCCCTACGTCGACGCAGTGGCCCTTTGTGAGCCCCGTGCGCTTAAAAAAAGAGGGAAAAGAAAAGATATACAGAAAAATGTATAATGATAATAATAATGATAAAATAGATAAATGATAAAAGAAAATAGATGGTAAGACAGTTTGCAAATAAAAAATAATAATAATAAGTACAAAAGAAAATGAACAAAATATAGTAGTAATAAAAGATGACAAATATGAACAATGTTAATAAATATGATACAAATAATAATAATAATAATGCAGGTGGCTTAAAGCTTGATAATAAAAAATAAAAAAATGAATGAACACCAACACTTCCTTTAAGGATTTAAGGTCCTTTGATCTGGGCTCCTCCTCCTTTAGACCCTATGCAAAGGGAACATTAATGAGCCCTCTGGTCGTGCTTGAACCTTGGGGTCACCCCATCATGGTCATGGCTTGACTTTACCCTGGGCCTATAGCCCGCTACGTCTCACATATTTCTATTGGGATCTATTCCCGAATATCAAACTTGCCATGATCTTGGCATACATTTGACTTATCAATTGTGACTCTTGTCCAAACATAAATTGGTCAACTAACGACTGGTTTTGTTCAAATGTTTACACCTCAATGAGGGATGTTTTAATGAAATTCAGAATTTTCATTACTACTCTTTCATTAATATCAATTTTAGGCCCGAGGGCCCCTTCCCCTATTGTTTAATCAAAGGTTTTCTCCCCTCCGGGGAGATGTAATTAACGCCGTGACCTTTATGGCACGGCGGATTTTAGTCCCGACCCAATACCCACAATCATCTAGTTAGTCAGATGGAGCGCACCCGTGGTTTCAGGACCACCCTAGTCTTGAAACCCGAATAAATTGTCACTTTGGTGACTGGCACGTCCACGCACTTAATAAACCGAATAAACTCAAGAACGAAAAGATGATAAAAAGATTAAAAAAGATGACTAATCTCAAGAGTGCGTCCAACACCATAACACTGGCTTTTTTGAAAAAGACCCATGCATGATTTTGGTCTACAGGACTCAACCATCCAGAATGCTGGATTTCTAGAAAATGAACCTTGCAAGATTTCAGTGGACCAATTCATAGGATCCGTTGACCGATCTCAGACAGTAAACCCTTCACATATCATGCACAGAACCTGTTCAGAACCTTTTAATAGAACCATTCATGAATTACCCTTCACATATCATGCACAGAACATGTTCCTTAACCATGAAATTTAACAGAACCATATGATGAACTCGGTTCATAGAGTGTCTCACAGAGTCTCATAACCATTTTTCATGCACAGAGCTCACAAAATCTATCTACAGAACCTGCACAATACCTTCACATACCATTCACAGATGTAGCTCATTCACAAAGCATAGGCCAACTTGTTCACATACCATGCACAGACCATTTCACAGAACCTGTTCGGAACCATTTAATAGAACCATTCGTGAATTACCCTTCACATATCATGCACAGAACATGTTCCTCAACCATGAAATTTAACAAAACCATATGATAAACTCGGTTCACAGAGTGTCTCACAAAGTCTCATAACCATCTGTCATGCATAGAGCAAACAAAACTTGTCTACATAACCTACACAATACCGTCACATATCATTAACAGATGTAGCTCATTTACAAAGTGGAGAGGGGGATTTCTGTAGCCCAATTAAGAGCAGCCAAACTAGACCCATCAGGACCGAGCGAGGCTCAGCTCATCCAAGTGATAGCCCTCTAGGGCCCACTTCGGCAAAAAATCCCAATAAAGATCACTCGGGATCCCATCCTTCCTCGGCGGCCCTTAGGCTCGGAAGGCCCGAATGTCAGGACGGAGGAAGACCCACGCCCGAGCCATCCCTCCAGTGGGATAAAGGTGAGTGCTCCGCGCCCACTCCGATCTGACTGCATCTGAGCTATGCCTATCGCCCGGACAGGGTTGGCACTTCTCATGCTTGGATCGACTGACAAGTGTTTATCCATGCAGCCGTTGAAAGTCCTTTATGAGTAGGAGTTCAGGGGGATAAGGGAGCCACGATCCCCCAAGGTCATGAAGAGCCCACGATGAGGACGTAACGATCCCATGATGAGGACGTAACTCCCGCCTGAAACTCCTCAGCTTATGGGACTCATCCGGGGAGCTCACTATATAAACCAGGGACTCCCTCCGGCGGCAGGTAAGGCAGATACAGGCCTAACACTCCCTGAGCAGGAACCACTTCACCATCTTGGTGTTGGGAGGTCTCGCGCATTTCTTTCTACCTCCCTCAATATCTTCCACCAACGCTCTACTGACTTAGGCATCGGAGGGTTTTCCCCAAGGAACCATCCCTGGGCCTCCTGATTTGTTTCCCTTTCTCTGTAGTTCACTATCCGGTGATCATCCTCCCAGCTCAGGACCAGCGCGAGATCCCGCCCCTTCATCTGGCGCCGTCTGTGGGAAACGACCAAAGAGCCAGTATGGTGAGAAGAAGTTCAGGGAGGAGGACCGCAGGCGATGGGGGAAAGGCCATGGCGGAAGCGGGGGAAGGCCCCTCACAAGCCTCCTAAAACCCCCCCCTCAGGTGCCAGCACTCCCGCCGACTGACCACCCCTCCGCCTGTGGCCGGGCTGCCGCCCCCTCCTCCCACGGTGGTAGGGCTGCCGCTCAACGGTGGCACCGACTCCTTCCAAGCCCTCAACGCGAGACTGGACGTCCTCGTGGAACTCATGAGGACCCAGGTGGCCAGGGATGGAAGGTCACGCGCCCCTCCGGAGAGCCCTCCCCGTGAGAACGTGTCCCAGCACACCATCGGAGGCTGCTTCACCCTCCGAGGACAGCAGCTCATCCGTAACAAAGTAGGAGGACCCTCGCAAGCCCCCCCTCCAGAGCAAGAGGCTTCCTCCACGCCAAAGCGGGGTAGGCATGGGGCATGCCGTCCGCTCCCGGAGATCGAAGTCCCCAGGGAGCGCCAGGACAGCCTGCCTTCACGCCCCCTCAGCCCTATGGCGCAGCGGTAGCCGGAGCTATCCCTCAGACTGCGAGAATGCGAGAGGCGTTTCGCAGAGCAGGAGCGCATCCTGCGAGCCCTGCAGAAGACCTCTCCACCAGAGGACGAGGAGAGATCGTCATTCTCTGACCATATCTTGAAGGCAGAGGTATCTCCCCGAACCTCCATCCCGACCTTCAAGCCCTACGACGGCCAGGGTGACCTGGCCGACCACTTCGACAGCTTCGACGCTCTGATGACCCTTCACGGCGCATCCGACGCCATCAAGTGCCGAGCCTTCGCGACCACCCTAGTCCAAGGTGCCCAAGCATGGTTCCGGGCCCTCGCCCCCGGATCCATCTGAGACTTCAAGCAGTTCGGGCGAGTATTCAAGCAGAGTTTCACCGGTAGCGGCCCCCCAAGGTCAGTAGCGGGGCTTTTGGCCCTCAAACAGGTGCAAGGGGAAAAACTTCAGGCCTACATTCTCCGATTCAAATCGGAAGCCCTGAGGATCCCCCGCCTGGACGTCGCCTCGGCCATAACCGCACTGACCGGGGGCACCCACGATGAGAACCTCCGCCGCGAGCTTGTCCTCCACCATCCCTCGACCCTTGCTGCGCTAGTGACTCTGGCATTGCGCCACGTCGAGTGCGAGGAAGTGCTCAGTGCATGCCGAGACGCAACCGGCTCGAGTCTGGAGGGGGACAAGAAGCGGGCACCCGAGCCAAGCTCGGGCCCAGGGAAAAGGTGGAACCGAGACGGGGAACGCAAGGAACCGTCACGGAGGTACGAGCGGTACACTCCCCTAACCGCTCCAGTATACGAGATTTATGAAGACATCAAAGGCTCGGGCCTCCTCCGCCAACCCGAGCCAATGAAGTCAAAGAACCGCAGTCGCAGCAAGCATTGCCTGTTCCACAGTGACCATGGGCATCATACCGGCGACTACCACCAGCTTCAGGACGAGATCGAGCGTCTCATTCGTCAGGGGCACCTCTCTCGGTTCGTGGCCGGGCACCAGGAAGACCGAGGCACCCCAGAGGAGATCGACAACGCCCCCCGAGGGGTCCACATCAACGTCATTACCGGAGGAGCTGCATCAGGAGGAGACAGTGGCCGGGGAAGGAAGCGTCATGCTGAGTGGGCGAGCCGAGCCATCGAGCCTCCCAGGGCCCCGCCAAGCGAACCCCAGGTCATAATCTTCTCCGACTGAGACCTGGAGGGGCTGAGCAACCCACACGACGACGCCCTAGTGATATCGGCCACAATAAACCATTGTAAAATAGACAGGATTCTGGTTGACAATAGAAGTGCCCCTGATGTATTATCCTACGAATGTTTCCTTAAGATGGGGGAGGATCCGTCTAAACTCCGCCCGATCCGGACCCCCCTTTGTGGGTTCAATGGCTAGGCCACCTATCCCGTGGGAGCCCTAAGCCTGCCGATTACTCTTGGCACCCCACCCAAAACCGTTACGGTCATGGTGGACTTCATAGTGATCGAAGGTATGATAGCATATAATGCAATCTTCGGCCGAGGAATCCTCAACCGAACGAAAGCGGTGCCTTCTACTTATCACCAAAAGATGAAGTTCCCCACCAAAAATGGATTGGGGGAAGTCCGAGGTAACCAGGCAATGGCCCGAAGGTGCTACAATATCTCGGTTGAAGCCACAAGGCTAGACGGGAAAAACAAGGGCCCCTGGGAAGTCGAGGAAAAATCCGCAACCGCCGAACCTGGAGGCGAATTGCTAGCGGTTTTCCTAAATGACGACCCGACCCTAGGAGTAAAGATTGGAGCCGACCTAACATCTGAGGTTCAACAGCAATACAAAGAGTTCCTTTCCGCGTACATCCGGTTCTTTGCATGGTCTGATGATCAACTCCCCGGGATACCGGAAGAGACGATGGTGCATAAGCTCAACCTCGACCCAACCATGAAGCCCATGCAACAACCCAGAAGGAAGCATGTGCCAGAGAAGCAGACAATTATCAAGAAGCAGGTCACCAAGGGGCAGAAGACTGGCCTTTTTAGACCGGTCCTGTACCCGACGTGGCTAGCTAATGTCGTCCTGGTGCCGAAAGCTTCAGGAAAATGGCGGATGTGCATGGACTTCACCGACCTGAACAAGGCTACTCCAAAGGATTGCTATCCCTTACCGAGCATCGACCAACTGGTTGATTCAACCTCGGGCAATGAGATACTCAGCTTCCTAGATGGCTACTCAGGTTACCACCAGATCAGAATGCACCCCGAAGACATCGAGAAGACCGCCTTTATCACCAACTTCGGCGTACACTGTTACACCCGGATGCCTTTCGGGTTGAAGAATGCCGGAGCCACGTACCAAAGGCCAGTCAACCATATGTTCGAGGGACAGCTCGGTCGGAACGTCGAGGCCTATATTGACGACATGCTCGTGAAGACCCCCAAGGCCGAGGACCACTTCGCCAATCTAGCAGAAACTTTCGACACCCTCCTGAAGTACAACATGAAGCTCAACCCCGCCAATTGCGCCTTCGGAGTAAAGTCCGGGAAATTCTTGGGCTTCTCAGTCACTCAGCGTGGGATCGAGGCCAACCCCGACAAGGTCCAGGCCATCCTGGACATGCGCCCACCCACCTGCATCAAAGACGTTCAACGCCTTACCGGGCGCGTTGCTGCGCTCAGTAGATTCCTGTCCCGCGCGGCTGAATGATGCCTACCCTTCTTCAAAATGTTGAGAGGGCCCAAAATGGCATCTGCCACATTCGCATGGGACGAGGAATGCCAAAGAGCGTTCGCCGAGCTTAAGGAGTTCCTGGCTTCGCCCCCAGTGCTTTCCAAGCCCGTCCCAGGGGAAGCCTTATATCTCTATCTCTCGGCAACTCCATCCACAGTTAGCTCAGTCCTAGTCAAAAATGACTTGAGAATCGAGAGACCGGTCTACTACACAAGCAAGGTGCTCGGCGAGGCTGAGAAAAGGTACCCCGCAACCGAGAAACTCATGCTAGCATTGGTTATCTCGGCCAAGCACCTCCGACCCTATTTCCAAGGGCACTCCATCACCGTGCTGACCGGCAAACCATTGAAGAAAATTCTCACTCACCCTGAAGCCTCGGGACGCCTCGTCAAGTGGGCCATCATGCTCGGGGCCTATGATATATCGTATCGGCCTCGCTCGGCTATCAAAGGCCAGGCGCTCGCCGACTTCATCGCCGAGAGCACCATCCCGACTGAAGAAAGATCTCCGTCCGCACCCGGGCCGACCTGGGAACTGTTCGTCGACGGATCTTCCAATTCAGTCGGAAGCGGTGCTGGCATCCTCCTGAAGTCCCCCGAAGGAGCAGAGCTATAGTACGCCCTGAAGTTCAACTTCCAAGCATCCAACAACGCTTCCGAGTATGAGGCCCTCATATCGGGAGCCCGCATGGCCCGGCGGTTAGGGGCTGAGCGAGTCAGAATTCACACCGACTCCCAACTGGTCGCTAGCCAAGTCAACGGTGATTATGAAGCTCGGGAGGCACCAATGATCAAATACCTCCAACTAGTCAAGACTGTGGCACAATAGTTCGAGAGTTTTGAGGTAGTCCGAATAGCTCGGGAGGAAAACTCCCGAGCGGACGCCCTCTCTCGGCTGGCCTCCTCTCTTGACCCCGAGGGTACTCAATCGGTCCTTCTCGAAGAGCTAGAGCGACCGAGCATCGATTCGGAGCTCCTAGCTGTTGACTTGACCTCCCCAAGCGACTGGCGTACCCCCTATCTGTCGTGGCTTCAAGACTCTCAGGAGCCTCCCGACCCTCAGGAAGCCCGAAGATTGAAGTACCAAGCTCGGTGATTCGTCACTCTGGATGGCGCTCTCTACTGGAGATCCTTCTCTGACCCTCTTTTGAAGTGCCTCGGTGCCGACGAAGCCAACTGAGCGATAGAAGAAGTTCACGAAGGTCTGTGCGGAGCGCATGTGGGGGGAAGATCACTCGCCAGGATCTTGCTACGACGAGGTTATTGGTGGCCCACCCTACAGCATGACTGCTCAGCCTACACACAACGTTGTGACCGTTGCCAGTGATTCGACCACTTGATCCATCAGCCAGCAACGGAGCTTATCACCCTAGACGAGCCTTATCCTTTCGCTCACTGGGGAATCGACATCCTCGGGCCATTCCCCACGGCCCAGGCCCAGAAGAAGTTCATTATCGTTGCCATCGACTACTTCACTAAGTGGATCGAGGCCGAAGCCACTACAAGGATCACCGAGACAGTTGTCTGGAATTTCATCTGGAAGTCGATCATCTATCGCTACGGCATCCCCCGGGTGATAGTGAGCGATAATGGTCGGCAATTTGATTCTTGGTAGTTCCGAGATAGATGCGCCGACCTCAATATTAGCAATCACTTCACTTCGGTCGCCCACCCTCAGGCTAACGGGCTGGTCGAAAATGCCAACAAGACTATCTTAAAAGGCATCAAGACTAGGCTCGTCAAAGCCAAAGGCAACTGGCTCGAGGAATTGCCGAACGTACATTGGTCGCACAGAACGACTCCCAGAATGGCAACCGGTGAAAGCCCTTTTTAGCTGGTATATGGTACCGAGGCCGTGATCCCGTTGGAGATTGGCAACCCCTCTCTCCGAGTCATCTACTTCCCGTTCGAGACAAATGACCAGAAACTGCTCAAAAATCTCGACTTAGCAGATGAAATCCGAGAGATTGCCAGCATCAGAGCAACGGAGTACCAACGCCGCCTCACTCGATACTACAACGCCAAAGTCTGAGACAGACACTTCCAGCCGGGAGACTTCGTCCTCAGGAAAGCTGAAGCCTCTTGACCACTTGAGGCGGCGGACAAGTTATCCCCTAACTGGGAAGGCCCCTACCGAGTGGTCGAGATACTCAGAAAAGGAGCATACCGCCTATCCACGATGGAAGGAGAGCCCATCCCTCGGACCCGGAACGCAACTACATTACGCAAGTTCTACTTCTGAGTACTGAGTATTATGCAAACGACATGAGATAAAACAAAAGACTCCTTTCTTTTTATTCAAACAACCTGTTTGTACATCAAGAAGGCCGAAGATAATAGAATACATGTCAAAAAAGCAAAAGATCCATCTAGCACCGTCGTATGAGCCCATCGCTCAGCTGACTCGGATGACCTTCCTGCGTCCAGCCACTGACTCTGCCTAGTGTAAAAACTGGCTCGGATAAAGGATAGTTGACCCCGTTGGCTCTGGCAGCTCGAGACAAAGGTGACAGAGGGATTAAGAAAGAGAAGGCTACCTTCCAAGTTGAAGTTGGAAGAGAAGGAGGAGAGGGAATGCATATGAAAGCATCTTCCCCGCCAAACTGCCAACTCCTTGGAAGAAAGAGAGTGCAGGCACCCTCCAAAGAGTGAAAGAAAGGAGGACCAGAGCCGAAGAGGGGAAAAGAGGCTGCCAGAAAGAAAAAGAAACTAGCAGAGCTGGATAGAGAGGCAGGGGAAGGCCCGGAAGGGATGGAGGTTAGTTGGCTTCCTCCTCCCATTTGTGAAGCGAGCAGGAAGGAACGGGCAGCAGGGATGTCTGATGCCCCCATCCATCCTCCATCTCGCGCCCCTGCAAGCACCGCCGGAACTGATAAAGGGAAAACGGCGTGCCTCCGCACGTTGAACCCTTTTCAAGTCCGCCCGTCGGCCATCGAATCCTCTTCAAGTCCGGAGCAGCAGGAACTCTCTGCCCCCCGTCGTCGGCAGCCTCCTCTTCCGGAGCTTCCTCCATGCTTCGAATACAACGGCACAACGCTACATGAAGAAGGAACGAGGAAAGACTGTCAGGGAAAACCCTAAGCGGTGGAGAGGAAGGGACGCCCTTCAGTCCTTTTTATAGGCGAAGGGAGGCTACTTGCCTTAAATGATTTCCCTCCTCTCTAAAACACGCCAGAAGGATTTCTCCCTACGAACGGTCACCTCAAACTTCTCGTCTTCCGCCCCAGCGGGACACACGAAGCGGCCAGGCATTTAAAGCGTGAGAAAATGGAAAGACACCCTGTCAGACGCTCACCCAACCATTATGCGAGATTCAAGCAAAAAATATCGGATCTTTCCAACCACTGCAGATACGCTGAACAGAACACGGCAATGGCGATATGGAACAGGTAAGTCTTCATCACAATGCTACTACATTATTTATCTCTACACAAAAAAGGGAGTCTTTTTCTTCAAAAAGGGAAAAGGTATGCAAAAAGAAGAAGCGAAACAGATACATCAGGCCTCTGGCCCACCATGAAGACCGGAAGTAGAGGGCTCGAGCGGTCTGCCCCCGGCAGCCTCGGCTACGGCCGACCCTGGCATCGACCCCACCGGCGTGGGAACTGCCTCGGTTGCGTGCCCTCCCGAGGCATCCGGAGTTGGCGACCCCTCGGGTGATGAGCCCTCGGGATCCATTGTTCACATATCATGCACAGAACTTGTTTAGATCCATTTCACAAAACCATTCACAATAGCATTCCATTCATAACACCAAGGTCTGTGCATGCCTTCATTTACAGAATCATTTATTCATAAAACTATTCACAATATCATAGACATTTCACATATCCTAAAATCCTAAAACCATAAAACCATTTAAGCCTTCATATAAAGGAGGGTTTGAAGCATCCATTGATCATAAAACCATTGTGTGCTAATACAAAAAGAGAGTTTGAAACACCCATTGAGTGCTCATTGAAACTACTTCACAAAGAAGAGAGTTTGAAGCACCATTTGGTTAAGTTACAAAAATAGGAATGCCAGAGATAATATCTTAAATGCTACTCCTGGGTCTAGTCCTAGATGACATAGATCTGTTGTGATGACCCATACTCTGGATACCGGGTAAACCCGATACCACTTGGTATCTGAGTGGTCTCTCAAGAGCGGTAAAGCTCCGAAGGGATAGAAAGGTATGGGTGAAGTATATTGAACTTCTAGATAAAGCAGTAAACAATTAATTACTATGAAAAGGATTGCTAAAATAGCAGAAATAAAATTACAGTTTTAATTAAATTACAGAGCTAACAGAGTCGAGTCCAACTAAAGTACAGTACAACAGAAAGAGAAACGTACTCTCAAGTCGGGAGAAGCCCGACACTGGCAAAACTGGCAATTAAGAACCACCGCACTGCACCTCCGAAGCACGAGGAAGGAACAGTTACACCTGAAAAGTCAGGGGTGAGCCTCGTCTCACTGGCTCAGTAGGGGTCCCACGGATCCCCACCATGAAACAAAAGCGGTAAACAACAGTGCTAAACAAAAATAGCAAAGCAGTAGCAGCAGGAGTAGGAACAACAGTAAAAGTAAAGAGGAAAGCCGTACTACATAGAAACACGGCAGCCGATAGAGCCTCGGCCCTCTAAGCTACTCCAAATGGCAACATAAAGGCGAACCCCAATCTCACAAAGTCGGGAGTTGCCAATCCATCGATAAATCACGAGACCCTATAGTGAAGGCCTATGGAAATAGACAAAGGCCTCACAAAGACATACATGGCCCAAAGGTACGGTCACGACTCCGCTGTAGTGCCTCCTACACTGTCTACGGGTAGAACCACGGTAAATCTCTACCGACACCCTAGACCGTAGTGTTGAATGGACACAAAACCACACCAACGAATTTCTACGATGACGTAAACCAACCAACGAGTATCAGAAGATGAAACCACACGTCTAGAGCTCACGCTATACGAGAACCACGTAAGTCACGAATCATGAATCCCGAATCCCGTGTCATGTGACAGAAGCACCTCCTTACTAGTAGAAAAGCCAGATGCGTCCACTGACATCTTACACTACGCCTCAAGTGTCTCCCACTCGCATGGAATGTGATAACTGAGACACTGAACCAAGGAACTACAGTAACGAGTGACTAGTCAGGGTCACACCTGTCGGCACTGGTCCAACGCCCTTGACCACGTGTACACACACAAGCTCAATATCTTGAGCCAAGCCTCTAGCTGGTTTTTCCCTCCCGTTAGACTCTAACGGCTAGATAAAGGGGCCCATGGCAACCAGCCTACGAACCATCTCTATCGGGAACTCACCCCGCTACCACTCCTAGGTGGGCCGACGCACGGAAAGTGTCGTCAGGCTATGACTAGTGGAGGCTCACTAGACATAGAGACTCTCAAACAGGAATGCCGAAGTGGGGGCAGGCTAAGCACGAACTTGTCGCTAACACTCGGCGCGCATAGTAGCACCACGCCACTAGACTTAGGACAGCCAACTAGAACTGCTAACACAACGATCCTTAAGTCACAAGACTCGGGTCAAGATCGTCGCACATCATGGCAACACGCCGTTAATTAGCCTAGTCCCTAAGCCAAGACCACAGTAAAATACATCATGGAAGCGGTAGAGAACAGACAGATCCACACCAATAATGAAAGTCCTCGACCCCAAGGCCACTCAACGGACTGACAATTCCGCATAATGAGAAATACAGAACACGAGGGATTACCAAAACCTTCGAACCATACTGGCATGCAAACTGAGGTAAGACGATACCTCCAAGTGTCCAAAACATAGTCTCAATCCCCACGGATAGCGGAGACATTCGTGAGGTCACGTGTCAACCACTAGGTCACAACCAGGTTGACCAAAAATCATAATGACTCTCGAAACAACACGGCACATAACTCGGTATTACGGCACTTCCGAACACCCTATAGCACGGTCACCGCCCTCATAGGACATCCAAGACATCCACGGAACAATGGGCTAACCAAGGGGTCGAAGCCAAGCCAACCAGAAACCAAATCGGCGAAAGAAACACCTAGAACAAGTGGCGGTCACCCCTATGGCCGCAAACAGGAAGTAGCGGTCATAGCCTGGCCGCCACCTAACAGGTCAGCAAATGACGGTCTCATCGGGACCGCTAACATAAAGTGACGGTCTCCAAATGGCCACCTCCTGAATATGGCGGTCATGGCCAGACCAGCATTTAGCAAGAAACCTCAAAACAGAAACAGGGAGAAGACTGGCAGAAAATAGTCTTATGAGGGCCACAACTTGCATAAGGCGGTCACCCCAGGGCCGTCTCTTGAAAGTGGCGGTCATATCCGGACCGTCATCTCCAAATTGCCTCGAGGAATGTATGATAGGCCAAACAAGTGGCGGTCTCCCTCTGACTGCTAACTCAAGTGGCAATCAGTCCCAAGGCCGCTACTTGCGAACCGACATACGAACCTAACAGACTTTAAGAAGCCAAATAGCGGTCACCCTAGGGCGGCTAATACCAAATTGTGGTCGGGAGCAAGACCGCTACCCCGAACCGACTTAAAATAGTTAAGAACCAGATAACGATCTCCATGGGACCGTCTATTCAAGTGGCGATCTTACAAGGGCCGCCTTATCAAGTAATGGTCTCTGGTTTGACCGCTACTTCCTACCGGTGTGAAAACCGTAGGAAAGCACAAAACTCAGTCTTTCCACGCCCTAATCGTCCCAGAACGACAGGGAAATATGCCTAGACATGATGCCAACCTTCCACAAGCCGGAAGGGGCTAAACAAACCACAAAACGATAAAGAAAAGTGTGATTTCCTCGAATCAACCCAAAATGACTCACGTGGGCATCCAGCCTCATACCGGCCCCAAGCTGCGAGCAAATGGAACCAAACTGACGTGAATCGAATCCCAACATGTCAGGGGTTCAAATTCTACGATTAGAATCAAAAATCATCGCCTGGAACAGTGATTTCACATCACACCCCAAAAACATGCTTTTCCCTTGAAAATAAAAAGCCCGCTCATACTCACGCCTATCGACTCAAAATCGTGAGGGAAAGTAGGAAATGGGTAGAGTATCCATCCCCCTACCTCCACCAAAGATCTCGCATGCCAAAAATGCCTAAAAACATCACACGAACCCACACCAGCTTCGAATCTGCCGAACGGGATCGCGCCTACGCCACGTTCCATTCCTTACGCCTTCACGCTCTACGATGCCTCCACAGCATCCCCACCTCGTCCACCTCCGCCACGGTCGGCCACTCGGGGGAGAGGGGAAGAGAGGAGAGAGAACGGAGGGGGAGAGTGTGAGTGATGGTGAGGAGAGAGGGTAAAGGTTTAAAAATGAAAAAAATAAGAAATTACGAATATTTCTGAAATCTGATTTTTGGCCCGAAATTTCATAAATTTAGAAAAATATGGAAAAATAGCCTCTGTGATCCTTAAAACAAGCACAACGCATCTGTAGCATCCCGGAGTCTCAAAACTCAACGGTTCACTGTCCATGGTGTTCCGCAAGCTATACAGGGAAAAAATCTGAGTGGATCATAAAACACTATTCAGGACTCGCAAAAGGCCTCTGAAAGCTCTCGGATTGCGATCCGAAGGATCCAGGGTATTACGTACATCTGCCTCTACCCATTTGTCCCACTGGGAAGTAGCAGGTTTTGATGTTGTAGTAGTCTTCTTTGGCGTCCCAAGAGGCTTCCTACAAAAAAGGCACTTATAAGCAAACAACTAAAAGAAAGGTAAGATAGGAAAATTAAGAAAAAATACCTTTCACTTGAAGTAGGTGTGTTTTGGATCGGATTCTTGCATGTGCTGGCATAGTGATCAGGTTGACCACATCTTGTGCAATTGTGCTATCTTTTTAGCCTAGCTGGCTCATCTGGATCTCGAATATGATTTTTTCTTGGCCTTCTAGGGGAACATCTTGTATTTGGTGCAAACACTTCCACATCAAGCTTGACCCAACTTTCTCTGTCAGGCATAGGCCTTATGGTCTGAGCATAAGTAGCCTTATATGTGGCCACATGGTAATACTGAGATACATAGTCCTCCCACTTCGATGCCCTATTGGATAATAAGAAGGCACATGCATGAACATGAGGAAGCCTAATTTTTTGCCATCTATGACAACTGCATGTCTTCATCTCCAAGTCCACTTCAGCCCTCTCAGTCGGACTAGTCACTTGGGCTTGAATGTGGCTGGCCTTCTCAACTAAATAACATCCCAACCCTCTAGTTATAGCAATAATGTGGATCCGGGCAATGGGTGTTAGTTTGTCTTTCCACTTGTCTACAAGTGTCCTCCTAGTATATAAACTCTTCATGAACAATGATCTAAGAGTGTCAATGCAACCAAGAATGGACTTTGTGCGGGCATCTCCAATGTAACTATTAAATGACGCACTGAAGTTATTGCACACGTACATGCACTTTGTTACGGTGCTGAACTGTGACCTTGACCATTTCAATCCCCTCACCTCCGGACCTAACATAAAATGGTAAGCCTTTTCATTAAATTGTCTCATCTTATTCATGTGAAACTTAAAACTATGCCCATTCAAAGCTTTGGCAGATGACCACAACACCTTCTTTAATGCTGGTTGATAAGTATCCATTTTCTATGGTAATTCATCGCATATACACCATTTTATGTGCATATAATTTGGTAATTATGCATGTTCTATCATTAATCTCAACTTCGCATGTAGATTGGACCTTTCACGTAAATTAATTAATTTGATGATTTCATTTAATAAAATAGAGTTAAGGGTCATGAACATTAATTATCCATTGCATAAAAATGAGCAATTGAGATTTATGTGCACATTATAATAATTTTTTTGGACTAAATCATAATATGTGTGTGCAGGACACCGAAGGTAATTACAAAAGAAGCCGGGGGTAAAACTATCATCACCACTTTGACCAAGTCAAATAAAGAATTCAAAATATTTTAGTTGGAGGGAAAAGAAAGTTTAAAATTTTGAATTCAAAGTTTGAAAAGGAAGAATTCAAAGTTTAAGTTTGAAAAGGAGGAAAAGGACATTCAATGTTTGAAAAGGAGATTCAAAGTTGGAAAGGGGGTGCCCAAAGTCCAAGAAAGGGGGTGTCCACCTCCTTTTCCTTTCCCCCATGCATCATCTTCTACCTAAATTCCAGTCATCCATCTCTTTTTGATACAATCTCCACCCTCCATTAACCCAACTTTCCCTATAAATAGCCCATGACAATGAGGTGAAGGGGAGTTCTTCTTTTTGCAATCTTTCACTCTTTCTCTCCCAACTTTAGGCCACCTATTTCACACTCTTCTATTTCTCTTCTCCTTCAGCTTTCTTCATGTAAGTTCTTCAATTTAGAATGCTCTACAACTTCTTCTTCTGCATCATCTTCTAATTCCTATTGGTGTTTAAGTTATTTCATATTTTTCACTGTGCTATCATGTTCATCTATGAACCAATAATTTTCTCTGTTCTTCCCCTTATTTCTTCTCCTTCTAGTCATTTTCATCTCCTACTCTCTTCATGAAAGTTATTTGTTTTTAAATGATATTCAATTTATTCTTCTGCACCATCTTCCAATTCTCTACCGTTTTCAAGTTATAATCTATTTTGCAAGGTGATGTCCTGTGTTTTTACTGTTCATCTGAGGCTCTACATCTTGTTCTTCCTCCGCTTTCATACCATTATGCTCTTCTTTTCCCTCTATACTCTTCATAAACATTCTTCCTGTTTTAAAAATCTAGATTTTCTTCTTCTACTATTTTCTCTAATTCCTCTTAATTTTTAAGATATTTACATTTTTCCATAGTTCAATTTTTTTGCACAGTTATTATTCATCCATGCAGACCACTTTTGTTCTTCCCTAGTTTTTATCATCTTCTAGTCTTCTTCTCCCTCTACACTCTTCACAAACCTTCTTCCTCTTCATCTGATCTTTAACTTTTGTTTTTACCACTTCTTCTAATTCTCTCCGATTTAAAAGTTATGTCATTTCTAATCTCGACCTATTTTCATTATTTCTGTTTCACTATTTTCAAACTCTCTTTTTCATCTTCTATCTCTCCCCCTCCTCTGTTTTCATCCAAACATCCCAAGACGAAGATTCTTTTCCTTCGGTGCTCTAAAGGCGGTGTCTAATCCTAAGGCGGGGCGATCTTCTTCCAAGGCTCGGCATGGAGATGGCGGCGCTATTCTTCTTCATCTTTGCTCCTTTCTTCCTTTCTTCCCTTAGCATTATTCAAGTTATATTTTTAGTTTTCATAGATGTACTCTTCATTAGCAATAAAAATTGAGTTTGTACAATTGTTCTTTATTTTCTCTTTCCATCTCCTTCCAAACTATATTCTCAACCCTCTCATATTCTTTAGTTTGATTTATTTCTATTCTTAAGTTCACGTAATTTATTTTCCATTAGCTTTAACCCACTCAAAAATTTGATTTTCAAAACATAAGAATTTTTTCAACTTATTTAAAAGAAACATTTCCTCCCCGTGGGATCGACCCGTACTTACCACTCTACTTAGATTTTATATCTTTTTAGTGAGTGAGTCCGGTTATTTTTGAAATTGTGACACAGCTTTTTAACGACGAGTTTTGTACACATCAATTTTTGGCGCCATTGCCGGGGAGGAAAAATAAATTTTTATAGTGTTTGATGTGTATATTTATAAATTATTTTTTATATTTTTATTTTATAGAAAAAAAATTAGAAATAAAATAAAGAGGAAAACTCGACCTGAAATTACCAGAAAATGAAGCGTCGCTGAAAGTCTGGAACTGTAGCAGTTAAGCGTCGCTAAAGGGCTGAAACGTAGGAACATGTTCTGTTTTTTTAATTTTTGAAAAATCTTCAAAAAAATCTGAAAAATTTCTGAAAAATCTATAAAAATCAGAAAAAAAATCAAAACACACAAAAATACCATCTTAGGCTTCATTTTGTAATAAATTTTCATGACTTTGTTATTTTATTTTTTAACTTATTTCATTCATCTCTTATTAAAAAATTAAAAAAATAATAATATCTAAAAAAATTCTCTGAAAAAAAATAGAAAATCGAAAATCACAAAAATATTTTGGTCTCGTGCTATCATATTTTCATTGTAGATGCATATTGTTCATGCATTTTAGTTGATTTTCTATTTATTTGCATCAATTGAAAAATTAAAAAAAAATAATCTCTGAAAAAAAATTAAAACAAAAATAAAGGACGAGAGATCGCGATCCAAGTAAGTATCTCAATCTTCCCTCTTGTGATTTAATTTATCTTATGTATTTTGTGAGTTTTTATATTGGAAAATCTCAAAAAAATGTGCTGGCTAGATAGCTTCATTAACTAAAAAAAAACACTTGCATCAAAAATAAAAGACCTCATTCAAGAATAGAAACCACATCATCCATGTTCTAGGCAATGCATCATTTAGCATAGGAGTTTTCCTTGTTATTTAATTTCTGTATTGTATTTTGAAGATTGCGAGGGGCAAGGTACGTTCTACTTATCATATTCTAGCATGCATATTGCATGAGAACCCCTTGTTTAAAATTGTGGTGTATATTTCATTTCAAAATACTCTAAGGGCAATACCCCTAAATAACATAAGGTGGGGATTTCATCACCCTTCCTTATCCCACAAATCACATTTCCCCTTACATCTTTGCATGACCTAAGCCTTAAATAAAAGTCAGTAGACATTGGCCCTAGGGTCACACTGTGATTTTAGTATGATTTGAGTTTACCCTCTTGTGAAAATCGGTGCCTAAGGCAAGACGGTCGGACAGTAAATGCCTTAAGCGGGTTAGTGATTTGACATAATTAGGTCCCTACGAAAGTAGGGGGAGTCTCCCACTACCCCACCCCTTACCTGGCCGGTGAAAATATTGAGGGTGAACTTAAGTTGTATTTTGGTCATTTTGTGAAACCTCATTTGTAGATCTGAGTCGTATCTAGGTCGTCAGGTAATTTATGTGTTAACTTGTTTGTGTATGTAAAAAAATAAAAAATAAAAAAAATCATAATCTTCTCTCACTTCGTCTGAGTCAGTGTTAGTTTCAAAAAAAATTGTGATTTTCTAATCCTAATAAAAAAGAGAATAAAATAAAAAAAGATATTAATAAAGAGAAAATAAAATTAATAAATTGAAAAAAATTACAAAAAAAATTGAACAAAAAAAATTGTTGAAAAAAAATTGAACAAATCTTTCAGGGATCCGACCTTTTTTTTAATGGCCATCTATCTTAGAGGGAAACCCAAGCCCATGAAGGAACACTTTATTCCTTCTACTTATAAACCCTCCACTTGTATTAAACTACCTGACATTCTGGTGGATCATTATGAGATTAGCCCCGGCATCATCCAGATACTCCCATCTCTTTATGGGAAATCTAATGAAAATCCTTATTAACATCTAGATGATTTTCAAGAAATTTGCTCGCTGGTTAAAATCTAAAATTTTAGTGATGATGCCCTTAAGTTGATCTTATTTCCATTCTCATTGAAGGATAAAGTAAAATGTTGGTTAAGAAGTTTTGGAAAAATTGTTAAGACTTGGGGGGTATGCAGTTAGAATTTTAAAAATAATTTTACCCCATAGTCCGAACCAACATTATGAGAAGGGCGATTTCGAGATTTACTCAATTTTTAGACGAGCAAATTTGTGAATCTTGGGAAAGGTTGAATGATTTGTTACGTCAATGTCCACATCATGGGTTACCCAAATGGCAAATTATGTTTGCATTTTATGAGGGATTATCTGATCTTGATAGACAAATGGTGGATACATGTTGCGGAGGGACGTTCATGAACAAGAATGAAGATGAGGCGTAAGATCTGTTTGAAATTTTGAGTGAAAATTCGATGAATCATGCCTCAATCTTATCTCATAAACAATCTGTAGGACTTTCCAGACAGGCCGAAAATCTAACCCAAACTCACAAGGAAGCCTGTGATTTCTGTGCCAGTCTCACTCACCATGTGAGTCACTGTCCTACTATAGCCCAACTCCCACTGGTCATCCAAACTCAAGTCCAAAATGCCTTAGGGTTCTCTCAGCCCAAGTATGATACACTTTCAGAAGATTCTAATATTGGCTGGAGTACTCACCTAAATTTACCTTGGACGGACCAACCAATTCAAGCCCATTTGTCTACACCTTCACCCCAAGAAACTCACGAGCAGCACATGTGCAATCAACTTCAGCCGAACTCATCTCACCCAAACATTCAAAGCAATATCAATATTAGGGGTGATCCACCGGGCCACTACTTTGAACCTCAAGTCGTGTACTCTCAGTCTACTTACCATGGCCCTCCTTCAACATTCAACCAACCCCCTCCACACGTGAATGATAATGATGATGATTTGATGCCTGCCATTTTGGCTCAAGATACAACTATTGAGAGTGAGGGGGAGTGCACTCGTAATACCATGATGGAGGACAGGAAGGAAGTAGGGGCGGATTGAAGGATAAAAATGATCATATTGATATCGTCACCCCCTCCTATGAATGTTTTGAGATTGAGAATATCACTGTGAAGAATAGTGGCCCACACAACTCAATTGAGGAAATACAGGACGAGGAGGATTGCTTTGTAATCAACAATCTTGGTGATTTAATGACAACAAAGTCTGAATATCCTCCTCTCTTGGAAGAACATGATGATGGGGCCTTGTTGAAAAAATTTACATTTCATCTACCGACCTCATTTCTGAAAAATTTGATTCATAATCTTCAGTTGAGTGATGAGGGTGATGATGGGTCCGTCTTAGAGAAATTCACCTTTGATCTGACCTATGATGAAAGGGTCGGGCTGGAAACATTTACATTTGATCTTTCCACCACATTATTGGAAAGTTTGAATGATAATGTTCATTCGAGTAACGAGTGTGATGAAGGATCCTTGTTAGAAATTTCACATTTGATCTGACCCTTGAGCCCTATCCAATGAAGTTTGAATCTTTGGATGAGTTAGATCCTGGCCTCACTCTTCCTTCCAATTTGATTCCCCCGACAGTACAGCCTCTCCACTATGACATTCTAGGACCTGAGGGGGACGTGCCAATCACATTCACCTTTGATTTAACTTCCCATCAGGAAAATCAATTGATTACTGCCCTTACTGCTCATGAGGCTGTTACTAAGAGGAACGTGGCTAATAATAACAATCTTATTCATCAGCCACCAGTGTCTGATCAAGTTACCATGGAGGAGGTCATCACAAAAGGGTTAGTCAGACAGGAAGATGCAGGACCAGGGGAACAATGGGTTGATGTTGGGCAAAGGTTCAACCCCGATCTTGATAGATTATTAGCCATTGATTATTTCTTGATCCCTAAAGATGACAATTGGCTCTCACACATGGTTAAAATTAATATCAATAATGTGCGAGTCCTGCCTATTTCTAGCCTCAGTCCGTACATGCTTACTCTTGTCTTCCAATGGTATGAGGACTGGAATTTGAAGGAGGACAAGATCACTTGGTGGCTCATTCTGAATGCCACACGTTGGTTAGTGAGCTTTCATGCGTCTGGCTGAAGATGTTAAACTTAGCGCTTCTTGGGAGGCAACCCACAGTTTTCGTGATTTTTGTGTGCTAATAAATAGCTTCTTGGAAGGTAACCCAAGTTTTTATTGTGATTTTATTTTTATTTTACAGGTGTGAATAAAGGATAAGTTGGGGGGAGAGAGAAGAATGCTTACACCTATGCCTAGCCTTCAAAAGCCAAAAATCACCTTTCATTCAAGCAAGGATGCCTGTCGAAGTTCAATTCCGTCAGGTTGTCCCATTCCTTCACAAATTTCATGTCTACATTATTCTATTATTTTATATTGTCTATGCCATTGAGGACAATGTCATTTAAGTTGGGGGGACAGAAATCATGTTGCACATGTTACATTCATTTACAACCTCTAACATAACCTCAAACATAAAAAAAAAATGGAAAACCAACAAAATAAAACCCATTGTGAGTTTCATGATTCATGCTTCTATTGAAAGTAATTCTGGAATAGAAATGACTAGATAAGGATGATGGAAAATTTATCTAATCCAGCCATGGAAAACTGATATAAGAATCTTTTTAAAGTTCATGTGCACTTTAGAAAAAAATTCACGTCTCACGCTAAATGAAACAAGCAAGACAAGCCCTCTGCTAGTTTTGGCATGTTGTCTGATATTCTACACTTCTTAAGAAAAGAGATCTTTTTACAAAGCTTTCTGCCAAATTATCTATTAAGAAAAAAGAAAGAAAAAAAAACACCATGAAAAATACCCTTAGTCATAGTAACCCGGCCTACTTCACCTAAGACGTGCTGAGGGTTACGCAAAATGGAAAAGGGAACCTTGATCTGCGAAATCGGGCCTGCTTCTCCTAAGGCAAGAGTCGAGGTTCACGTTGAGCAGTGAAGGGTAGTGCAGTATCATGTGTGACATAAAAGATCCCAAATGGACATAACAATAAGGCAGATAAAAAGCTAATATACTTAATGTTCTGATCTAAGAGGTGCAGGGTTGAAAGTCATTTACTTGGAATAGCGAATGGGGGATGCAATTGTCTAAGCTGTGGATTTGGTAGTTACACATGCACAAGTGTTATTGAGCTTTGATTTGAATTCTTACTATGAAGTTCCTACATAAGGCTAGTGTGCATTAATGATTCCAGATTCCTAATCTTTGGTTGATTCTATGAAGGGAGAGCTGGATATGAGAGTATGAATTTTACAAACTCCTGTTAGTCTTAAATTTTGATTTATTTGCATTGCTAAGGGACTAGCAATGAGTAAGTTGGGGGGTGTGATAAGTATCCATTTTCTATAGTAATTCATCGCATATACACCATTTTATGTGCATATAATTTGGTAATTATGCATGTTCTATCATTAATCTCAACTTCGCATGTAGATTGGACCTTTCACGTAAATTAATTAATTTGGTGATTTCATTTAATAAAATGGAGTTGAGGGTCATGAACATTAATTATCCATTGCATAAAAATGAGCAATTGAGATTCATGTGCACATTATGATAATTTTTCTGGACTAAATCATAATTATGTGTATGCAGGACACCGAAGGTAATTGCAAAAGAAGCCGGGGACAAAACTATCATCACCACTTTGACCAAGTCAAATAAAGAATTCAAACTATTTTGGTTGGAGGGAAAAGAAAGTTCAAAATTTTAAATTCAAAGTTTGAAAAGGAAGAATTCAAAGTTTAAATTTGAAAAGGAGGAAAATGACATTCAATGTTTGAAAAGGAGATTCAAAGTTGGAAAGGGGGTGCCCAAAGTCCAAGAAAGGGGGTGTCCACCTCCTTTTCCTTTCCCCCATGCATCATCTTCTACCTAAATTCCAGTCATCCATCTCTTTTTGATACAATCTCCACCCTCCATTAACCCAACTTTCCCTATAAATAGCCCATGACAATGAGGTGAAGGGAAGTTCTTCTTTTTGCAATCTTTCACACTTTCTCTCCCAACTTTAGGCCACCTATTTCACACTCTTCTATTTCTCTTCTCCTTCAGCTTTCTTCATGTAAGTTCTTCAATTTAGAATGCTCTACAACTTCTTCTTCTGCATCATCTTCTAATTCCTATTGGTGTTTAAGTTATTTCATATTTTTCACTATGCTATCATGTTCATCTATGAACCAATAATTTTCTCTGTTCTTCCCCTTATTTCTTCTCCTTCTGGTCATTTTCATCTCCTACTCTCTTCATGAAAGTTATTTGTTTTTAAATGATATTCAATTTATTCTTCTGCACCATCTTCCAATTCTCTACCGTTTTCAAGTTATAATCTATTTTGCAAGGTGATGTCCTGTGTTTTTACTGTTCATCTGAGGCTCTACATCTTGCTCTTCCTCCGCTTTCATGCCCTTATGCTCTTCTTTTCCCTCTATACTCTTCATAAACATTCTTCCTGTTTTAAAAATCTAGATTTTCTTCTTCTACTATTTTCTCTAATTCCTCTTAATTTTTAAGATATTTACATTTTTCCATAGTTCAATTTTTTTGCACAGTTATTATTCATCCATGCAGACCACTTTTGTTCTTCTCTAGTTTTTATCATCTTCTAGTCTTCTTCTCCCTCTACACTCTTCACAAACCTTCTTCCTCTTCATCTGATCTTTAACTTTTGTTTTTACCACTTCTTCTAATTCTCTCTGATTTTAGATTTATGTCATTTCTAATCTCGACCTTTTTTCATTATTTCTATTTCACTATTTTCAAACTCTCTTTTTCATCTTCTATCTCTCCCCCTCCTCTATTTTCATCCAAACATCCCAAGATGGAGATTCTTTTCTTTCGGTGCTCTAAAGGCGATGTCTAATCCTAAGGCGGGGCGATCTTCTTCCAAGGCTCGGCATGGAGATGGCGTCGCTATTCTTCTTCATCTTTGCTCCTTTCTTCCTTTCTTCCCTTAGCATTATTCAAGTTATATTTTTAGTTTTCATAGATGTTGTACACTTCATTAACAATAAAAATCGAGTTTGTACAATTGTTCTTTATTTTCTCTTTCCATCTCCTTCCAAACTCTATTCTCAACCCTCTCATATTCTTTAGTTTGATTTATTTCTAGTCTTAAGTTCACATAATTTATTTTCCATTAGCTTTAACTCACTCAAAAACTTGATTTTCAAAACATAAGAATTTTTTCAACTTATTTAAAAGAAATATTTCCTCCCCATGGGATCGACCCGTACTTACCGCTCTATTTAGATTTTATATCTTTTTAGTGAGTGAGTCCGGTTATTTTTGAAATTATGGCAAGACTTTTAAACGACGAGTTTTGTGCGCATCACTGGTCTTGAAAACTTGCTCTTGAAATCTTGTAAAAATGTCTCAAGCAAGTACGATGTTCTTGTACTTCGTACACAATTAATACGGCCTCATCTAGGCCTTTCACCCTGTCAGAGATGAATACCAATCCTTCAGGGTGATCAATTCCTTCCTTCATATTTTGTAGAAACCATAACCAATTGTCGGTATTCTCACTCTCCACTATGGCAGTAGCATTGGGAAACAAATAGTTATTCCTATCCACACAAGTGGCAGCCAGAAGTGCACCATGTAAAGTACACTTCAAGTGACATCCATCTAGGCCAATCAGGGGTCGACACCATTTGAACCTTTCAATGTAAGCTTTGAATGACATGAAGAACCTCTTAAATGACCTAGTACCTTCTTCCAATTCATACTTTATCACACTTCCTGGATTTCTCACTAGGAGCTCATGTTGTAAACTCAGTATCATGGCATACATGTCCTCCCATGTGCCATATATCACCTTCAATGTAACCACATTAGCCTTGTATATCCTCATGTATGGCAAAGTTATATGGTATGTATGCTCCAGTCGTCTTCCAAGTTCTCTCACTCGGAGATCTCCTTCATTCTTCAGCCATGGAAGGCATTGGTGAGCAATCCAGCTCTTGGTTGCCATGTGGTTCCCTCGCCTATTTTTTGACACGCATGTGTGCTCGCCTTGAACTTTCTTCACTTGGAATGTGTGGCCATCTTTTTGTCTTGAAGCATGTAACCTCCAGCTGCAATTGATTGCTTTACAAGTCACAGTCACCCGTAATGGCTCTAACCAAATGTACTTAACATCAAACTTAGCAATATGGCAAACTGAGATAGAGATAGTCTAAATGCTTTAACATTATCATGTAGAGCTCCCTCAATCATGTCTGGCATCATTAAGTCAGGAAATTGGTCACCCACTTCATCATCATCAACAAACTCATATACATAATCAACATTAGAATCTGAACTGGGATTGTAGCCACTATCATCCGTTCTCACTTCCCCATCTGATACTTGATCTAAAATAACCTATGCATCCTCTAGTGTTCCATCAATCCCAACAGCATCTAAAACTTCTTCAAGTTGCTTTGCATCTAAGGGCACAGTTGGGTAGCCTTGACTAGCATAAACTTTTATGATTTTGTTGTTGCTGCACTTATCAAACATTTGGATGATATGTTCATCTGTCTCCAAGTTCAAATACTTTCTATCCCTACTGCCATTCTGCACTTCAGCCACAAAATATAACTGGTCAATTTGTACCCCCTCAGTGAACAACCCACTTGCTACCAGCTACAGCTCCATTAAATTAGCATAATCTTTGGTCCATGAAAAGGACCTCTATCTGAAACCCCTCGGAGACAACCTATCCTGCCCATCATGACCATGCACCACCTTCCAATGCCCACCATAAAATAACTTAATTAATGGCTCCCCTCCATTGTACCTGTTACAAAGCTTCCAAATATACAAATAAATAATTCATACATTAAGCCTTTGCAAATTATCCTACACTAGGTCTTATTGGGACAAGTTAATTTTTTAAAGACAAAGCCATAGTGAGGAAAACAATGGGACATGGGCATGTCTGTAGCTATAATCGGGCACATGTGGGACACATACCACACCTTTTTTGTTGTGCCCCTATGATTTTGATGATAGCAAACACTATAAGTCACTATGTGTTTGCATGAAAGATTTAATGATTGCATCTCTACATTGAAACAAGACATTCCATTGAACACTTGTTGTATATGCATCATAATTGTGTTTCATGTGTATATGCATCATAATTGTGTTTCATAAGTCTACACTTGCGTCTTAGCACATACCAGGTCCAAGCATATATTCATATTGCGTCTAAGCATATATTATGTCTGAGTGCGTCTCATGTTCCGTCTAGGCATATATACAAGGTTGGTGCATATGTGCACTCGCTAAGGGATCACAAACAAGGTCGGTGCAATGTCTTGTCTTAGCAAGGTCAGTGCAATATAGTCGGTGCATGTATCCGTCTTATCTTGCGTCTCATGGGGCCTAGGTCAGTGCATGTGTGCGTCTTAATTTGTGTCTCAAGTGGCTTATGAGGTCAGTGTACATTCTTCCTCGGTGCACGTTTTTCTAAAGCATATAGGAGGTGCGTCTTACTTTGTGTCTCAAGTGGCTTATGAGGTCAGTGCATTACTTGCCTCGGCGTAGGTTTTGCATTATGCACACTAGGGTCAGTGCATATGTGCATTCGGTGCATACTTTGGGTAAATGCTCAGGGTCGGTGCACTTCTTGCATCAACGAAGGTTTTGCATTATGCACGCTAGGTCAGTGCATATGTGCACTCGGTGCATGTATTGGGCTAATGCAGTATAAGGATAGCACACTCCTTGCCTCAGTGCATGACTGCGTCGGTGCAAGTTTTGCCCGTGCATTACATAACAGGTTTGCGCAAATTATGTCTAACACGTTCCAAGGTATGTGCATGTCCTTGTACATGTTTATAAGGTCTGTGCACGTCAGTCGTTAGGCAGAACAACGTCGATGCACATTTGGTGTTAGCCTTGTTAGCATCGGTGCACATTTGGTATGAGTTTGTTAGAGTCTGTGCATAATGCTTAATGGGTCTGTGCATACATGCTGCATATAGAGTCTGTGCATGAAAGAACACAACATCGGTGCATTGTTTTTGCCTTGCACACATAAGGTCTGTGCAAGTTTTGTAGTGAGCACTCAAGAGTCGGTGCATACTTTCCCATATGCACATCAAGGTTTGTGCATATCATCCTATATGCATATCAAAGTCTGTGCATACTTTGCATATGCCATATTAAGTCAGTGCAAACTTCGTTCTATACCATATGACTAATTACTTCTAACTGATAGGATGAAGGAAGCACGTGAGCTCATGGAGGATAATAGAAGCAATTATTGGCACATGATCCAAGGGATGCAATCAATGGACCTTATGCCACGAGGATCGTTGTCCTATTCGCACCTAACACATGACTGAGAGCTTTATGGAATCTCTTGGCAGGAGTATTCCCTCCACACACCCAATGCGTGAGCTCGTGGGTCCCATGCTGAAGATATATATAGATCCCTCTTCTGCGTTCAGACTGCGGGAAAAGCGTTGCAGATGTGAAGATCAGAAGAAGAGAATTCAGAGAGCAGAGAAGAGAGAAAAAAAGAAAAGAACCATAGAGCAAGAAGAAGAGCCGACAGAGAGAAGAAAGAAGATAGAATGCAGTAGTGTGAGAGTGCTGAGAAATAGAGAGCTCGAGAGAGAAGAGAGAAGTGATAGTGAAGCGGCTGAAGCAAATTATAGATCTGCTATCTGTTGGTTTCTGGATCAGATCCAGACCAACTTGCTCCTGCGAGCTACATTCTTGTGCTTTATCTCCAGCTTTCCGTAGCTGAATTTTCTCATACTTATTTTTCCTTTAAACCTTTGTTTCAAGCTGTGTGTCAGCGGTGCAGAGGATTGGTTCCTCTGGACACTAAGCTGTGTTGCTCAGCGTTGTAAAGGATTGTTTCCTCTGGACAACAAGCTGTGATTACTCAGCGGAAGCAAGCTGTGTTGCTCAGCGGTTGTAGGCAAGCTGTAATGCCCATCAGTTTAAGCTGTGTATCAGCGGGAAGCCTCACTCTGGTTTGAGTAGGGGATGGACGTAGGTCTGCGGGTAGCAGATTGAACCATCTAAAATTCCTTGTCTATCGTGGTTTGATTGTTCACTCTGATCCGCTAGATGCATGCCTAGGTTATCGCTCTAATTGCATACCTGATAGTCTCCTCTTACAGTAGATGAATGCTCAAGTACATTCCCGACTACGATTCTAACTTAATGATTGTTGTGTATACGCATGCTTGATTAGGCTCTGTCAACAGCATAGATTTGCTTAGGTGTCTACACTCTAGCAGCCCATCTGTTTAATCAAGAGCACATTGATTTTTTCTATAGAGCTTAATTAGTTTATAATTCCGCAGTAGTGTCCAGTATAGTTTTTATTGGGCAATTTTTATAGGGGGATTCATTCACCTCCCCTCTAAATCTAGGTCTAGCACCCTAATAATTGGTATCAGAGCGGGTCTTTGACTATTCAAATCCAACGATCTGCAGAGGATCATGCTATCTTGTTTTTGGTGCGTTACATAGATTGTCTTGTGCATTAAAATTATTTGCTATCTATCTCAATGGCTCGCCCTCTGATTTTCGATGGTTCTAACTTCAATAAGTGATTAGGCGGCCTATGTGTCTATACGAATTCCATTGACCTTAATCTATGGAATTTAGTTTCAAAAGGCCCATACCAATTACCTCATGATGAGACCAAATGGTCTAGAGAGGACAGAGTAAAGAACCGTGATAATGTCATAGTTCTTAATATTTTGAAAGCTGTAGTTAATACTGACATATTTTCTTTTGTTCTCAAGTGCGCTTCTAGAAAGGAAATCTTGGATAGAATAACTGCTACAAATGGGGAGCAAGAGGATCAATGCTTGATGGCCAACCGGGGTGATCATAACTCTGATCAACAGGAGGAAACGTCATCCAAGGTAAGCTCTGGATCAGAAGAACCTTCGTTTGATGAATTAGTTGTGATGTATGAAGAGTTGTTAGAGTTGTCTAGGAAAATGAAATCTGAGAATAAAAAGTTGAAGAAAAAGATTGAACAGAATAAATCTGAATTCTCTTGTGAAAATTGTCCAAAGTTGAAAAAATCTTATGATATGTGCTTAGTGGATGTTCATAACAGTAAGGAACAGATTTCGTCCTTAAAAAATGAAAACCAAGAATGTCTAAACAAAATTTCTAAATTGGAAGATCAGCTGAATGTTAAAAATGATGAACATCTAATGAAACTGCAAGAATTGAATAAGGTTAATTCTGAAGTGGATAAATTGAAAATTGAGAATGCTAAACTTCAGAAGAATAATGAAAACTTTGTATCTTGTATAAAAGAATTCAAGGAGGAAGCTTCACACAATTGTTCTATAAAGTCAGGATGCAACAAATGCCCTTTCCTAAAGGAACGTAATGAAGATATCTACCTTGAAAATGAATGGTAGAGGAAATTGATTGCCTCCCTTAAAGAAGAAAACAAAGAGTTGTTGAATGAGAAACTTGAATTTGAACAAAGAGAGGAGAAATTGATTGAAAGACTGGACTTGATATCCAATAGTGAAAAATATGATGAAGAAATCGAGAAGCTGGTAAAAGAAAATAAAGATCTGAAAGAACAAAATAAGAAACTCATGGTCCTAAATGTTGTTATTTCAAAGAGGCTTCTGGCTATCGAGAAAGAAAGATCTGTTAATAAGGAAATGCAATCTGATAAGCTTGAGGAGGAAAACATTGAATTGAAAGCTGAAATTGAAAAATTAAAACTGTTAAACACTGCTATGTCCAAAAAGCTTCTCACATTAGAAAAAGGAAAATCTGTCTACATTGAAGAATCTGAAAAACTGAGCAATCTAGAACAAGATGTTGAGAAATATAAAACTGCAAACAAGGTGCTGAGTGAATGCGTTAATTGTAATGAATAAGAGATTACTAGTTATGAGATACATATTGCATCTCTAGAAAATGAAATTCATGATTTGAACAACTCTTTGTCAAAGTTTGTTAATGGTCAAGAAAGCTTGGATAAGTTGCTAGGAGTCAAGATAAATTTTCAGAAAGAAGGGTTGGACTATAACCCTGCAAAGAAAAAGAGCTTTGAAAACAAAACGCAAACATCCTTTATTTCCAGTGTTGGTTCTCACAACTCATCGAACCCACCTGTGTTTCAACTTACTGCTCAAAGGAGTCAGAAGAAAAATGCTCAGAAAATCAGAAACCAACTAAAAGGATTAAAAGGGTTGACCACCTGCAGAAGAAGCCTACTCAAACTAATATCAAAAGTGTGCATTCTATAAACAACACGAACACACACAAACATGCACATAAAAATGAGAATCAGAATTTTAGAACAATAAATGCTGAGAATTCATCCGATAGAAACCATGCTACTAGGAAATCTGATGCTTCATGCCATTACTGTGGTAGGTATGGTCATTTCATGAACGGATGCTTTGTCTTGAAACAAGATGATAGGATGCATGCTAAATTCTCTGTAAATCATCAAGGTCTTAATAGAAATAAATCTACTTCAAACCAGCACATCATATGTTTCAATTGTAACAAGTCGGGTCACAAGGCTATTGAATGCTGGTTAGGGTCACATAGGAATAATACTGGTTCTAGAGGAAAGCACATCAGGTGCTTCGAATGTGGAAAGCATGGCCATACAGTCAAGGACTGATGGCATGTTCAGGGAAACACATTTAATTCCACATCTGCTAAATCTCTTGTAAAAAGACATGCTTTTGATAGGAGCCTTAAAGGAATAAATTCTCCATGTTTCAATTGTGGTAAGCCAGGTCATAAATCTGCAAATTGTTGGCTAACCGACAATAAGAGACAAAACGTTCATGTAAACAACAGAAAGTTTCATGCTCATGCACATAGATTTCATACTTATGTTGATACGCATAAAAAGACCAAAAACTTTGTTGTCTCATGTAGATATTGTGGAAAATTTGGACACTCTATGGCCGATTGTTTTCTGATGGAGTTTGATGATTATCTAGCTAAGAAAATGTTGAAAATGCCTGTCAAAGGTGCCACTAACTCTGCAGGACCCAAGACTTCTTGGGTATCTATTGGTGCAAAGTAGTTTGCTAATTTGCAGGTGTGCCTTGGAGAGGAATAAATGGGTTGTATATGCCAAGGCACCCAAGTTTGGTAAAATATCATCTTTGCACTTGACAGGTTCGATCCTCTAACTTTAGAAAATTTCTTTCAATCAGTTACATTTCATGCATACATGCTCACATCTGAGTTTAACCTGTCTATCATAGATTATCAAATGCATCTGATGAATTAATTGTGCATACTTTAAGTTGAAAGTGAATTGAATGCTGTTTTTTGAAAATCTAAATTGTGCCATCTGAAATTTTTGATTTAGATGTTTGCATAACTTGTTAAGCATACATACTTGCATTCTTGTGTGTCATCTGCACTGCTCAATTTGAATCTTTTCTTGCATAACCAAATTCATCTGTGCATCCTCTAACTGAAATTCTTTGAAAATCTGAAATGTACATGAAGTCTATTGTAGTCCATCTCAGGCTGTAATTGCATGTCTACTTCATGAGCATAGATCATAAAACCATGTGTTCAGTCTTCATTAAATATAATGCATTTAGTCAGGGGGAGTAGATGCATAAATGGTCATGCGTTTGTGGCATTTAGAATTCTGGATTTTATTGCATATTGTCAGGGGGAGGTTGGTTTCCCCTGCATGATGGTCATGTCAATCATGTTCATATTCATGTAATGCTTTTAGAAAAATCATTGCATATGCATACATATAGTGAATTGCACTGTATATCGTTAATTTGAAAAATTTTAAAAAGAAGTGACTCACTGCATCTAGATAGGGGGAGCATTTTAGACTCATTAGTCTTTTTCAATCTGAACCCTTCTTGTCAAGTCACTCAAATCACTCTCCTATTCTTATGAGTGTTGCTCTCAATTTTCTTGAAGCTGAAATCTATATCTGCTACTCCTTAAGTTGCTGAAGGAGAGCTTCACTTGAACTCATTCTTGTCACTACTGTCAAGCTAATCTGTCTGTACTCCAGACTCAGCTATTGTTTCTAATCTGAATTACTCTAGTGTATATCTCTCGCTGTATCCTTGTAAACTCACTGCCTCCTGAAAATTTGGTTGATGCATAAGCATGTGTTCCAATTCTTTCACTTCATATGGATGCTTGTAATTGTCCTCTACTGTTCTCTATATGAAATTTCTTGTTGCTTCTATTGATTGGCTGCACTGTCAATGTTGATCCATTTAAAATTGGAAATATTTCAATCTGAGTACCCTAATCATAAATCTGACATATTTCGAAAAGAAAAATCTTCTATTATATTGGTTTAAGAATGTCTGATGAATCAAATTGATTTAAGTCTAATGTATTCATTAAGTTTGGATGTAAAAGACTTGAAAATATCTGAACCATCATTTTAATAAATCTTAACCAATTGTCTCATATAATTCCATGCAAAATCTTCTGAAATATGAAACTTTAAAAACATGGCTTCCTTTGGATAAAATACATGTAGTAAGTATTGTTCTTAAACATATCAACGTACTGAGCATTGTCTGAAAAATCTGAAAATATTGGAAAGAAAACTAAAGTCAGAGCAATGACTTTGGTCACAGAGAAATTGGGTTCCCTATCAAAGAAATAGAGTAAACCCATATCATGAAGTGCCATAGTTACCTTTGCTATAAAAATAATTAAAAATCTGGCAGAGCAATGACATGGTTGTGTTGAGTAACTAGAGGATTCTGGCCTCTGATCAAGGTGTCTCCTCATGTAATAAGACACTCCAAATTGCTAACTCTGTTCTCATTAAGAGGCAATATGGTTGTCACACTGAGTAACTGGGTCATTTCACCTAAGACGTGTTGTGTCTCACGTAAAAAGGTGTTGATTTTAACCAGACTTGCTTAGGAAAAATAATGTTGCTGAACAAAAGAAAAATCTTGAAAAAGATTAAAGACATGTTCAGATACATTCATATGTGTTTAATCTCAATACTATCTTGTGTAACTCCCAAAGGAGTCATTGATTTTGAATGAGTAAGATAGAAGGAGGGGAGGTTAAACAAGAATGTCATATGTGCATTTGGTTTATTTCTATTAAAAGGTGTTTCAGATATGAGTATTGAATTTTCTTGATAAACTTTGTGTACATCATTCTTAAATCATGCTGATAAGTTTAGACTTATTCATAATTTCTTATAATAGAAGTCTGAAATTCGCTTATCAAGATTTATGAATTTGGTACCCTATTGAAAATCTTTCTGTCTCATCTATTCATTGGAAATTCAGTCAATATCTTGTTGATGGAATTCAATTTGATAGTACTCAGTGACCCTGATGTTTCTTGAGTACGACCTGAAATTATATGTGGTTAATCTTATGTTTTTGATGATCTTGGTATCAATCTACTGATCTTCTCCAATCTTGGTATCAGACTTACCTCTGATAGTCCCTCTTGACTGTCCCTGCGAAGTTTGCAGATCATTTGCCTGAATTCCCACTTCCATACATCACATTTTTAGGGGGAGAAGGTTTCTTTTATTCGATCTGTCTATCAATTTTAGTCCATTTTATCTACATCAATGGTGTCCTTCCATTTTATCTGATTGTCAAAACGAGAGAGTATGTGGTGTCATATTGATTATTGGAGGAGGTTTGCTTGTAATCCTTTCTTGACTGGTGCTTGGTTGCTTATCTGCCCCTGTGTTTGCTGATTTCCTTCATTTATCAAGGGGGAGTATAGCTCTTCTATGTCTTAATGATGAAGTCAAAGGGGGAGAGTCTAAATCAATCATTTCATCCATGCTTATATATCTCTCTCAAACTATTTTATTTTTGCCAAAGTCAAAGGGGGAGAATAATTTACATGAGTCAGTGTGACTCATAGTGTTGCCATCATCAAAAAGGGGGAGATTGTTGTGCCCCTGTGATTTTAATGATAGCAAACACTATAAGTCATCATGTGTTTGCATGAAAGATTTAATGATTGCATCTCTAAATTGAAACAAGGCATTCCATTATGCATTATAATTGTGTTTCATGTGTATATGCATCATAATTGTGTTTCATGTGTCTACACTTGCGTCTTAGCACATACTAGGTCTAAGCATATATTCTTATTGCGTCTAAGCATATATTATGTCTGAGTGCGTCTCATGTTCCGTCTAGGCATATATACAAGGTCGGTGCATCTGTGCACTCACTAAGGGATCACAAACAAGGTCCGTGCAATGTCTTGTCTTAGCAAGGTCAGTGCAATATAGTCGGTGCATGTGTCCGTCTTATCTTGCGTCTCATGTGGCCTAGGCCAGTGCATGTGTGCGTCTTACTTTGTGTCTCAAGTGGCTTATGAGGCCAGTGCACATTCTGCCGCGGTGCACATTTTTCTAAAGCATATAGGAGGTGCGTATTACTTTGCGTCTCAAGTGGCTTATGAGGTCAGTGCATTCCTTGCCTTGGTGCAGGTTTTGCATTATGCACGCTAGGGTCAGTGCATATGTGCACTCGGTGCATACTTTGGGTAAATGCTCAGGGTCGGTGCACTTTTTGCATCAATGAAGGTTTTGCATTATGCACGCTAGGTTCAGTGCATATGTGCACTCGGTGCATGTATTGGGCTAATGCATTATAAGGACACCACACTCCTTGCCTCAGTGTGTAACTGTGTCGGTGCAAGTTTTGCCTTGCGTTACATAACATGTCTGTGCAAATTATGTCTAACACGTTCCAAGGTCTGTGCATGTCCTTGTACATGTTTATAAGGTCTGTGCATGTCCTTGTACATGTTTATAAGGTCTGTGCACGTCAGTCGTTAGGCAGAACAACGTCGGTGCACATTTGGTGTTAGCCTTGTTAGCATCGGTGCACATTTGGTATGAGTTTGTTAGAGTCTGTGCATAATGCTTAATGGGTCTGTGCATACATGCTGCATATAGAGTCTGTGCATGAAAGAACACAACATTGGTGCATTGTTTTTGCCTTGCACACATAAGGTCAGTGCAAGTTTGCATGCTACACATAAGGTCTGTGCAGGTTTTGTAGTGAGCACTCAACAGTAGGTGCATACTTTCCCATATGCGCATCAAGGTCTGTGCATACCGTCCTATATGCATATCAAAGTCTGTGCATACTTTGCATATGCCATATTAAGTCAGTGCAAGCTTTGTTCTATACCATATGACTAATTACTTCTAACTGATAGGGTGAAGGAAGCACGTGAGCTCATGGAGGATAACAGAAGCAATTATTGGCACATGATCCAAGGGATGCAATCAGTGGACCTTATGCCACGAGGATCGTTGTCCTATTCGCACCTAACACGTGACTGAGAGCTTTCTGGAATCTCTTGGCAGGAGTATTCCCTCCACACACCCAATGCGTGAGCTCGTGGGTCCCATGCTGAAGATATATATAGATCCCTCTTCTGTGTTGAGACTGCGGGAAAAGCGTTGCAGATGTGAAGATCAGAAGAAGAAAATTCAGAGAGCAGAGAAGAGAGAAAAAGTGAGAAGAACCAGAGAACAAGAAGAAGAGCCGACAGAGAGAAGAAAGAAGATAGAATGCAGTAGTGTGAAAGTGTTGAGAAAGAGAGAGCTCGAGAGAGAAGAGAGAAGTGATAGTGAAGCGGCTGAAGCAAATTGTAGATCTGCAATCTGTTGGTTTCTGGATCAGATCTAGACCAACTTGCTCCTGCGAGAGCTACATTCTTGTGCTTTATCTACAGCTTTCCGTAGCTGAATTTTCTCATACTTGTTTTTCCTTTAAACCTTTGTTTCAAGCTGTGTGTCAGCGGTGCAGAGGATTGGTTCCTCTAGACAGCAAGCTGTGTTGCTCACCATTGCAGAGGATTATTTACTCTGGACAACAAGTTGTGTTGCTCAGCGGTGCAGAGGATTGGTTTCTCTGGACAGCAAGCTGTGATTGCTCAGTGGAAGCAAGCTGTGTTGCTCAGCGGTTGTAGGCAAGCTGTAATGCCCAGCAGTTTAAGCTATGTATCAGCGGGAAGCCTCACTCTGGTTTGAGTGGGGGATGGACATAGGTCTGCGGGTAGTAGACTGAACCATCTAAAATTCCTTGTCTATCGTGGTTTGATTGTTCACTCTGATCCGCTAGATGCATGCCTAGGTTATCGCTCTAATTGCTTACCTGATAGTCTTCTCTTACAGTACATGAATGTTCAAGTACATTCCTGACTACGATTCTGACTTAATGGATGTTGTGTATACGCATGCTTGATTAGGCTCTGTCAACAGCATAGATTTCCTTAGGAGTCTACGCTCTAGCAGCCCATCTGTTTGATCAAGATCACCATTGATTTTTTCTGTAGAGCTTAATTAGTTTATAATTTCGCAGTAGTGTCCAGTATAGTTTTTATTGGGCAATTTTTATAGGGGGATTCATTCACCCCCCCCTCTGAATCCGAGTCTAGCACCCTAACATTTTCCCCACAAATGTCCCCTTCTCCTCTCTCGCCGACTTCTCTCACCCTTAACATCAAAAACAACAGACATTCCCAACCCTATGGGACTTCAAACACACGGGAGAAAGGGATGGACAGATCAGATAAAGACATAGAGGGACAGAAAGATAGAGGTACGGGGAAAGAGAAATGGCTTATACCTCATAGTCGTTGTCTTCCTCCTGCCTCCTCTTCCTTTTTCTCCCAATTCTGACCCCAACGAGGGCCTTGCTGCTGGTATTCATCTTGCCTTCCGCCCTCTCCCACGTGGGGTGATTCACACACTGATGAATGAGAGCCCCACCTCGTCATCGATTTTCATCCTGCCTTCCGGTGTCGTCTTCCTCCTACCGACGTCGTAGCAGCTTTCGCATTGCCCTTCTATAAAGGGGGGATCTCTCTCGATCGATTGCCCTTCTGTAATGGGAGGAGGAGAAGGGTGCAATGGGAGGAGGTAAAGGGGACGAGTTGGGAGGATTGAAAGCCCTTACTGTACGTCATGTGAAAGCCCAACACGCATTACCCCCAACTTTAGTTTAGGGGTAGGTTAGTATATTCTACCCTTTGGTTAGCAACTCAGTTAATAGTAGTCACGGACCGTCGACGATACACGTAAAATGGAGTGTTATTTAAAATTTTGGAGATATAAAGGTAGATTCTAAAAAGGTAGGGATATAAGGGTAATTTGTGAATTTTATAGTGGTATATAGGTAATTTTTCCATTAAATGGGTGATTTGAGCGCCCAACCCAATCTAGGAATTTAATTTGGTTTTCGTCAGCTCCTACGGGTCACTTACATATTTCTGGTTTTGTTAGAATAATCAACACATCGATCGGACCGATATTTCAGATATTGGGCCCTCGAATCCAACTTCTTTGGTTTTCAACTTAACTTAATTTTTAAATATTTGATTTGAGCGCCCAGTCTAAATCGGGAATCTAATTTGGATTCTGTCAGCTCCCACGAGTCACTCACACATTTCTGGTTGTGTTGGAATAATCGACACACTGGTCGGACTAGTATTTCAAATATTGACCCCCCGAACCTGACTTTTTGGTTTTCTACTTAACTTAATTTCTTAAACAACTACACATATAAGTAATTGATAATTTTATACTTTTAAATTATGAATAAGAGTATTAAAAAATCTAAGAAATGTTATACTCACATGAGAAGGATGTGCTGAGTTCGACGATGAAGGATGGTGAGGAGGCACCCGAAACTCCCTAAAGTACGAGGACATCACTCTCGTCATAGTGGCCTCCAGCGTCTCCGAGATCTATGTATGCAGTGACTACACCAGCTGCGTCTGCATCTTCTCCGAGATCTGCATCTCCAGCAATTACGCTAGCTGTGTCTGCACCATCTTTGAGATCTTGGTCCGTAGTCTATGCAAGAGGCATGTCTCTAGCTGCTCGACCATGCGTTCGAGCTGGGCCTCGGAGTCGACAGAGGTAGTGGCACCGAACGAACTGCTGGTCAGGGTGGAGCACAAACACTAGGAAGAGCAGGTATCTAAGCTCTCCCCAAAGCCGTACACCCGACCTTTATTTGGTGTGCCAGCTGCCTCTATCCATGCCTAGCGGTCTATCTTCGAATGATGCGCGATGTCCTCCCCGTACTTCTCCATCATCTCTCTCGCGTATGCCCCCTGCAAATTGAAAAAAAAGCATCATAAATCTTGTAATAATCAAGCATATTTGAAATGAAATAAATTTGAATTGTAAATAAACTTACCGCCAGCTCCCTAGATATAGTAGAGACATATTGATATGCCCCCTTCTTCTTATGTGTTCTGTCGAGCACCTCCTAGTACTTAGCCACACGACCGAGATTCACTTCCTATTTTACAAATTACATAAAAGAATTATATTAGAAATTAATACGAATGTAAAGTAACAAAATTTAAAATATTACTTACCAATCTTCTTTTTTGGGTCACCAAGTTGACGGACCCACTTCTATGAACATTCGCCTCTAGGGCTTTTGCACGATTTTCTCTCCCCGCCTACGACCTCCGTTTCCACTCATCAGTGTTCCATTTATCATACAAACTACTCCAAACCTCCCCAGGAAAATGTTCCTTCCAAAGTGTCAATTCATTGCCCCCCCTACTACTTTTTTCGCTTGCACCTGGGCTTTATTTAATGTATCACTCATTCATTTTTTTGCAACGTGCTCCCAGGTACGCCGAGCTACAACCTCATCTAAGGGATGGCTAAAGTGATACTTCACCTGAAAAAAATATTAAACTTACATCATTATACTAAAATGAAAGGTTGAAAAAGAAGTAATTTTAAATTTTAAATTGCATACCAAGAACCGGTCATACATTGTGTCCCGGACGTCGATCAGCATGTCCTTCCAATGGAGGACTGTCAAAGGAACAAATCGTCTAAGTAGCTCGGAAATAAGCTAGGACACACTATCCGAATTAGGACCAAATGTTTTGCTGCATTTATAAATCATATACATAGATTTAATTACATTTATGATGAATAGATAATGAATACAAACCCTAGGAAGATACTTACTCCCTCTAACCATGATCTATGTAGATCACCTCGCGGCTGTCACCGACGTGTGCACTACTGGCGTCATCTGCTACTAGGACAGATGGCGCGGGTAGGTCCCGATCCTCATCATGTCCTAGAAAAAAAGTAGAAATTAAAATTAATACTATGGTATTTATATTTTGCATATTTACAAAACTATTGAATTAAAATCAGACTGAATGAATAAATACATGCATGGATAGACGAGGGCGGTGTTGGTAGTGGTGGCAGTCCTCCGGAGCCTGTCCCACCTGAATGACATAAGCATACATATTATCAAAGTAAACATATATAGCAGGAAACTTTAATAGACATACTTGTTCCCAGAATCTGCTCAGGTGGTACAGAGGAGCCTCCAGAGCCCCTCCCACTAACTCATGTAAAATTCAAATGACATAAGCATACATATTATCAAAAAATATATATAGCAGGAAACTTTAATAGAGATACCTTTCCCCGGAGTCTTCTCAGGTGGTATAGAGGAGCCTCCAAAGCCCCTCCCACTAACCCATGTAAAATTTAAATGACATAAACATACATATTATCAAAAAACATATATAGTAGGAAACTTTAACATACATACCTATCCCCGGACTAGTCGAAGGTGATACAGAGGAGCTTCTGATGTGGGACGGACATGCGATTCGACTCCAAATGGATATGTGATCCTTGGACTCTAAGCAAGCTCGCGATCGTCCCTAACGAGGGAAGAGTCGGACGTGCGCGGTTGAGAAACCGACAAAGAGCTAGGGTGGTCAACTCACAAATTCGTGCCCGGATCGGGTCACGGGACGGTCTCGCTCTCTCTCGCAACAACGGTGATATAAAAAGCATAGCGAGCTACGATCCTAGCATGCTCTCTAGCAGTGGCATAAAGAAATATATACGAAATAAAGCAAATGCCGAGATGTGAGCGAATGCGATACCTCCACGCTACCGGGCGTGGGGAAGACTTCCTGGTCGATCTCGTACTCCCGGAACAGTAAATACACAATAATTACAGCAAGACAAATTACTGCCCACTTCACGCAGGGAAGTAAAGGGTGACACGATGGAATCCGGGAGTAGCGATTTCGGGTTGACGGGCGGCTTCCTGTGTTGCTTCGGCGGCACACGTATTCAAGACCGTGTGGCCCACGTGCTGGTCCGAGGGGCCGTGTGGGACCGGGGTGGCACCATTGTGGTGGGGACGCCTGGAGGGGTGCTCCCTGGGAAGGTGGTATGCTGGTTCGCTGGTCGGAGGCCGGGCGGCTCCGATCTTCACTCGTCGGAGTTGCTGCCCACGGATCTGAACTACTGTTTCAGACCCGCGCGTCCCGACGAAATCCGCTGCTGCGGTCACTCCCGATGTCGGATCGATGCAAAAGAAGTACCGATGGAAAGCTGACTTGAAATCCTTCGATCTATGGCTGGAGAAAGAAATTTGAATTTCCCGTTTATAGCCTTTGTCAAATTTTCAAGCTGCTGACTCACAAGATCTGAAAACTCAGGGTAGATTTGAGTTTTCCTGCGAGTTGGCATTGACCGCGATGTAGACCTTCGATTCAGCTTTTGAGCCCTTCATGAAAGTTGTAGATGCCGAAGAGAGGAAAACGGGGATATATCTTATGAAAAGTTTGGTGGACGTTTCGATTGTTTGGAGATTTTATACTGACCCGGGGTCGGATCTGGACAGCAGAAACAGAACTGAATTTGGGGGAAAGACACAATTTCTAAAAATAGGTAGAGGGCTTTTAAAATTCGAAGAAAATTTTTGGAGGATGAGGATGGAGGACAGATTCTCCAATAAATTTGGGGAATAAAAAACAAATCAATAAGGGGGTCAAAAGGGGGAAGAACTAAGCTTCTGCTACACAGATCTGAAAAGGGACAGATCAGGAAGACAGAGACACGAAAATGTAAAAATATAAAAGAAGATGAAATGTTGGGATAATTTTACGGGAGGTTGGGGATCAAGTGGGGAATCAACCCTGAAAATATCAACTCCAGATGATGTTGGAGTTGGGAGTTAAAATTCTCGTAGTGAACCCCTGTCCAGCAAAATAGAACCCAGGACAGCACTTCAGATCTTGCTTCGTGGCGGCGGCACCAGAGATAGAATCTAGATGTAGAGGGGCTGAGATAGAAGGGGTTTACACCCTGAAATCTTGAAGGAGGAGGAAGGAACCAGAGGGAGAGAGGGGAGGGGCGCACCAAGCTCCAATGCTCAATTCAAATTTTCTTCTTCATTAATTCTAACAAATGGAAATTACAAGCATTTATACAAAATGCCCTCAGATCTAGAACTAAGAGGGGCATACTAGGGACATCACATTTAATCCCACGTGGTCAAAAAAAATCAAAATTATAATATGTTCTAGTGGAGGGGGGAGCCCCCTTGACCAAGAGCCACCCAACTTTGACATTTTAACCCCTTTGTCCCCCCATGTGTCAATTGACTAGTCAATCCATCTAGAAGCCACCTAGGATGGTTTGACCAGCCCCACCTGGCTTAGGTGGACCAATAGGGAAGGACTGGGGGGCCCTTTGCTGGACCTACTGACATTTTTCAGATAAACCCATCAAGACTTACAATTGTGTACCCATATAACACAATGGTATACATACAAATATAAAATGACATAAATGCAAATAAAATGTGAGCGGTCTTGCTTCGATGTCCCCATCAATTCTCCCCGGGTGAGAAGAACTCGACCCCATCGAGTAAAGGGGGGGGGGGTGACTGCTCGAGTAGCTCTGGCGGATCCGTCACCGTACCAAGTAGCGCGGGTACGCTCCACTCCAAGTGATCGTCACCTGCTCATTCCGTATATACTCGATATGCACATGCTGCTATGAGAAGAGGCTAGTGGTGGAACACTCCGGGGTGGGGTCACTCTCAAGGGGAAGAAGGCGGCTCGAAGACTCACTAGGAATCACCACTGGGTCCCTATAGGTGACTAGATCCAGGACATGGATGTCGAGCTGATCCCATACTCCTCGAGCGAGTCCACTCGCCTCTCACTCATAAGAGACCGACAACGAGCTTGCACAAGACACATGCAGACTCACCATGTACTAACACACATATGTAAAGCACACAAATAAGCAACACAAAACAAACCACACAAAGAAGAAACACACCGACTCATGCATTACTCTGGACTTAAGGCAATGACATCACCCACCAGGTGGCCATCATCCAAGTGCCGCGTCCTTAGTGTCGGTAGGCTCCTCCAGACTTTCGTACTCATCAGCTAGTTCCGGGTCGGCCTCGTAGCTGACATGTACAAGTCCATAAGGCGAGGCTTCTCCAACCCCTAGGGCTAGTGTGGCACGAGTGGGACATTGGTTGGTAATATGGCCAAACCCATGACAGTGGAAACACTGCACCCGGGACCTACTGGTCTCTCCGATAAGAGGGCCCTTACCCTTATCCTCCCGACGGGCAGGGGGTGTAGGCAACAGAGGTGGGGCTGTAGGTGCCGTTGGCAATAGGGGTGGGGGTGCCGGTGCCAGAGGACGGGCAATGGGTGCCTGTGGTTGGGGTGGAGGTAGATCCCGTGGTGGGGGAGGGCGAGGCCTTGGAGCAAAATGCTCCTGACGGGTGGGCTCCTGAGATCGAGCCATGGGGGCCCGCTGAGGTGGGCCTAAAGAGTGACGGGGCTCAATAGTACGAAGAGGGGTGGGGCCCGACCGATGGCTAGGCTCGAACTCTCCCTCAAATTGCTCTAACTCGAGAGCAACCTGATATGCCTCTTCCAACGTTTTGGCATTGCAGTGGAAAAGCTCATACTGATAGTGGGGCCGCAAACCACGTCGAAAGCGGGAAATGGGCATGGTACTCTCCTCCGTGACACCACATCGCAGAAAGTACTCATCAAATTCAATGATGTATTCGAAGCTGGACCGGTCTCCCTGGCTAAGACTCTGCCACCTATCGATGAGTCGCTGACAGTACGTGGGAGGAAGGTACTTTTGCCGAAGCTTAAGCTTCATTTCATCCCATGTATCAATCGGGGGCTCTAGCCGCTGAAATAATAGGCTCTCTACATTCTTCCAATAGGTTTGTGCCTGTCCCATGAGCTTCATGGTAGCAAATTGGATCCTTCGACGCTCCGACATATCATACCAATCGAAGTATCGGTCCATGCCGAACTCCCAATCTAAATAGACTTTCGGATCCAAAGACCCGTAAAAAAAGGGAGGGTCCGCTCGCACGGTCTTAAGGACCCTATCGTCCTCCTCATCTCTCTGTGGCTGGAGGCCACGACGGCGTTGACCATACCCCTCATAGGCGTTATCGGACCCATAGTCCTCGAGACTAAGGTCACGGTGCGGTAGTTCGGGAACCCGAGGAAGGGCGGGCGGAGGAGCCTGTGGTGGCGGAGGAGCATGTACGGGCAGATCCTGGGCCACAACGACGGGCTGGGCCTGGGCTATGGGAAGGGCTTGGCCTTGGGCAGCCACCTAAACGGGTGTGGGTGGGCCCTGGGCCACCCTAGGAGGGTCTCCGTGTGACATCCTATCCAACCGTCCGACCAGACCTTGGACGGATATGTCAGATGACTCCATCCGTTCCTCCATGGCGTTAAACCGACCATCTCTACGGTCCAAGAAGCTCTTGAAGGCCATGGAGGAACGGATCGCCTAACGCAAGGAATGAAGGTCTCCCGAGATGGTATCCCGTGGGTTGGCCATAGGTGCAGGGCGATGGTATTGGGTACCTCGCCGAGTGGGCATGCAACGACACACGGACTAGGAGACACGGGCTAAGGCAAAGATGATGCACCTAGACTTAAACCAAGACTCGATACGTGGCGGAGTTAATCGATCCGAAGATCACTCGCGCAAGTGTGCGGCCTTCCCGATAGGCGTAGCCTAACGTTCGGACAACACCTTTTTATATACCGATTAATGGGATGCAAGTGCAACCTAGACCGACTTAGACAATGACTAGACGTAAATGACACCTTTTTTTTTATTTTTAGACACCCTAGACTCAACTGTCACTCTGATACCAAACTGATGCGGGATGGACACGCGACTCGACTCCAAATGGATATGCGATCCTTGGACTTTAAGCAAGCTCGCGATCGTCCCTAACGAGGGAAGCGTCGGACGTGCGCGGTTGAGAAACTGGCAAAGAGCTAGGGTGGTCAACTCACAAATTCGTGCCCGGATCGGGTCATGGGACGGTCTCGCTCTCTCTCGCAGCAGCGGTGATATAAAAAATATAGCGAGCTACGATCCTAGAATGCTCTCAAGCAGTGGCATAAAAAAAATGAAATAAAGCAAATGCCGAGATGTGAGCGAATACGATACCTCCACGCTACCGGGTGTGGGGAAGACTTCCCGGCCGATCTCGTACTCCCAGAACGGTAAATACACAATAATTACAGCAAGACAAATTACTACCCACTCCATGCAGGGAGGTAAAGGGCGACACGATGGGATCCGGGAGTAGCGATTTCGGGTTGACGGGCGGCTTCGTGTGTTGCTTCGACGGCACACGTATTCAAGATTGTGGGGCCCACGTGCTGGTCCGAGGGGCCGTGTGGGACCGGGGTGGCACCACTGTGGTGGGGATGCCTGGAGGGGCGCTCCTTGGGAAGGCGGTACGCTGGTTCACCGGTCGGAGGTCGGGTGGCTCCGATCTTCACTCGTCGGAGTTGCTGCCCACGGATCTGAATTGCTGTTTCAGACCTGCGCGTCCCGATGAAATCCGCTGCTGCGGTCACTCCCGACATCGGATCGATGCACAAGTGATACCGATGGAAAGCTGACTTGAAATCCTTCGATCTATGGCGAGAGAAAGAAATTTGAGTTTCCCATTGATGGCCTTTGTCGAATTTTCAAGCTGCTGACTCACAGGATCTGAAAACTCAGGGCAGATTTGAGTGTTTCTGAGAGTTGGTGTTGACAGCCATGTAGACCTTCGATTCAGCTTTTGAGCCCTTCATGAAAGTTGTAGATGCCGAAGAGAGAAAAACTGGGATATATCTTATGAAAGGTTTTATTGACGTTTCGATTTTTTGGCGATTTTATACTGACCCTGGGTCGGATCTGGACGGCAGAAATAGAACTGAATTTGGGGGAAAGACACAATTTCTAAAAATAGGTAGAGGGCTTTTGAAATTCGAAGAAAATTTGTGGAGGATGAGGATGGTGGACAGATCATCCAATAAATTTGGGGAATCAAACAAAAATCAAGAAGGGGGTCTAAATGGGGAAGAACTAAGCTTCTGCTACACAGATCTGAAAAGGGACAGATCAGGAAGACAGAAAGACACGAAAAAAGAAAAATATAAAAAGAATGTGAAATGTCGGGATAATTTTACTGGAGGTTGGGGATCAAGTGGGGAACCAACCCTGAAAATCAACTCTAGATGATGTCAGAGTTGGGAGTTAAAATTCTTGTAGTGAACCCCTATCCAGCAAAACAGAACCCAGGATAGCACTTCAGATCTTGCTTCGCGGCGACTCGATGGCGGCACGAACGGCGGCGGCGGCACCAGAGATAGAATCTAGATGTAGAGGGGCTGAGATAGAAGGGGTTTACACCTTGAAATCTTGAAGGAGGAGGAAGGAACTAGAGGGAGAGAGGGGAGGGGCGCACCAAGCTCCAATGCTCAATTCAAATTTTCTTCTTCATTAATTCTAACAAATGAAAATTACAAGCATTTATATAAAATGGAAAATGACTCAAAATGCCCTCAGATCTAGAACTAAGAGGGGCATACTAGGGACATCACATTTAATCCCACATGGTCAAAAAAAATCAAAATTATAATATGTTCTAGAGGAGGGGGGTGCCCCCTTGACCAAGAGCCACCCAACTTTGACATTTTAACCCCTTTGTCCCCCCTGTGTCAATTGACTAGTCAATCCATCTAGAAGCCACCTAGGATGGTTTGACCAGCCCCACCTGGCTTAGGTGGACCAATGGGGAAGGACTGGGGGCCCCCTTGCTGGACCTACTGACATTTCTCACCAAGACTTACAATTGTGTACCCATATAACACAAGGGTATACATACAAATATAAAAGGACATAAATGTAAACAAAATGTGAGCGGTCTTGCTTCAATGTTCCCATCAGCTTCCAGAGGCCCTCCCGCTAACTCCTATAAAATTTAAATGACATAAGCATACATATGATCAAAAACCATATATAGCAGGAAACTTTACAGACATACTTTTCCCCGAAGTCATTGAAGGTGATACAGAGGAGCCTCCAGAGCCCCTCCCACTACCTCCTATAAAATTAAATGACATAAGCATACATATGTACAAAAAACGTATATGGCAGGAAACTTTAATAGACATACCTGTCAACGGAGTCATCAATGGGATAGAGGAGCCTCCTGAGGCCCTCCCACTACCCCTCCCTCCAGACCTCCCCCCTCCTCGAACCATCTCTCCTTTGACAACATTACAAATCATATATGTTGGTAATTAGAATATATTGATGAAAAATTAACAGTATTCATTATCAAAGGAGAATCAAGCACGCGGAAATTCTTACAATATTTTCTATCAATTTTTAAACAATATTCATTTCATCTCCAGACGATGAGGATATGTTTAACTCAACCTCATCTTCCTCTTCGTCTTCATCTTCATCACTATAAGACTCTTCCTCCTCCTCTTCTTCAACGGAATCTATTAACTCTCCACCGATCTTCTCTAAGTCATTTGGATCGACCTCTTCTACTTCATTCTCCTTACACAAATTAAGTGGCACATCAATTTTGCTGGAGACTAAATGTGTAGGAGCCAACTCAAGAGCCTCAGCTTGGTCTGATTGAAAAATAATCATCATTGGCATCCTTCTCTAAATGTTCAGCCTGATTGAACTGATAGTCGGGGAAAAGCCTTACTTTAACCTTGCAAACTACCCACCAATCATTCCTTTCTTTATTCCCCGATGTTGGATAGGCTGTGTAATACACTTTCTGGGCTTGTTCGGCCAAAATGAACGACTCGTAAGTATTCAATTTAGACATATGTTTGACATCGACAGATCATCTAGTAGGGGTATTGGTTTAAAAAAAAGTCATTGACAATCCCATATGTTGTGTCATTTCGTACAAAATTAGGATCAAAACAATGACACTTAAATAAAAAAATATGGTTGTCTTCATACTCCAATTCTAATACCTCTTCAAGAATACCATAATAGTTGATGTTTGTATCAATGTAAGTACTACCTATGACACACACGCCGCTATTCATCGTGGTCTTATTTTGTCCATATTCTCTGGTGTGAAATCTGTATTCATTCACAATAAACCTATTATATGAACGAGTGACATTTGAGGGGCCATAGGACAACTCTTGAATAGCACATTCAACAAAAAAATCTTGTTGAACCTATATATGATAATCCCACTAGTTAGAAGAATTAAATCAGTACAAAGAAATTAAATGGATAGGACCAGTGTGACTTACTTGATTTCTTAGCGATCAGGCAAAATCTTCTCTCAATACTTATCAACATCCGCACCAGTGAGTTGTGAATGTTGTTCGCTTAACTCTATGTTAAATCATCTGCAACCAAGTTCAACACTACCTTCAGCCACAAGAATAAGGGCAAAGAATGGTAAGTACATGTATGTGAATCCCAGACTTACTCTACATAAGGTTCAATGTCTAGACAATTCAGAAGAACGTATATCTATGTCGCTACCAACTCTCTATCTTCAAGTGCGCGAGACGAGTGACGCCCGAATGCACAGCCTGGATACTTGAATATGGATACCCGCTCCGACACAACAGGTTCTCCTCCATCATCATTACGAGCCGGTTGAGTACGAGGAGTATGTACCTCAAGTTCAAAATACATCAAACAAAAGTTTGATATTGTAACGACCCAAGATCCAGATACCGGGTCAAACCCGATATCACTCGGATCTAACGCCGCCACCCACGAGCTGGGAAGCTCAGAAGGGTTAAAAGGTGTCACGGGAGTGTACAAAAATATAAAATAAATGAAGGAATTAAAGTGCTAAAATTAAGATTTACATTTATAAATAGATTTACACATTTTTATATAATTTTCAGTCCAGATATATACAAGTCCTAAAGGTACAGCTCAATAAAAGAAAAGTACAAAGCCTATAGGGCATACCCCGGCTAGCAAAAATTGGCGACGCTAAGACCTCAGACGCTGCTCAAGGCCTTCAAACGACGAGGAGGCACGCCGACCTGAAACGAAAAGGGGTGAGCCTCATCTCATTGGCTCAGTAGAGGTCCCACGAATCCCCACCACAATAACGAAATAAACAGAGCAGCAAGTAATTAAATATAAAGGACAGTAAAGCAGGGAAAGCAGTAAGGCAGAAAGAATAGCACTACAACCCCAATAAACGCAATAACCCACTAACTGCCAAGAAAATTGCAAAACATCAGGATACCTTGAGTATCAGACACAACCTGCACTACAGCGGATTCTTGAACCCTAGGCCGTAGAAGGCTGGAACACAAAGATGTTGGGTCCCGGGTTTTGATGATGTGTCTGACTATGACTCATTGATGAGTCTAATGTGGTTTTGATGATGTCAACTTCCACTGAGTTCAGGTCACAGGATACCAATAGGCATGACAAATTTCCCATGACAAAATTCCCTTTGTAGCAACTTCAGCAGCTTCAGCAAGTCAGAAACAGCAGCTGTGGGCTACAGTGGGAATTGTATACTAAAGGAAGTTTGGAAAGGTGATAGTGGCAGATCAAGCTTCAGTCATACGATAGCTTAGACTGATAGAAGCCCAAGGTGCAAAGCCCTTTGGATGCACAGAAACCAAGAAATGCAAAAAGGCTGGCCAGTCAAACAAGTTGCGTCGACTCCAGGCACATCATGTTGTTGAGTGCGTCGACTCCGGATGACCTTCTGAAGCAGATTAATGGGTACACGAACAACTGTGTCGACTCAACCATCCTATTGCATCGACTCCATCTCAGCTCCAGCAGCAGTCTGATAGGTGATTATCACCAGCTGCGTTGACCCCACAGTCTTAGGGCATCAACTCCATGGGCTTCACAGAGAGCACTTTCAACGCATCTTCAAAGAATGCGTCGACGCACCCACCGGTTGTGTCGACGCACACTGGGCCAGCTCGCCAGAAATTCAAGAAGACATGAAGCTACGTCGACGTAATGGTCTTGCTGTGTCGATGCACCAAAAGCTCTTCAAGTAAAATATGTCAAACACGTAAAGGTCTCAAAGATCATATAGCGGCTCAAAATCATAGACGTAAACCTCCAAAAACACGTATTACAAGGTCTGGAAAAGGTCCTAGGATAGAGATCCTACATTTCTAGCATAGGACTATCAGAACACCTTTTGTGGGAAGGTTTTGACAAAGATCAGATTTGGGAAAGGTCAGCTTTCAAGGTATCTACCTTTTTGCCTTGAGCCAATGAGAATGTGTCTCTGAAAAGCACTTAGGATAGAGGACGTCCTTCTCAGCCACCGGCCAATGAGCAAGCAGATCTGGGAAAGGCTCTCTCAAAGAACCTTATTTTATCTCTGGCCAATCAAGTTGCAGATCCTTGGAGGGAAAAATCTTCCACCAAGCTCTTCTATAAATATGAAGCCTTGTTGAAGAAATCAGCTACTGCTGCCGTAGAAAAGAGAAGAGCCCTGGAGAAGAAGAGACCAGAGTGCCTGAGCCTTAGTAGAAAATCTGTGAGGAAAGGAAAGCAAGATCTGTGAGCATCCCTCATCCTTAGAGCAGCCCTGAGCCTTCATGAAAAGATTCTGAGAAGAGTGCCATGAGCACTTAGAGAGTGCAGCCTTGCAGCCATCCTTGAGCTTATCGAGCAGCCTTCAGATCTGATCTTTCAGATCTTCAGATACAGCTTCAAGACTCGGTTCTGAAGCTACATTGGCTTTTCAGTGTTTCACTTGTGTGTTTTCTTTTTCAAAACCTTGAACCTTCAGTGTGTTGTGCTGCTGTTGCAGCAGTGTGTCTTGTGCTCTGGTTAGAGACCGGAGGTGGTTCTGGCTGGTCTACAGCCATGTGTGTGTTGGGGACTTGTCCCCATGTTTTGCTGCACTCGTAGCATGTTTTCTTCTTTATTTTGTGTGTGTGGGGGGGGGGGGGGTTCATCCCTGTGTGTGCTGCAGTCTTGCAACGTGAGGACCTTGTCCTCGTGAGGAGCCTGCTCCTCGTGGAATCTATGGATTAGCGTGTGTGGGGGGGGGTTCATCCCTGTGGGGCTTGTCCCCGGAAGCTGTGAATCAGGGTGTGTGTGTGTGGGGTTCATCCCCGTTGCTGCGTTCGCAGCGTGGTAAAGCCTCACCGGGTTTGGTGAGGGGTGGATGTAGGTCTGCGGGTTTACAAACTGAACCACCTTAAAAATCCCTATGCAAGTGGGTTGTGATTTGTGTGATTGCTCCTTATCTTCCATCCCAATTCGCAGGTATTTGTATGTTTCAGATCTGCACATTTTATGTTTGGTTTGTGCATACTAAACACACACTCTAACTGGCGTGGTTCTAACTTAACCTCAAGCACTTGCTTGTTGTCTTGGATAGAGACTATCTCTTGAGTCATAGTGTTGGCAGCATTATGATCACACACTGAATGGCATGAGCCATCTTCTACATGAAGTGCCGTGATCATCCTAAGTAAAGGACTGCATTGTTTTGTCACTGCATGTCTTACTCAGGAACATAAGTGTTCCATTTGTGTGCATCCCATTAAGTGATTAATCTGATTCCTAGTGAAGCTAAGCTTCACTCAAGTGCTCATTAATCCATAGTTCACCAAGTGACCGGATTGGTTTTCAAATTGGGCAACAATTATGAAAGGATCTATTCACCCCCCCTCTAGCTCCTATTAGCGCACCAAAGGGACCCAACAAGTGGTATCAGAGCGGGTCTCTGCTATACATAGATCCAACGATCTGCAGAGAAGATCCCGATACATTTGCTATAATGGGTGCCCCCGTTAAACAAGTCTTAATGATTTCCCCACCTGCATTTGATGGTTCTGATTTTACCATATGGCTAGGGAAAATGTGTGTTTTTGTAAACTCCCTTGATTCAAGACTATGGAATCTCATATGCCACGGTCCTCATAAGTTGCCATCAGATACATCTGAATGGTCTATTGAACACATGACCAAACATATCCATAATCTTGCTTTGCTCAACCTGTTAAAAGATGTAGTAGATGTTACCAAGTTCCCTTTTGTTTCCAGATGCAGCACTGCCAAGGAGATTCTAAATGGCTTGGCTAAAATCCATGAAGGAGGAGAAAGGCATGACTGCCTAATGGCCGACGGCCCAGATCGGCCTAGTGATCCATCCTCATCTCAGGTAAGTTCTGACTCAGAGGATTTTACTTTTGAAGAAGTTATGGATGCTTATGATGTGTTAGCAAGTCAATACAAGAAGTTAAAGTCTAAAAATAGAAAGTTGAAAAAGAAGTTTGAAAATAGCTCTTGTGAGAGCTCCTCGTGTAAAAACTATTCTGCTCTTGAGGAGCTCAATGAAACTCTCATGGTTGACCTAGATTCGCATAAAGAACACATTGGATGTTTGAAAGATGAAAATGGAACCCTACAAGTAGAAATTACTAAGTTGGGAGAGATTGAAAGACAACTTCAAAACAAGCTGAAGTCAATGTCTAATGATCAAACAACGCTTGATGGGTTGATCCATGATGAGAGGTTGGTTGAGAAAAATGAAAGGCTGAAGGAACAAAATCATGTGTTAACTGAAAAGCTGGCTACCATTGAGAAAGGTAAGCAGGTTGTTGATTGTTCTGAACAGGTGCATGCCTTAGAACATCAAATTGAGAACTACAAAAATGTGAATGTCATGCTCAATGAGCAGCTTGCTGCATGCGAGGAGGACCTCGCTGATTCTGAACTGCAAATCTCTTATTTAGAAGATGAAGTCAAGGATTAAGCTGGGGGCATTAGAACTCGAAGATTTATTTGGGGATGTCAAGGTCCCGCTCGGGATCATCAAGCCCATAACTGATACAGACTGTCAAACGGTCGAATTGTTAAAGACCCTAGAGGTCCCTAATCCTGAGGGCCAGCCCATGATGTTTTATGTGGCCGAGGAGCAGCCAGTGAAAGGGGATGATGATTGCAAGTTCTCTGAAGAGATGCATGATCCACTTGTCCCAATTATGGCTCCCTCACATAACTGACCGCGTGGTTAAGTTGGTCAGGAAGCAACAGATCTCCTTCTGCCAGCCCTCCAGTCAAAAGAAGATGTTCAAAGAATTATGGTACCCACGAAATATGGATATAGGGCTGCTACAGATTACCCAGCACCCAGGAGTGGGTTTCTCTATACAAGACTATTATGAGGTCGATGTGCTCTCCATCTCTGCCTCGACAAGTGAAGATTCCCTTGAGGCCATCTATGATGAATACTTGGGGGACTATGAACTGATGGGACCATCCGTTGAGTCGAAGAGCTTCCGCCCGTCTTGGCCACGGGCACGTGATGATCAAGAAGCTGCTGCCTCATGCAGGTGCTGGGAGTCCATCTCTGTGGAAGTAACTACAATTTTAAATGGCGACTCACAAGAGTCAAATTAAAGTTGAAGAAGGTCATTTCTCCTTCAAGGGCACTCCACCTATAAATCGGCATCCAAGCTGCACAGAATTTATACCACCAACACCAGCGCTGCTTCCCCAGCATAGTCAACAGCCAACTAGCTCGGAAGAAGGTGAAGCCCAAGCCCTGCCACTAGGCGAAATAAGACAATAATACACCTACGATGTCCTTGAAGCTGAAGAAGATGATGAGGACTTCATCGACTTACAGCTGGCTCCCCCAGAAATAGAAGATGGCGGCCAAGACACTGTTGATGAATTGGTCGAAGTAAACCTCGGCACTAAGGATGATCCTAGGCCAACTTTTCTCAGTGCCCTCTTACTACCCGTAGAGAGGGGCCAATACATAAAGTTGCTCCAAGAATTCTGAGATTGCTTTGCTTTGAATTATAAAGAAATGCCAGGCCTAACCCTACAGTTGCCCAGCACATACTGGCCATTGACCCTAAAGACAAGTCGGTGAAGCAGTCACCTTGGCGAATGAGACCAGAATTGTAGCACCCCAGATAAAATTGAAGGGAATAAAATTTTCCTAAATGAATTAAACATAATAAATTCCCTAAATAAATAAAAAGTCTAGTAAAGCCCAACACCTATAACAAAATGGGCTTAGCATTTGAAACCCAACCCATGCACAGTAAATGCCTTAACCCAGATATATATGGGCCTCACGTTTATAGGTTTGGCCTAAGGCCAATGGGCCTTACGGTTGAATAAAGGAGCCTTAAAGAATGTAGGTATAATTACTAAAATAGTGAAGGGCTTTTGCTATAAGAATCTTCCATCACGTTCGACACTTGCATGAGGAGATTAGGGTTCCTGATCAAACCAGGAAGGCAGCTTCAGATGTGGTAGGAAGAGGATTTGCATGGGAAAGTTTAGACCAAGTAGGATTCTTACATGGGAAACATAATTCCCATTAGGATTCTAAAACCCCATTAGGATTCCTTCTCTATAAATAATCCCCCATCTAATGATGCAAAACCCTATTGCTGCTGCATTCGTGAAGGGAGCCCTACTGCTGTCGCTGCTAGTACGTGAGGACGAGAGGGAGCTTCTACAGCCTCTTCTTCTTCCTGTTGCTATTGCGGCCGATTGAAGCAGATGACGTCCTCTTCTATTCCTCTCCCCTCGTCTGCGAACGTGAAGGAAAGAGCATCTTCCTCCATTATTCATTGCTGCAGTTGCTGACCTGCTACTGCTGCTTCTGTTAGTGCGGTTACACTTGCTGTAGTGCCTCTTCTTCCTCTCCCTATCTTCTCAGTCGTCATCCTGTCCAAAACCCCAAACATGTAGGTTATCTCAAGATTCAAAGCCCAAGATGATAATAAATAGTGTTGCATGCATAGATAACCCCGTTACGATCTTCTTCTCCTATTTATATGATCACTGCGCTTGAGTTTTACGTAGAATTTGGTTCTCTGTTGCATGAGAAAATAGTGACCACTACAGTGGCCTTTAATTTTGAATAGGCGACCGTCCTGTGGCTGCAGATTAATGAACGATCGAGCAAGCGGCCACTAATTCTTGAATTAGCAACGGTCTGCTAGCTGCTAAATAATGTGCGACCATATGACTGTTGCTATTTCCTGTAACTTAATTAAATAATTAAAAAACTTTAAAATTAAATAACTATGTTACCTAATGTATAAAAATTATTATGAGCATGTTCATAGGATCTCCATATTTGTCTCTGCATGACCATGTCTTTAGTTTCCTAAAATTCCTGATAAACATCAGCATGCTACTATTCATGCTAGACTTAGGAAAATGAACAGTGTTTTGTCTCTGTGAACGTATCCAAGGGATGCATTGCAGAGTGTAACACTGGAATGAATTGGTGACCATGACTGTGTCGCATATTAAAGAACTTGCGCACTTCTAGAAAGGTGCCTTTTCTTGTGGAAAAGAGTTAGCGACCTCTGAGAAGGCGCTATTTCCTGGATTTTATATATATATATATATATATATATATATATATATAAAATAAAAGAATTGGCGTCGTACCTCAAGGCGCAGATTAATGATATTGCGCCTCTCCGAAGAGTCACTATTTTTCTGGTAATTAAAGTAAATTCAGAAAATTATATGAGTTAACGTCCACACAGTGGGTGCTAATTTCAATTAGCGGCCACAGCTGGGACATAGTTTTCTGTGACTATTTTCATTGCGTGTTTTCCTCGATCCTATACCGCCGGATCTCGTTGGCACCATTGTCTCACGTCCGAGACTTAGTCCATGTTTTGTTTTACGCTTACACCTCAACTCTTGGAGATGATTGGACCCTCCGCAGGATATTCCTTCCTTCAGACTAGTACTTTCTTCATTGAGACCTCCGTAAGTCTACGCTAGTCTTGGATTCCCACAAGGTAGCCGAGCTGGTTGTACCCTAAAAACTCTGGAATCATTTATTGTCACGTCACTCTGAAGAAACATGATGCCCTAGCCCTCATAGAGCAATGTTTCTGGCCTCTGTGAGAAGTCTGTCTCTGTCTGGAATTGGCGACCAGTCAGTGGACGTTAATGGAATTAGTGACGTTTAAGTGGTCGCTATTTCTTCATGCCTATGTTGTTCCTAGAATTAGCGGCCACCCCAGTGGGTGCCAATTCTGGAATTGGTGGCGGTCTGAGTTGATGCCAATTACCCAGTTTCACGAATTATCATGATTTTACGAGAGACTTGTCACTATGTCATACTTGTCCAAAGTTCTATCCTTGAACTCATTATTTTGTGAATCTACCTTATATTCGTACAATGGCTTATTTCTTTGGAATTCTGTTGGCTATAACTATAGTGGATGTCAAAATATTTACATGACTGAATGCTGGCGTTAATGGGGCCAGATCTGGTCCTGGGAGGAGCACCCGAAAGTACTTGTGCCCATGGGACCTATATTGATCACGGTGTGACATTGCACCGGAGTGCATGACTTTCTAGATTCTAACATTCCATGATCTCGTGCTTGACTTTACTTGACATGACATGACTTGCGTGACCCGAGACTGCTATTTACTTGCTACATTAAATAGCCAATCCTCATGACATGACTTGATAATTACTTGCTTGATATTTTTTGATACTTTACATGATTCCTCTTGAAAAGTACTAGTTCATCCTAGATAATTCTCGTCATTTCCCTCTTGACATTATCTTGTGTTCATGCATAGCTATACTTGCATTCATGTAACATGTAATTTACTTAAAGCAAACTTGTACTTGAGATGTAATTCCTACTTGATCTGTGAGAATGGCGGATCTAGAGGGGAGGGGTGAATAGATCAGCCCCCTTTTCTTCGAAATAAGCACTGCAGAATATAAACGATGCTAATACATAGGAGGATCCACAAGAGTGGAAACAATGACAGCTATGTAGACGGCCTACGCATGCATCTACCGCAGGACAAACACACAAACAAGCCACACAAGACAAGGTTTTTAAGGTGGTTCGGACTCAACCCAGAGTCCTACGTCCACCCCTCACTCAAATGAGTGAGGCTTCCCTAGTGCAACCGTACTGAACACTACTGACACACAGCTTATGGGCTTCACAAAGCTAATCCTGACACACAGCATACAGGCTCACTAGCCAACCGCTGACACACAGCTTACGGGCTTACAAAGCCAAGCCACATACCAGAACTACCTTTTGTTTGTCTTCCTACAGCTCCCTTTAGGGACCGAACAAAGTATGAAGTGTTCAAATGAAGAAAGGTAACCCAAATGAAAAACCCAAACAGGATGTAAGACTCTTAAGGATAGAACAAAAAGCCCTGTCTAGAATCTAGATGGCGATCCTCGCTTCTTCCAGATGGAATGCTTCCTAGAAGTAGCAGGTTCTCCTTCGTAGGAAGTAGAAGCTTCTTCCTCTTCTTCTCGCGGGATGAAGAGAGAAGATGAAGACCCTGTCTTCAGACGCTTCAAGGTTGTAGCTGGGGCCTTCACGTCGCAAGGCTTCTTCTTCCTACTGCTGGCTTCCCATGAGCTCTCCTACACTCGTTTCTTTTCTTCTACTATATACTCGTAGATCTCTCTGCTACTTGCTTGGTTCACCGTTGATCCTCCTTCGATTTAAGCTCAGCCCTTATCTTCATTCCTTCATGCGCTTGATACCTTTCACTCTACAAGCTTTTCTTTCCATCTTTGAACAAAGCAACCTTTTTCCTTGGACTTGCTGTTCAACCTTCTTCATCAGAGTATGTCTCCCAGCTGGTACACTTTTGGTTCAGACAATCTTCTCTGCTTCCATGCAACGTACAAGGTTGGTAGCCACTTATATAGTAAGAGGTAATCTGGACCATCCATTTTCATGGAAGAGGACTAAATGTCAGAACTGGGTGACCTTTGATTGGTTTAGAAGTGATAAGGTGCAGTGGGTTCTCATTGGCTGCCCAGACTGCTTCATACGGTACACAACAGTTCTTATTAGCTAGCCAGCAAATCCTCGTCAAGTACAAGACTATCTCCTCAAGGTATGACCCCTTTTCGGATAGAGATCCTTTCTAGGTGATTTGCCATTGGTCCACCTGGAAAGTAAGAATCTTTTCTGTCAACCGGTCTTCCAGAGCTTGTATTATGAAGGAGGGAGGCACCATTTAAGTAAAATAGGGCCTCCGTAAGGATGAGATGAGGCAGAAGCTAGAGCTCTAATTGGTCCACCTGGCACTTCAAAATCCTTCTTTGGAACTCTCTGAAGAGCATGTCACTTCATATAGGATCACATGCCAAACTATCGCTAACCTGGGTTTCTTAATCGGGTCTGATTCTGGGTCACAGAACTGGGATTTGGATCTTCTGTTTGATGAAATGCCTGTCCTGAGTGCATCGACTTTGCACTAAAGCAAGCTCAGACCTTGTAAGGCTGGAGGCAGATACTGCACATACCTTGTAGTGTTGATGGAAAAATGTGCATAGACCTTCACTTGTGTTGCCATGATATGCATCGACCTTGATTCAAAACGTGCACAGACTTTCTAATGCAAAGAGCATATGTGCATCGACCTTCATTCAAGATGTGCATAGACCTTCTAGTGTTGAAGGAAAACGTGCACCGACCTTGATTTGTCAAATAGTGAATGTGCACAGACCTTATAGTGTTGAAACCAAAACATGCACCGACCTGATGTTTCCAGAGGGCAAACGTGCATCGACCTTGATGCACAAGGTATGTGTGCACTGACCTTGCTTGGCAGATGTGCTTCGACCTCGGTTTCACTTGTGCACAGACTTTGTGCATTGAAGCAAAACATGCACCGACCTTGGTCTTGCGCTGGCAAAACGTGCATCGACCTTGATTTTGTGCAGGCTCAATGTGCACCGACCTTGGTCTCATGCCAACTCTATGTGCATCGACCTTAGCTATGCGTTGGTCATGATGTGCATCGACCTTAGTTACTGTGCTTCAGTCGAGCCTAGTCGATGTGCATCAACCTTTGTTCTACGTTGGTCATGATGTGCATTGACCTTTGTCTTGTGAACAGTGACATGCTCAGACCTTGGTCTTCAGGATAGCGAGAGGTGCATCGACCTTTGTCTTGTGAACAGTGACATGCTTAGACCTTGGTCTTTAGGCTAGCGAGAGGTGCATCAACTTTTGTCTTGTCAAAGAGCTAACTCTCAATTGATCAATAGCGTTGACTTGCTGTCAGTTCTTTAACAGTGGCGTTGACCTGCGTTGACTTTTGAAGGCATATTGGACTCATGGATCTTCATTGATTATGGTTATCAATAACACTATATGAAACTCAAGAATCAAGACGTATGAAACTCAAGGAGCAAAAAACGTATGAAACTTAAGGTTCACTGACATGTAAAATTCATAGATCAGCACCACATTTGAAATGCCATTTTCAACAGTATGATCAACAATATGTATGACTCGTAGTTTAAACATCATTAAAACACATTGAAAGTATTAAAGCACAGGGGCACAACATTGTCCCCCTTTTTGATGATGGGAACACTATGAGTCATGATGATCAAGAGTAATCAAAAGAGATGGCATTTAAAGACATGAATGAATTTCTTGGCATGAGAGATAGACAGTGCATGACATTTACTGTCCCCCTTTGACAACATCAAAAAGTAGTGGGTATAGAAGCTTGATGCTTGAGGGTAAATTAATGGTTGTCATAGAAAGATTTATCAGAGTAGTCAATCTAAAACATTCTTCATTAAACAAGCTTGTAGTTTTTCAGAGTCTTCTGTAGTAAGAACTCCCATGAGTGATCTGTATGATCTGCTTGGTTTAAGAGTAATAAAAGTGGAGTTGGAATCAATTTATAGACAGATGTAATAGAAATAAATCAAGTCTACAAAACTATATCCAAGTTTAGCTCCTTTATCTTTCTTAATTAAAATCAGTGACTTCCCTAGAAGTTACCAGTGATAAGTATTGAAGATAAACAAGATGAACATATCTGAATTAACTTCAGGATGACAGCATTATGTCTGACCTTTGATCATGTTCACACTTTTATTTTTGGCTCATTATATTTTTGTCTGAACAAGCAAGTTTGTTTAGTCCACACCTTTTTGCGTAAGGATGGACGTTGATCAGACGCCCACACCCCTAGTTACTCAGTGAGACTAACTATTCTATCTCATTTTGAACAGAGATAGCAACAGCACTTCATGACATAGGTTGGTCCCCATTTCTTTGATGAAGGACCCAGTTTCTCGGTGCGTATAGCCATTGCTCTGCCATGAGCATTGATAAAACATTTGACATGTGCTGTCCTTTAGAAAATTTCAGACTATGCTATGTTTAAGGACAATACATAATCAAGGTTGCTCAACCAATTAAGGTTGCTAGTGACCTTAAATTTTTAGATTCTGTGAGATTGAACAGGGACACAGCATTTGTAGAAAGCGGTTGAGGCCTATCAAACCCGAATATAACTTGAGTTAAGGAGATTATCTCCCAACCTCTTGAAATGTATTAGACTTAAACTAGTAGATTTATTCAAGTTCAATCAGAGAGCCTACTTGTCAGAAGATTCCTATAAAAGATTTGCTTAATTGTAATGAATAAATGAGTAGATTGGCAATATTTTGAATATTGCTAGTTCAAAGATGTGGCAATTTGTATTATGTTCAACGGAGCATAAGGTGGCTTCAAGAGTTGATGTGATGAAGAGTAAACAATATGCAGAGAATTTTCGGTTGAACAAAATCTGAAAATTTTGAAACACAAATGCAATTTCAAGTTTGACACATATGCTCTCCCTGACAGTATGCATGACAATTCAAGTTTGACATATGCTCCCCCTATTTGCATGATGTGTATGATTAACTCTGAATGCATCATATATGCAGTGAGTTGAATGAATTTTGCACATGAGTGTATAGACTATTCTACATGATACCTTGACCCTTGGTACATGGCGGAGAACATAGGTCCTAAGATCACCTCACACATAGTGAGTACTTTCGGGCAAGCATAACCTGCCTTTCCACAACTCAATATTTTATATACCAAGGTCAAACAAAAACTAGCCAAGCAACCAATCACCAATGCAATGCTTTATGAACATGCAGTCGACTAGTTACAGTAAAATGCAATATGAACAATGATCACTCAAAGTATTCATGAGAATGCAAACTGATACAAACAAGATAAAATAAGATATGCATGTGAAAAATATTTTTTTTTGCTACATTGCAGTCCAAAAACAATCAAAACTCCCCTAGAAGTTATTTGTGATCAAGATATCATCATTTCAGCAGATTATTTTAGAAAATAGGTACTTATAGTCATTATGCCGGGAACACACTTAGAGAGTTAAACAACCAATTCAAACCTGATTTGTTTAAGGTCTACATAAACCTAACTCCCTTCTTAGAGTTGAAAACTTGTCTGTGCATAATGGCTTGGTGAAGATATCTGCAACCTTATTTTCTGATTGGACAAAATGTAGCTTAAAGTTTTTCTTGAAAACTTCATCTCTAATAAAGTGATGCCTTACATCTATGTTCTTGGTCCTAGAGTGCAGGACTGGATTTTTGGCAAGACTTATAGCACTAGTGTTATCACATAGAATAGGGACACATCCAAGATCTACTAAGTAGTCTTAGAGTTGGTGTTTAATCCACAACACTTGGGTGCCACAACTCCCTACAGCAACATATTCTGCCTCTACAGTAGAGAGTGCCATTGAGTGTTGTTTCTTGGAAGCCCAAGAGACTAAACATCCGCCCAAGTATTGGCAATAGCCACTAGTGCTCTTGCGATCCAATTTGCATCCTGCATAGTCAGTGTCACGCCCCGAGATTTATGTACAGCGAAAGATATTTAGGAACGTGAACAGCCGGCAAGAGAAGCCTCAAGTGACAATAATAATCAGAGCGCAATCATTCACACATAAGATGAATGGAGACAATAATTGATCAAAAATCTGACTTTTATTGATAATAATCATCTAGTACATGATCGTGACCCATTAACTAACTAGACTCAATAAAGTAAAAATTACATATTTGACTCTTGACTAGACTAATTATGGCTTCTCTCGAACCATCAATCACTCTCGGATCCATCACTTGAATAATCCGAATCCACCCCGCTAGAATTTCCTGAAAAAGATTGGAAAGTAGGGTCATGAGCACACTTGCCCAATAGGTATCTTCGCATCAACATGAAGGCAATATTAAAGTGATTAGCATTTTAGCTCTAAAGAATAAGGTAAAATCATGCGAATGCGATAAATCATGTGAATAAAACAAGTAACATAATAGCACGATAAGATCACGATGAGAAAGGATATGTGAACAAGATCGAGTTGAATATAATAAGAACGTAAATTGGCCTTTCATGAATACGAATATGCTTGCATGCATCAAGAACGCACTTTCACTTTTACTTTTCACTTGTCATAACCATAAAGGTTATGCACTAGAATGTCATGTAACTAGCATGTAGCAATTCAATCAAGAGAGAGTCTCGCAAGAGTTCCGTGGATTTTCACTTATTTATAAAGAAAGTACTCCCAGCACAATGCGACGCCAATAGCATCATACCTCATGGTTTACAGTATGTTTCCGACAATCAGCTGAGGGGACTAGCATAGAGACCTTGAACACAATCAGTGCTCGAACTGCATCTTCACATATAAATCAAGCTACTTCCACGTTTATAACAATAACGCCAAGAATGCATAATTTTAATAATAGCTCCATGATAAGGTAACCAAAAATAAGAAATGCTTCTATTGAGAATAAGAGATTTCAAGAAATGCATTAGATAACTAGGTTATGCGGTGGAGATAAATTTGGCAGCATAACGATAAAAATTCTTTAACTTTCACACTTCAATTAAAATACTTTGATTACGGTGATATGTCCTAGAAATTCAATAGTCTTTCTAGGATCATAGGAAGATTAACCACTTTGGGTCAAAACTCAAGAAACTTAGCAGTCTATAACTGGGCCGTCACACGAATATAGCGGTCTAGTTCTGGACCGTTAAGTACAAGACTGTCCGATAGTTGAAAATAGGTTCTCTGGAGTCTTTGGCGGTCAAAGGTAAATCCGTCAAGGTCCCTTTAGCGGTCTATATAAGGCGCGCTAGAAGACTATGGCGGTCAATTATTGGGCCGCTAAGATCCAAAAATATAAAACATCGGTAGTGCTTTCTAGATAAATGGGCTTTAATGGTACAACCAACTCGGCATCCTAGTGGGAATCCCAGGCTTGCGGAGAATTATGGAGGCCTTGAAACAAGATTTCCTAGTCCATTGGAAGGAATATCTAAAGTAGAGGTCCTCATGTCCAAGATTGTGTTCCTATAAGTGCAAAATGTGTAACTAATGGTCATATATCAAAATATATGCCATGAACTTACAGAAAATTGACTCTGAGATAAGAATAGAATGTGTAGAGTGAGAAATCAGCGTTAAATCTCGTTAATATAAGCATTCAAACCATAATTTAATATAGAATTATATGGTTTTTGGCACAAAATACCTTATGCTTAAAATAATCCTAAGTACCATAAAGAAACATGAACTCACTATTTATGAATCAGGAATTAAAACTCAGAGTAATAAATACCATTAAAACATGTTAGTATCTAGTTAACTAGGCTTAATTGTAAGATATATGGGCTGTTCTTAAATCTAACTCAGGATGACAGAAAACAGCACAGTGGCGGTCTATCATAGAGCCGTTACAGGACGTTGGCGGTTTATCGTAAGGCCACCACAGTAACTTTAACGGTCTATTTTCGGTCCGCCAGAGGTTTCATGAAAACGAGATTACCAAGTGTCTAGCAGTTCATCATAAGGCCGCTATAGAGAGATGGCGGTCAAATTTCTAGCCGCTAGAGCACGATAGACAGTAACTTAAATAAGAGGGTTCTAAGGTTTTTAACTCACATCATGTCTGAAAATCATATATAAACTTTCCCTATCAGGATAAAACGAAGGTTAAGCTAATAATATGCATGAGTTTTCTGTGAATTGACAAGAAAGTTCCTCTTAACTTATTTAGGGCTAAGAATATGCATGAATGTACACTAGATGCATAAAACATGAAATTCACGATCTATAAAGTATGAAATCAAGTGCAATAAGAGGGCTTTTATCCCTAGAGTGATGTTTTAGCCATTCATGGGATGACCTACCTCTGCTAAAGCCTTTAAACTTCGAATTTGATGCTAGATGCTACCTTTAGTCCCTTGCACTTCTTGTGACAAATCAGCAACTTCAAGCTGTTCTAACTCCTTACTCTCTTAACCTATGGACGTGAAATTTGGAGGGTAAGAAGTAGATACTAAGGGGAATGAAAAGTTCTAAAGGCACTTAGGCTAAATACCTCGATGTGATTCTCTAATCCTTTGATCTTCACCGGACTTTTGCACAGTTTCCTGGGTCACTAAGGTGGAACTAGCAACTTTATAGGCTTCTATCTCCTTGTGTGCTTGATCTCCTAGCATGAAATTTTGAGAGATGTTAGTCCTATGTATTATCAATAAAAACTTCTAAAGAATCTACTTGAAATAATGTCGTCTTATCTTGATTCCACGCGAGCCAATGTAGGGGTCGCGCAGGTCAAAATTAGGTCCTATTTATAGGGTTTTGCTAGGGTTTGAGGATTAGATCAATTCTAGAGTCCTTGTTAAACCTTAGATCGACTTTTGAGAGTCCTAAACATGATTACTAGTCCTCCCATCTCGATCCCTAAAGGATAGACTAGCAAAAATCCCATCTTTTTGCTCTTTCTTCAATTCACGGAACTTACAGGAAATAGCGGTCGAAGCTTGGTCCGCCAAATGACTTGTAGCGGTTTTACGATAGGCCGCTATAAACCTTGGGCGCCGAATTTGAAACTAGTTCAAACTCTAATTTCGTCTTATCCATTAATTTATCTAATTAATGGGTATTTATCCCTATAATTCGTGAATAAGCCAATTAACCTTCTAGAATATGGGCCAAACTTCATAGGCTTGGTCCTTAAGTCTTTTGGGCTCCATTTAAATAAGCTAGGTTAATTGTTTATCATAATAGGGCCTTAATAATGATTTATTTACCCAATATTTATTTATTAATCCATTTTGATCTTTAAAATTTCCAGAAAATACTTAAATATTCCAAAAATAATTTATAAAAATTCTGGGGCATTACGGCCAACATACGAATAAGCGATGAGAGAAAAATTACAAGATGTTGGAAACCATAATCCCAAGTCTTCAGTGCTAGCAAGGTATCTAAAGATACGCTTGACAGCAGTCAAGTGAGATTCCCTAGGACTAGCTTGGAATCTAACACAAATGTAAACACTGAATTAGATGTCAGGTCTAGATGCAGTTAAATAGAGTAATGAACCAATCATACCTCTATAGTGCTTTGCATCCACTAATCTTCCTTTCTCATCTGCATCCAGTGATGTAGTTGTTCCCATAGGAGTTGCAATATTTTTACAATTTGAAATATCAAATCTTTTCAGCAGCTCCTTTACATATTTAGCTTGATTTATAAAGCATCCTTCATCACTTTGACAGATCTGCAAGCCAAGGAAAAATTGAAGCTCACCCATTAGGCTCATCTCAAACTCACTAGTCATAAGATCAGCAAAATCCTCACACAATTTGGGCTTTGTAGAGCCAAACATAATATCATCAACATAAATTTGAACTACCAAGATGTCCTTACCTTGTCTTTTTATGAAGAGTGTTTGGTCTACATTACCTCTAATGTAGCCTTTTTCAGTGAGGAATGAGCTTAGTCTATCATACCAAGCTCGGGGTGCTTGCTTCAGACCATAGAGAGCCATGTCCAGCTTGAACACATAGTCTTCATGATAAGAGCATTCAAAATCGGGGGGTTGTTCAACATAAACCTCTTCTTTTATTAAGCCATTTAAGAATGCACTTTTTACATCCACTTATTATAATTTTATTTTATGAGCACAAGCAAAAGCAAGCAAAATCCTAATTACTTCTAATCAGGCTACCGGGGCAAAAGATTCTTCAAAATCAATTCCAAATTCTTGAGCATACCCCTGAGCCACTAATCTAACTTTATTCCTTATGATTGTTCTATCTTCACTAAGTTTGTTCCTAAAAACCCATTTAGTACCTTTGGTAGTTTTTGATGAGGGTCTAGGAACTAGATGTCATACACTATTCCTTTGAAACTGGTTTAATTCATCTTGCATGGAATTTATCCAATTTTCATCTTTCAAAGCTTCTTCAATGTTCTTTGGTTCAATTTGGGAGACAAGAGCAAATTGTTCTAATTCATCAACAATTCTGAAATGTGACCTAGTTCTAGGTGGATCATTTAAGCTGCCTATGATATTTTCTAGAGGATGGTCTTTAAGCACTCTAATATCAATAGGACCATTACCTGCACCTGTAGCCATGACCCTTGAATTGCTTGGATCTGTCACATCATTATTTGCTTTAGTCTCCTCCTTTGAAGGATCATCATTTTCCTTGGAGTCTAGGAACTCCTCATCATCATCATTTTTTCGGTTACATTTGTCATCATGAGTTTCTTCAAATGTAACATGGGGTGACTCTTCAACAGTTAAACTTTTGAGATTATAGACCCTATAAACCCTGGACCTATCAGAATATCCAAGAAATATCCCTTCCTTACTCTTGGGCTCAAATTTGTCTAAATCTCGTTTGTCATTGTTGTGAATAAAACACTTTGAACCAAATACTTTCATGTGAGAGAGAGATGGCTTCTTCCCTTTGAACAGGTCTTAGGGAGTCATTTTGGTGAATGGCCTTACCATTGAGCGGTTGATGATATAACAAGTTGTGTTTACAGCTTCTGCCCAAAACCTCCTTGGTAGTTGCTTATCAGCAAGTATGGTCCTGGCCATTTCTATGAGAGTTCTATTTCTTCTCTCGACCACCCCATTTTGTTCAGGGGTTCTTGGTGATGAAAACCTGTGATTTATTCCTTCAGTCCTGCAAAGATTTTTAAAATTAGCATTATCAAATTCACCACCATGATCTGAAAGTATATTGGTAATTATAAACTTACCCTCTTGCTTCACCTTCATGTAAAGTGCCCGAAACTCATCAAAAGCATCATTTTTATGCACAATAGGAAACACCCATGTGAACCTAGAGAAATTATCTACTAAAACATACCCATATCTCCTTCCACCTAAGCTAGTAGTTTTTGTTGGTCCGAACAAGTCCATATGGATTAGTTCAAGCGGTTTGGATGATAAGCTTTCAGTTTTACCAGAGAATGATTTCCTAGTCTGTTTTCCTAGGGTGTATGCCTCACATATTTTGTTATTTTGCTTAAACTTAAGTTCAGACAGTCCTTTCACCATCGATTGTTTCAATAGTTTGTGTAAAACATTATAGCTAGCATGTCCTAGTCTACTATGCCACAAACATGCAATTTCAGATTGAGGTGCAGCAAGACAAAGATTTAAGTGGACTGGATCATCTAAGTCAATTATGTATACATTGTTGACTCTTTTTCCTGAAAATTTTGTTTCTTCAAATTTTGGTTTTAAAATTTTGCATTCAGAAGAGTCAAACACTACTCTATGTCCTTTATCACACAATTGACTTATGCTTGAAAGATTATATTCCAACCCTTCAACTAACAAAACATTTTCAATAGAATTAGAAGGAGTTTTGCCAACTTTACATGAACCAATGATTTTACCTTTATTGTTCCCTTCGAAGGTTACATGCCCAGCTTCTTTCTCCACCAAGAGACATAACTTTGTTCTGTCCCCAGTCATGTGTCTTGAACAGCCACTGTCAAGATACCATTTGTTGTGCACGGCTGTGAGACACTCCTGCACAAGGAATCAAGTAACAATGTTTGGAACCCAAGGATAATTGGGTCCCAATAAACCTTTCATTTCAGCAAAGCAAGATAAAATGGATTTAGGAAATCACATTTTCTTCACATTTTTTATTTTCTTGCTTGATGGAGAGTTTCTATTTTCTGTTTTCATTTTTTAATTCTGTTCAGGAACATTGTTACCCTTTGATTTTTGATAGAAGTTGGAGAAGGGTTGTTTCGGGCTCCTATAGCTTGTCCTGGGCTGATAGAAATTTTGGTGGTTCATAGGGTAATAGGTTGGGCCAGGTCTGTACGTATAGGGACTGTTTGTGTATGACTGCATAGACCTATGGTAGGGCCAACTGTATGACTGCATAAACCTATGGTAGTTTGTGTGTTGATGCATGGATGGGTTTCTTCCTTGCTGGCTGTATGAAGACTAGGGATGCCTTGACCCTTCCTGAGGATGATATGGACCTGAACTCCCTTTCTGACCACCTCTACCCTTGGTGTAGACTAGCTTGGATTTAGATGTCTGGTGATTTGGCTGGGTTTTCTGAGGAGCCCTTATGGAAATTTCAAGATTTTTCTTTATGGGTTCTCCCACTTTTTCTTTTCCTTTGTTTTGAGCAGGTTTGGTGTTTGAACATGAAGCACTTGCTGAGGATACAAAAGTGACAATTTTTAAGCCAATTTTCTTTTTATTTGTAGGATTGAAACCCAACCCTTCCTTGTTGAAATTCATTTTTGTACCTAGCAAAGCATCTAGGTTTTCCCTGCCATCTACAAATGTTTCCAAAGAACTTTGTTTATCTTTCAACTCCTTTTGAAGTTTTTCAGCATCTTCAAGCAATTTAGAGTTGACTTGTTTTACAGCCTCATATTTTTCATTACACAATTTGCTTTCTTTTTCATAACTTTGCATTTTTATTTTCAGCTCATCAATTTCATCCCTCAAACTTTCATTTTTAACTTCCAAATCTCTCATTTCATTTCTGCCTTGTTCCATGTCCTCAATCATTTTTTTTAAATCTTCAATTTCAGATTCTAGTGAAGCAATTTTATCATCTACGCTATGATCATGCCCAATTTGATTAATTTTCTTTTTCAAAGCCTTGTTTTCCTTTCTGTACATGTCATATTTTTCCATAAGCTGAATGTAGGCTTCTTCCCAATCAGCAATTGAGAAATGCTCAAAAGGGGAACGTACCTCAGATTCTTCATCCCCATTTGCCATGAGGCAAATGTCTTCTTTTTCATACTCTGAGGAGCTTGTTCCATCTTCCTCTTCTCCCTCATCACTCCATGTACTTACCATGGCTTTGTTCTTCTTCTTTCCTTTCAATTTCTTGGAGGCTTTCTTCACTCTTTCAGGACAGTCAGATCGGATATGCCCTGGTTTGTTACAAGAATAGCAAACAACTCTGTCAAATTTGTTTACATTTTCAGGTTTAGATTTGTAAGTTTTTTTTACCTGAGGCTTCCATTTCTTGAAGCCTTTACCTTCATTTTTCAAAAAACTTCTAAACTTACGAGTAAGGCCACTTGATCTTCATCTTGCTCACTGCAAGAGGTCTCACCTTCCTCGGAAGTAGCTTGAGTGCTAGGTCCAGCCTTTAAAGCCAGAGGCTTTTTCTTACTCACCTCGGCTTCCCTATTTTTCAAGTTTATCTCATAGGTCATAAGGGACCCTATGAGTTCATCCACCTTGGTTGTTGAGAGGTCTCTTGACTCTTCTACAATAGTTGCCTTTGTGTGCCAGGCTGGAGTTAGTGATTAATATTTTTCTTACAATCTCTTATTCTGAATATGTCTTTCCTAAACCAGTCAGACTGTTAGTGAGCAGAGATAAATGAGTGTACATATCTGAAATAGATTCTTCATGCTTCATCCTAAACATCTCTTATTTTGTAATGAGTAGGTTGGCCTTTGTCTCACGTACCTGAGCTGTGCCTTCATAGATTACCTCTAATCTGTCCCACATCACTTTGGCAGTGGTACATGTAGACACTCTTGAGAACTCCACTGGATGTAGAGAGCACTACATTAAATGCTTGGCGCCCCAGTAGAGTGTACATCTTCTTATCAGCTCTTGAGTCCAAAGCTCTTCATCTGGAGGTAGCTCGAAGGGACCTTTGCTCACCACCTTCCACATCTCATAGTCTTGTGCCTGAATGAACACCTGCATGCGATTTTTCCAATAAGGATAATTAGTACCTGTGAAGAAGGGTAGCCTGTTAACAGAATGACCCTCAGACGTTTGACCCCTTGATGCCATTCCACCGTTTCTCTCAAGGTTCATTGGACCCTTGCATGAGAGATTGGCTCTGATACCACGTGATGTGTGAGAATGGCAGATCTAGAGGGGAGGGGTGAATAGATCGCCCCCTTTTCTTCGAAATAAGCACAGCGGAATATAAATGATGCTAATACACAGGAGGATCCACAAGAGTGGAAACAATGACAGCAATGTAGATGACCTACGCAAGCATATATCGCAGAAGAAACACACAAGCAAGCCACAGAAGAAAAGGTTTTTAAGGTGGTTCGGACTCAACCCAGAGTCCTACGTCCACCCCTCACTCAAATGAGTGAGGCTTCCCTAGTGCAACCACATTGAACACTGTTGACACACAGCTTACGAGCTTCACAAAGCCAATGCTGACACACAGCGTATGGGCTCACTAGCCAACCGCTGACATACAGCTTATGGGCTTACAAAGCAAGGGCACATACCAGAACAACCTTCTGTCTGTCTTCCTACAGCTCCCCGTAGGGACCGAACAAAGTATGAAGTGTTCAAATGAAGAAAGGTAACCCAAATGAAAAACCCATACAGGATGTAAGACTCTTGAGGATAGAACAAAAAGCCCTGTCTGGAATCTGGATGGCTATCCTCGCTTCTTCCAGACGGAATGCTTCCTAGAAGTAGCAGGTTCTCCTTCGTAGGAAGTAGAAGCTTCTTCCTCTTCTTCTCGCGGGATGAAGAGAGAAGATGAAGACCTTGTCTTCAGACGCTTCAAGGTTGCAGTTGGGGCCTTCACGTCGTAAGGCTTCTTCTTCCTATTGCTAGCTTCCCACGAGCACTCCCACACTCTTTTCTTTTCTTCTGCTATATGCTCGTAGCTCTCTTTGCTGCTTGCTTGGTTCGCCATTGATCCTCCTTCGATTTAAGCTCAGCCCTTATCTTTATTCCTTTGTTCGCTTGATGCCTTTCACTCTACAAGATTTTCTTTCCATCTTCGAACAAAGCCACCTTTTTCCTTGGACTTGCTGTTCAACCTTCTTCATCAGAGTATGTCTCACAGCTGGTACTCTTTTGGTTCAGACAATCTTCTCTGCTTCCATGCAACGTACAAGGTTGGTAGCCCCTTATATAGTAAGAGGTAATCTTGACCATCCATTTTTATGGAAGAGGACTAAATGTCAGAACTGGGTGACCTTTGATTGGTTCAGAAGTGATAAGGTGCAGTGAGTTCTCATTGGCTGCCCAGACTGCTTCATACGGTACACAACAGTTCCTATTAGCTAGCCAGCAAATCCTCATCAAGTACAAGACTATCTCATCAAGGTATGACCCCCGTTCTAGGTGATTTGCCATTGGTCCACCTAGAAAGTAAGAATCTTTTCTGTCAACCGGTCTTCCAGAGCTTGTACTATCAAGGAGGGAGGCACCCTTTAAGTAAAACAGGGCCTCCGTAAGGATGAGATGAGGCAGAAGCTAGAACTCTAATTGGTCCACCTGGCACTTGAAAATCCTTCTTTGGAACTCTCTGAAGAGCATGTCACTTCATATAGGATCACGTGCCAAACTATCACTGACCTGGGTTTCTTAATCGGGTCTGATTCTGGGTCACAGAACTGGGATTTTGATCTTCTATTTGATGAAATGTCTATCCTGAGTGCACCGACTTTGCACTAAAGCAAGCTCAGACCTTGTAAGGCTAGAGGCAGACACTGCACAGACCTTGTAGTGTTGACAGAAAAATGTGCACAGACCTTCACTTGTGCTGGCATGATATGCATTGACCTTGATTCAAAACATGCACATACTTTCTAATGCAAAGAGCATATGTGCATCGACCTTCATTCAAGATGTTCACAGACCTTCTAGTGTTGAAGGAAAACGTGCACCGACCTTGATTTGTCAAATAGTGAATGTGCACAGACCTTATAGTGTTGAAACCAAAACATGCACCGACCTGACGTTGCCAGAGGGCAAACGTGCATCGACCTTGATGCACAAGGTATGTGTGCACTAACCTTGCTTGGTAGATGTGCATCGACCTTGGTTTCACTTGTGCACAGACTTTGTGTATTGAACCAAAACCTGCACTGATCTTGGTCTTGCGCTGGCGAAACGTGCACCGACCTTGGTTTTGTGTAGGCTCAATGTGCACCGACCTTGGTCTCGCGCTAGCTCGATGTGCATCAACCTTAGCTGTGCGTTGGTCATGATGTGCATTGACCTTAGTTACTGTTCTTCCATCGAGCCTAGTCGATGTGCATCGACCTTTATTCTGCGTTGGTCATGATGTGCATCGACCTTTGTCTTGTGAACAGTGATATGCTCAGACCTTGGTCTTCAGGCTAGCGAGAGGTGCATCAACCTTTGTCTTGTCAAAGAGCTGACTCTCAATTGATCAATAGAGTTGACCTTCTATCAGTTCTTGAACAGTGGCGTTGACCTGCGTTGACTTTTAAAGGGATATTAGACTCTTGGATCTTCATTGATTTTGGTTATCAAAAACACTATATGAAACTCAAGAATCAAGATGTATGAAACTCAAGGAGCATAAATCATATGAAACTTAAGGTTCACTGACATGTAAAATTCATGGATCAGCAACACATTTGAAATGCCATTTTCAATAGTATGATCAACAATATGTATGACTCATAGTTTAAACATCATGAAAACACATTGAAAGTATTAAAGCACAGGGGCACAACACTACTAAGCGTTCTCTCACCCTAGTGTTTCCCTTATTTTTTAGGTAATTTCGATGACGAAGATCATTCGAATGGGAATGGACACGAGTGAAGAGAGTAGAACCATTCCAATTGTTGAAGCTGCTATCTAGTCGTGTCTTTTTCCTATTTTCTTGAGTCATTATTGTAATTTCCCTTTTATTTGGTCTAGTGGATTATATACTTGAAATATTTGGTTTATTAATGGAATAAAGGACTTGGTTATTGTCTCTATTTTTGTGCACTCTATCTATATGTCGAATTTCCTTATGCTCTGATTGACATGATCGATATAAACTCATCATGCGTACTGGATTCCTTCCGCGTTCGGGGCGTGACATGAATTGATAAGCCAGATCTGCAAAGAGGTCGATAAACTCATAGACGTCAACTTCATGGTAGAAAATTAATACACTACATGACTGGCCAACATCATGCCAGTTAAGAAGAAGAACGTCCAGATAAAGATTTGCCTGGATTTCCAAGATCTAAATAAAGCTTGTCCGAAAGATGATTTTTTTGTGCCCATCACCGACGTCATGATCGATGCTACTACCGGCCATGAGGCCTTGTCATTTATGGACAGGTCGTCTGGCTACAATCAAATTTGGATAGCTGAATATGAAAGAATTCACACTACCTTCCGGTCACCTAAATGGATATTCCATTATAAAAGAATGCCCTTCGGCCTCAAAAGCGTCGGCACCACTTATCAGAGGGCGATGATGAAAATATTCGACGAGTTGCTCTATGACAAAGTCAAATGCAACATTGACGAGTTAGTCGTTAAAACAAAGAAGAGGGAGGATCACTTGGCTTACCTCAGAATTATATTTGAAAGGTTGTGGCAGTACGAGCTGAAGATGAACCCGACGAAGTGCGCTTTTGGCGTCTCCAGTGGAAAGTTCCTAGGCTTCATCGTCAGATGCAGGGGGATTGAAATAGACCCCGCCAAGATCAAAGCTATTCGAGAGCTTCCTCCTCCTAAAAACCTGACAGAACTGTGGTCATTGCAAGGCCGACTGGCCTATATCCGTAGATTCATGTCCAATCTGTCCGGGCGGTGTCAGCCATTCCACAAGCTAATGATGAAGGATACATCGTTCTGCTGGGGTGAAGAGTGTCAAAAAGCTTTCGACCAACTGAAAGAATACCTGAAGACCCCACCGGTACTGGGGGAACCTGTTAAAAGGAGGTCGCTGATTTTGTACATAGCTGCCACCGAATACTCTCTAGGGGCAATGCTGACCCAGAATAATGTGAAGGAAAAAAACAAGCTCTCTACTACCTGTTGTGTCCCTGTGTGTTGATGCTGTCAAAAACTATAGTCATGTATACTCGTTAATATGATCAATCAATGTACTTTGTTGATAAACAATCATGCATATGCTCTCATGACTTTGCTTGTGCTGTTGAGGTGTTCAAGGTGCACAAAGTAGAGATTGAAACCATGTTAAAATCAAAAGTCAACGCACAGTCAACATGGTCAATGAAGTCAATGCACAGTCAACGAGAAAAGTCAATAATCTTGGTTGGCCAGTCCAAGCTCTAGACAGTACAAGCTGTACTAATGGTTGTCAATAGGGTCGATGCACATTTGGTTTTACTGCCACAAGGTTGGTGCACATCTTACTAGCATGCAGCCAAGGTCCGTGCACATCTCGCTAGGACAGAGCAAAATGACCCAGCCAAGGTCGAAGCACCTTAGCCATTTAGCAGGAAAGGTTGATGCACATCAGCTATTTTTGAAGGAAGGTCAATGCTTATTCTGCATGAAGGTCGATGCACATCTCAGCATGAATAACTAAGGTCGATGCTACCTTAGTTATCACAGTGACTAAGGTCGATGCACTTTCAGTTTGCACGGGACAAAGGTCATGGCACATCCTGGCAATGAAGAAGAAAGGTCGAAGCACCTTTATAATTTCAAGCTGAGAGGTCGGTGCACATTTGAGCAACTCCAATAGGAAGGTCGGTGCACATCAGTCAAACTCTGAAGAGAGGTCAGTGCACATTTAAGCAAAATCAAAAGAAGGTCGATGCACATTTCCTTTGTATATGTAGAAGGTCTGAGCATGTTTTAGGTCTGAGTATGTTTTAGGTCTGTGCATGTTTCAGGTCTGTGCACATTTAGTTTCTATCTCTGATAAGGTCTATGCACATTCATACATTGCCAAGTAAGGTCAGAGCACATTCGTTCATTAAGTCAGGCTAGGTCTGAGCACATTCCCTGAGCGTTGTGTTACAAGGTCGATGCTTGTATTTCCTTCTAAGTCATGCAAGTCCATGCACATACTTTGGAGTGCCTTTAAGGTCGATGCATGTGCCCTTCCTAGACATGCAGATGAAGTGTTTGATGCTGACAAGGTCGATGCACATCAACACTACAAGACCCACAAGTTGGTGCACATCAGTATTCTTTGATCTTGAAGGTCAGTGTATCTATAAGGTAGCTTGAGGCATGAGACCAAAGCTCCATTTAACAAGGTCGAAGCACATATTATGGTTAAGCTTAATCAAGTCAATGCAGATATTAAGAAGCTCTCCAAAGTCGATGCAGCTGCTGGGAACTGAGGTCACTATAGCAGAAGAAAGTGTTTGATGTAATGCCTTAGAGAACCTGAAGGTAGCAGAACTCTGGATCTGAAGAATCCACAAGCCATAATGTCAAAGATTCAAGGTTGATGCATATTATTCTCCTACCAGTGAGGTCGATGCTTCAAGAATTACTCAACTCCCAACTTAAGTCTAGACCCATTAAGGGAGCCTGAACCACTTAAGTTCTTCATTTTCACGAAGAACCCAGTAAAGCTGTAAACGGCACGTGATCCCAGAATGGCGAGAAGAATGGCACATGGTCCCAGAAAAGTTCATGATTGGGCATGTGATCCAAGGGCAATTTGGCTGAGGAACATTCTCGTCTCCTGCCACATGGGCCTATGAAAATCAAGAATAAAAGTGCTTTATCCAAAGCATCTCCAGAAGCCCTGTTCTGAGTATAAAATAGGAGGTATCTTCCTCTATAGAAGAGAGCAGAAAAATAAAAGAAGGAGCAGCCAGAGAAGAGAGCAAAAAGAAGAGCCGCCAGAGAGTGAGAGCTGAAGAAGAAGAAGAGAAAGAGAAAAGAATCTGAGAGAAGCCTGCTCGTGATTGAAGATTGGATTCCATCAGTTCAAGGATCAGATCCTGAACTATCTTGCTCTACTCAGAGCTACATTTTTATTTTCCTGCTTGTATTTCCCCTTTGTTCATTTCCCTCTTTACCGTTGTGTTCCGATTTCCTATCTTGGGGGTCGGTTTCTTCCTAAAGATTCAGGAGAAGAGAGACCGTGTCTCCAGTTGCTAGTGACGGGGTGTCACTAGTGTTTCTCTCTAGTTTAGAGGATGGGAGATTTATCTCCATTTTCCCTATGTGAATTTATAGGAAGAGAGGATCTAATCCTCTGGGTTTTGGTGAGCAGTGGGTTGATGTTCACGTCCCTTCTGCATTTGCAGAAGAAGGGAGACGGTGTCTCCGATTGCTAGTGACGAGGTGTCACCAGTGGTTCCCCTCCGGTTTGGAGGAAGGGAGGATTGATCCTCTGATTTTTGAGTAACTAGGTGTTACTCAAGTTTCCTTCTGATTTGATCAGAAGAAGAGTGAAGAGTGTTCCTTTGGGTCAAACTGTTAGGCAGCATTTGTAGCATACTGAGTCTGCGTCTACTTTGGTAGAGAAGCCTCACTCCAGTTTGGAGTGAGGGGTGGATGTAGGCAGACTGGTGTCTGGCCGAATCACCTAAAAATCCAGTGTGCAGTGGTTTGCTTTGTGCGTTTTCTCCCTATCATCCATCTCCTTTCATAGGATCGCTCACGAGGGTTGTCTGCTGTGTGATTCCATTAAGTGCATGAATTTGTCTATCATTTTCTGTCTCAAGGTTATTCTCTTTGCAGTCCAGCTTAGGCACACATGTAGTGTTTGCAGTATTGCCTTGATGATAATTCATACGGTTTGATTCAGTCATGAATGTTCACATCTTCAATCTGTCATGTGCTCGACAACAGTGTGGTTAACTATTTTATTGTTAATCTGATTTCAGATTGAGCAGTTTTCTTAAGGATATATCTTGCGTGAGTTTAATTCAGTTTGAGAAATTTCACCCTCACTATATTCTCGTTTTATCTTGGACTGTTCGTTGTGGTTTAGGATATTGGTATTATTTTTTGAGATATTGTCGTGAATGGTTTGATTAATAAATTGGGTTGTTATTGTCATTGGGCCTATGTTTTTGTTGGGGATCTATTCAACCCCCACTTCTAGATCCTAGCTACGCACCTAACACTACCTCAGCCAGAGATTGGTCGGGGTTGAAATAAAATATACGCCAATTGAAAAGGTGTGCCTCGCACTGGTCTTCACAGCCAAGAAGATGAGGCACTATATGCTATCGCATGAAGTTCAACTAATATCCAGGGCCGACCCGGTCAAATATATACTTTCTCAGCCAGTTCTAAAAGTGCGATTGGCCAAATGGGCTGTCATCCTCATGGAATTGGACATTACCTATGTGCCGCAAAAGGCCATCAAAGGCCAGGCCATTGTAGATTTCTTTATAGCACATCCAGTGCCTGAAAATTCTCCACTGATTATGGACCTCCCTGAAGACAAGACTCTAGAAGTGGACCAAGTCCAGCAGGCCACCTGGCAGCTATACTTTGATGGGGCTTCAAGAACGGAAACATCCTCGTCAGGACAAACAAGAATAAGAGCGGGGGCAGGCGTCATCCTCAAATCCCCCAAAGGAGAGGTGTTGCATACCTCTTGCTCAATCAATAAAGCCTGCACAAATAATGAAGTAGAATATGAAGCTCTAATTATCGGTCTCCAGGGTGCTCTCTTATGGAGATCTGAATGCTGCAAGTGTTTGGGGATTCAATGTTAATCATCAAACAAATCCAGGGACAGTTTGAGGTCCAAAAACCTGAATTACTCCTCTACCATGCCAAGCCGAAGCAACTCATGCGACAGTTCTACTTTATTGAAATAAACTATGTCGGCCGAGGCCAAAATGTACATGCCGATGCATTAGCAAAGCTGGCAAGCTCACTGGCAATCCCGCCGAATGAATCACTCAACATACGGGTGATAAATCGACGACAGGTCCCCAGAATTATAGAATAAGAGCAAGGTGAAGAAGAACCTGAAATAGAAACCGCAAAAGTGATCGGCCTACCCGACTGGCGAGAGCCCCTCATGCAATGGTTTAAACACCAGCAGTTGCCAAAGCAGAGGGAAGAAAAGATCGGGCTGGTCAGGATGAAAGATTCCTACAAAGTCAAGAATGGAATTTTATTCCGAATTATGGCAGATGCCAGAAAGAAAATACTACTCCGATGCCTCTCTATGGAGGAGGCCTGGAGAGTCATGAAAGAAATTCATGCTAGGTCAGCTGGAGTGCACCTGGCCGGGCCGAAGATGAAGATCGAGATTAAAAAGCTGGGCTATTATTGGCCGACAATGTTTGATGACTATTGCAAGTATGCTAAGTCGTGTCAAAAGTGCCAAGAGTACGCAACGGTCCCCAGGAGGCCCCCAACATAGCTACATTCGACAGCGCCTAGCTAGCCTTTTGCCTAATGGGGAACGGATGCCGTGGGCCCATTGCCCACCTCCTCTTCGGGATGTAAATATATCCTGGCAGTGACAGATTATTTCTCCCACTGGGCGGAAGTTGTAGCCCTGAAAGAAGTAACAGGAGAAATCAAAGCCTAATTTATCCGATGAAACATAATATTCCGATTCAGTATCCCCAACTGGATTGTGTCAGACAACGGAAGCCACTTCCGGAATCAAAGGGTCTACAGGCTGGCCGAAAAATACAACATTGACTGTAGAACATCTACTCCGTACAACCCATAGGCAAATGGGTTGGCTGAAGCCTTCAATAAAACTCTCTGCACCCTCCTGGCAAAGACTGTCAGTTCCAGCAAGAAAAATTGGAAAGATAAGATGTACGAGGCGCTGTGGGCATACCGTACCATTTCTAAAACTCCAACATGCTGTTCACCCTTCTCTTTGGTATACTGCTCGGAGGCAGTCGTCCCCATCGAGCTGGAGGTACCCTCTTTACGGGTTGCAATCTAGCATGAATTGGTTGAAGATGGCCGAACAAACACAGAGCAAAGACTGGAAGAGCTCTCCGACCTTGAAGGGAAGCGACTCTAGGCTTAGCAAAACATATAGGTCTATCAGGCACGCATATCCCGCGCCTTCGACAAGCTTGTCAAAGGGCGTGAATTCAAGAAAGGTGACCTCGTTATGGTCAAAAGAAGAGAGGTCATGGCTGCCAACCCTAAAGGCAAATTAAATGAAAATTGGCTTGGGCCTTATGTTGTCTAAAATGTTTACGAAGGAGGTGCGTATGTTGTTGTCAACCATAGGGGGGAAACTCAATTCTGACCCCTTAATGGAAAGCATTTGAAACTATATTATGCACCATTTCCCAAGTTCAACGAACAATTAAACCCTACATCTCACGTAGAGCAAGCATATTTCTTAGATCTCCCATGAGACTATGCAATATCTATTCAAAAAAAAGAAAGAAAGAGAAAGAAAGAAGAAAGAAGAAAGAAAAGAAGAAGAAGAGAAACAAAAAAAGAAGAAAAAAAACATCATCAAAGTCACCGGGGGATATCAACTCATCAAGTCCCACCAGAATTCCAAAATCTCTCCTCCGGCCCAAACTATTCATCTTGGCCGAATGATCGAACAACTTCACTCCATGCAGTAGCAAAAGTCTCAAATACAGCTCGACATTACGACATTTTATCCCACCGGCGAATAAACCTCTGACTTTGACCTTCCATCTAAGTCAACGAGCAAAAAGACTTCTTTCCTTCGGCCCAGACCTTCCATTTGGAGTCGATGAATAAAAAGACCCCTTTGCTTTGACACTCATCCCGTGTCAATGATTTAACCACGTCAGCCTCCGGCACTCTGTCAGCACTGATGAATAAACCTCTGACTTGGACCTTCCGTCTAAGTCAACAAACAAAAAGACTTCTTTCCTTCAACCCAGACCTTCCGTTTAGAGTCGATGAATAAAAAGACCCCTTTACTTTGACACTCACCTCGTGTTAATGAATTAACCACGTTAGCCTCCGGCACCCTGTCGGCACTAACAAATAAACCTCTGACTTAGACCTTCCGTCTAAGTCAACGAACAAAAGACTTCTTTCCTTCGGCCCAGACCTTCCGTTTGGAGTCGATGAATAAAAAGACCCCTTTGCTTTGACATTCACCCCATCTCAATGACTTAACCATGTCAGCCTCTGGCACCCTGTTGGCACTGACGAATAAACCTCTGACTTGGACCTTCCATCTAAGTCAACGAATAAAAAGACTTCTTCCCTTCGGCCCAGACCTTCCATTTGGAGTCGATGAATAAAAAGATGCCTTTGCTTTGACACTCACCCCATGTCAATGAATTAACCATGTCAGCCTCCGACACCCTGTCGGCACTGACGAATAAACCTCTAACTTGGACCTTCCGTCTAAGTCAACGAACAAAAAGACTTATTTCCTTCGGCCCAGACCTCCCATTTGGAATCGATGAATAAAAAGACCCCTTTGCTTTTGTTGTGCCCCTATGGTTTTGATGTCAACAAGCACTGAGTATAAATGTTATTGATGTCACTATGAATTCGAATTGTTTTGATATCTGCAAGTACTATGAGCATGATTGATATATACTATGAGCATGATTGATTGCTTGATTTGAGAGTGGGCACATTCATCTCATTGCATTATTTGTCTCTGCATTGGTGCAACTCTAGTTCCTGCATGACAAGTGTAGTTTGCATCGGTGCAGGGTTAATAGACTGCACTGTTAGTTCTCCTGCATACATTGCATCGGTTCATTATCTGTCGTATGCATACACTGCATTGGTGCATCCATCAATCGCTTTAATTCAAAGTCGATGCGTGTGCATTATGCATATGAAGTATGTGCATGGTAAACTGTCTAGGCTTGTGCATTCCATAGGATCACGTATGTAGCCTGTGCAGAGTTTGTCCAGACTGCATCATCTCAAGTCTATACACTCTCTAGTGGCTAGTCTGTACATCCTCCGGTGGTTCACTCGATCAAGTCAACATAGCCAGTGCTCTTCTTGCATATGTATAGTCTATATATTGATGAGTTTCGCACATATACAAAGTCTGCACATTCCTTACTATTATGTCCATACTGTAGTTCAGCAAGTCTATACATTGCGTGAACATTGCATCTGTCAAGTCGGAACATCGCTACTTGATATCAAGTATGTACAGCCCGTGCTCTTCATGCATGCACATAGTCAGTACACTCGGTTGTTTCATGCAGAGTCTGCACATTCGTTACTGTCTTGTTCATGCATCATTCTAGCAAGTCTGTACACACTTAAGTGGCAATATGTGCATCGTCTGTACATCGCATACTCTTTTCATATGCATCTGTACACCTTTCAAGACAAAGTTTGTACATTCGCCACCACACATGCACACACATAGTTTGTGCATTATGCATTCATGCTTAAAGGCTTAGCAAGTCTGCACATTGGTTGTCGCATGCACACAAAGTCTATACATTCCATTGCTGGTACGAGTGGTTAAACTCATGCATCATCACTCCAGCAAGTCTGTACATTCACCTTCAATGTGCATACTTATCCATATACAAAATGCATTACATGCATTCAAAGTCTGTACACTCGTGGATGACATTTCCATGCATTCATTCCCGTTGTACATACTCTCTTCTATGCACACTGCATCTTGAGCATCAAGTCTGTACAGGATCTGTTAATATATCAAACATTCTCGATGCATCCTTTCTTTCCTATCAGATTAATTCACACTGATAACAAGCCTGATCTGACAGGACTGCTGCTCGAGGTGATTGAGAAGGGCACGTGATCCAAGAAGCCAGGATCGTGACACATGTAGTGCAGTAGGCTGAAATGCTGCCACGTGGTCAAGGCGCTTGGACGGGAATCGTGGAAGAGCACACGCCCAACACTCTGCTGCTGCTATAAAAAGAAGACTTCTCCATCTGGAAAGACACATCGAGAAGCAGTGAGGAGCCTGCACGATCCAGAGAAGAAGAGAAAGAAAGAAGAAGAAAAAGAGAAAGAGAGATCAGCAGAAGAAGAGAAAAGGAAAGTAGAGAGTAGCAGAAGAGAAGAGAAGAAGTGAAAGAAAGAGAGCTCGTGAGATCGAGAGAGGTCGAGAGAGAGAGAGAGTGAAGAAAGAGCTTGAGGATAAGAAGATAGAAGCTTTTCCTGAAGATTAGTCCTACTGGACCTTGGATCAAATCCAGACCAGTTAGCTCTCTAAAGAGCCACATTTGTGCTATCATCGTATGCAGCTTTCTGTCGCTGTGATTTCTAGTTTCTTATTTTTCTTTTGAACTTTCTTTCAAGCTGTTAGTCAGCAGAGCTAAGCTATATTGCTCAGCAGTGCAGAGGAGGATTCCTCTGGTCAGCAAGCTGTGTTGCTCAGCGGGCGAGGTAGATACCTCAGACAGCAAGCTGTGTGGCTCAGCAGTTGTAGGCAAGCTGTGAGGCCCAACGGCTTAAGCTGTGTATCAGTGGAATCCACACTAGGGTTTAAGTGTGGGGTGGATGTAGGTCTGGAGGACCGAACCACCTAAAAAACTCTTTCGTGCTGTGGTTTGAATACTAATTGTTTTGCTTCCGCTAGATGAATGCTTAGGCTCGATCTGTCTTTCTATGTCCAGAGAGCCAATTGATTGCACGCTTCTTGTTTGATTGAACACATCACTGTACTTCAGTTTCAGTAGAACTGAATCTGCTTCTAATTTCATATCTCTGAGTGTTCTAAGTTTTCAATTGGGGCAATATTTTTGAAAGGGAGATTCATTCACCCCCCTCTGAATATATCACACCAGTCTCAACAATTGGTATCAGAGCAAGGTTTCTGTGCATTCAGATCCAACGATCTGCAGAGGATCCTGCTACTTTTGGTGCATTATTGTCTCTACTATCTTGCGTTCATTGCTCTACTACTCTGTGCATTCGGTTCGAGCTTTCCTGTTGATCTGCATCCATGGATTATCCTACCGTCTACGATGGGTCTAACTTCAGTAACTGGATGGGCGGCCTCCGGGTACACCTGAATTCCATTGATCCTAGTCTGTGGACTCTTGTATCAAGAGGCCCACATGAGTTACCTCACAATCAGACCAAGTGGTCAAGTGAGGACAGATCAAAGAACCGTGATAACATCACAGTTCTTATAATTTTGAGAGGAGCGGTCAATACTGATAAATTCCCTTTTGTTTATAGGTGTGTCTCTGGGAAGGAGATCCTGGATAAATTAAAGACTACCTACGGCAGAGATGATGATCAATGCATGATGGCTCAAGGGAGTGAACAAAGTAGCAATCAAGATGAAGAACAGGACGATGATCAAGTAAAATTATTTGAAGATTACTCCTTGGATGATTGGATTGCTGCATACAATGAATTGCTAGAGTCTTATGATTGCTTAAGAAAACAATATAAAAAGATGAAAAAGAAAACTTGTCAAAATGATTCTAATTCATCATGTGAAAAGTGCTTGAAGATCAATGAATTATATGATGAATGTCTATCTGAGTCTCACTTGAATATGAAACAAATGTGCCTGTTGAAAAAGGAAAACCAAGAAGGTATCAATAAAATCTCTGAATTAGAAAGTCAGCTGAAACTGAAAACTAATGAACATTTGATAAACCTGGAAGAGTTGGAAAGGATTAAGTTTGATCTGAAGAAATTGAAAGATGAGAATGTAGAAATTTAGAGGAAGAATGAAAATCTTGAAGCTAAAATAAAGAACGTCAACAAGGAAGGTGTGCATGACTCCTCTCTTAAAACAAGCTGCAGTAAGTGCGAGGTTTTAAAAGAATGCAATGAAGATCTTTATAGTGAGAATGAATGACTGAATAAACAAATTACCTTGTTTAAAGAGGATCACAGAAATCTGCTTGCTGAGAAAATTAAAGTGGAAGAAAGAGAAGAGGAACTAATTGAAAAGCTGGAGCTGATGTTTGGAAGAGAAAATTATAATGAAGAAGTCAAAAAGCTGACTGAAGAAAATAAAGAACTGAGAGAACAAAACAAGAAGCTCATGGTCTTAAATACAGTTATTTCACAGAGGCTTCTGACTGTCGAAAAGGAAAGATCTGTTAGTAAGGAAGTTCAAGCACAAAAATTTGAGGAGGAAAATACTGAACTAAGAGCTGAAGTTGAAAAATTGAAGTGGGTAAACACTGGATTATCTGAAAAACTTATCGTAATAAAAAAGGGAAAATGCCTGTGATGAAGAGTCAGAAAAGTTGAGCAACTTGGAACAAGAAATTGAGAAGTATAAAACTGTTAACAAAGTTCTAAGTGAATGCGTCAATTGCAGTGAGCAGGAGATAGCTAGTTATGAACTTCATATTGCTTCTCTGGAAACAAAAATTCAGGATCTAGAAAAATCAACGTCCAAGTCTATTGAGAACAAGAGGAAAATGAAAGCTGGCATGAAAGGTGAGGATGATAACTCAAGAAAGGGGATAAGTAGTAGTTCTAATGTTAAGGAAATTACTAGAAACCAGCTATACACCATTTTTGTGCAAAGCTCTAATGTAGCTGGTACCTCATGTCAATCCCCAAAATAAAACAAAAACCTGAAAACACCTTCATCATCTGCATTTCAATTCAAAGCACAGAAAAATGAAAAACAAATAAAAATTATAAAGAATAGACAGAAATTGAAAAAGAAGGGTCAAACAAAGAAAGAAAAGAATACTCCTGTTCATGTCTCAAGATCTGCTAGCTCGATTGAATTTGATGGGCCAATGCACACTGCTCATGCCCATTTTGCTCATTCATATGCATCAAGTCAATCTATTAGTAATCATGCATCCAAGAAATCACAGGCATCATGTCACTACTGTTGTAGGGATGGTCATTATATGGATGACTGTAGTATAATGAAAAATGATGATATGATGCATGATAAATCTTTTACAAATCATCATCATGACCCCAAAAGGAATACGTCTGCCTCAAACCAACACGTCATTTGTTATAATTGTAACAAACGTGGTCATAAAGCTGTTGAGTGCTGGTTTGGGTCTTCAGGGGGCTACAATGACTCAAGAGGCAAGCACCTAAGGTGCTACAAGTGTGGGAAGTATGGCCACACAGTCAAGGACTGTTGGCATGCCCAAAGAGGCTACGGTAATAACCAACTCTCCAAATTCTCTGCCAAAAGACCTGTGCATCTTTCATGTTTCAACTGTGGTGAGCCAGGTCATAAATCTTCTGAAAGTTGGATGAATGAGAATAAGAAACCAAATGTCCATGTAAACAATAGAACATGTTATGCTCAATTTCATGGGTATCATACTGCTGATATGCACTATAGGACCAGAAAACATGTTGGTTCATGTAGATATTGTGGTAGAATTGGACATTCCATGACTAACTGTTATTTGATGGATTTTGATGACAATGTTGCTAAAAGACTGTTTAGAACTCCTGTTAGGTCTAATACAGGACCCAAGGCAGCTTGGGTTCCTGCAGGATCAAAATGATTGTTTTGCTGCAGGTGTGCCTTGGAATGAATAAAAGGGGTTAATAAACCAAGGCACTCAAAATGAAAACCCCAGGATCCTACGCTTCAGGTCAGTTCTGAACACTCTATTTAAAATTCATCATCCGAAAATTGAGAATCTGAAATGACTATATATCATGTTTCTCAATCATGTGATGCATCTACTCTTCTGTTGGTGCTAAATTGAAATTGTCTGAAATGGGAATTGCTCAATCATGCTCATGATTAGCCTCATTGCATCTAGACAGGGGGAGATTTGTCAGATTCATCTGTTCCTCAGTTCCTGAATCCCTCTTGTTTAGTTATTTGAATCACTCTACTGTTCTCTAGTGGATAACCTGAATGCTCTGCTATTCTCATCTTGCATAGCTAATCTATCTGTATTCCAGAGTCAGCTATTGAAATTGATTCTGCTCTACATTTATTTGATGCTCTTCTCTCCTGCTATCATTTGCTCTACCAGCTTGCACCTATCAAACATTCACATCTTTTCAAGCTGGTCTGATTAATCTAATTCTTGTTCTAGTGATAATGAGTTGTTAAGTTGCATTGGTTGGACTGATCTGAGATCCTTATGTGGTGTACCATGTTTTAGTCTGAACTCTTAAAAGAAATTCCTATCATATAGGTTTAAGAATGACCATTGATTCAGACTGATATAAGTTTTATGTATTCTCAGAGTTGCATTTAAATGACTTGAAAGTATCTGAATGATAAGTGTTAATAAATTTTAACCAACTGTGCATTGCATACCCTAGACTCAATCATCTGTAATATGAAAATGTGATATTTAGGCTTCTTTGGCAGAGATACATAGATATATCATTGTTTTTAAACATCATCTTGAAAAATGTTGACTATAAAGAAAAAATTGTATTCGGAGTAATGACTTGGTAACTGAGAAACTGGGTACTGTATGAATGAAATACAGTAATCCTATGTCATGAAGTGCCATAGTTATCTCTGGTAAAAAATTTATTAAAAAAAAAACCAGACAGAGCAATGACATATTTGTGTTGAGTAACTGGGGAGTCTGGCCTCTAATCAAGGTGTCTCCTCACGTAAAAAGATATTTCTATTGCTAACTCTGGTCTCAATGTTGAGAGGCAATGACAGTTATCACACTGAGTAACTGGGTCACTTCACCTAAGACGTGTTGTGCCTCACGTAAAAAGGTGTTGATTGACCTAAATTGCTCAAGAAAAGTATAAAGTGCTTCAAATGAAAATTTCTTGCAAAAGCTGTCAACTCACATTTTTTAAGTGTGTTTAATCTTGATTCTATACTATGTATCTCTCAAAGTGGTCATTGAGTTCATTTGAGTAAGATGGAAGGTGGTTGTTCTTGAGTATTGCTTGATTAATTGGTTCACTCTTATTAAAACCTGCCTTCAGATATGAGTATTGAATTTAATTGACAAATTTGGTATACATCATGATTAAATCAATTGGGTCATGTCAGTTTATTCATAACCCCCTATGATAGGAGAGTCTTTTCTTGTGAGGACTTATTACTGTGGTACCTGCCATACTAGTTTGTTTGATCAGGTTCACCTCTGACAACTTATTCATCATGCTAAATCAGCTGTTGGAGATCTTGTGCCTTGCTTGCTGCTATTCTCTCTACCCTCGGCTACATGTACTTCATTTACATTATCAATTGATTGATTCCTGAGATGTACTCCTCTCCACACTGTTGGAATCTTCCATCCTTCTAATGTAACTACCTCTGGTTCTGTGGATTTTCCACCTGCTTTATTCTGTTCATGCTTATGTGAGGTGCCACAACCATTATTGCTTTGGATTTCTTTTGGTGGCAGATTTCAGATTGATTCATTGGATAATCAGAGTTCATTCCTGCACTTCAGGGGGAGTTCTGGGTCATCTGCATTTAAGGGGGAGAATAGTCAAACATTCATGTTGATACGGGGAGTTCTTATTCAGTACTCATTGTGCATGGTTCTATGAGGGAGAATGGGTATCATAGTTCATACATGCCTTTCATTACACTCTCAAACCATTTCCTTTCTGATGAGGTCAAAGGGGGAGATGTTACATTCATCTTTTCATTCCTGCTTAATTTTTGATGACGTCAAAGGGGGAGAATAGTTTGGATCTGTGTGTCTCATAGTGTCTGTGTGTCTCATAGTGACTCATAGTGTTGCCATCATCAAAAAGGGGGAGATTGTTGTGCCCCTGTGATTTTGATGTCAGCAAGCACTGAGTATAAATGTTATTGATGTCACTATGAATTCGAATTGTTTTGATATCTGCAAGTACTATGAGCATGATTGATATATACTATGAGCATGATTGATGGCTTGATTTAAGAGTGGGCACATTCATCTCATTGCACTGTCTGTCTCTGCATTGGTGCAACTCTTGTTCCTGCATGACAAGTGTAGTTTGCATCGGTGCAGGGTTAATAGACTGCACTGTTAGTTCTCCTGCATACATTGCATCGGTTCATTATCTGTCGTATGCATACACTGCATTGGTGCATCCATCAGTCGCTTTAATTCAAAGTCGATGCGTGTGCATTATGCATATGAAGTCTGTGCATGGTAAACTATCTAGGCTTGTGCATTCCATAGGATCACGTATGTAGCCTGTGCAGAGTTTGTCCAGACTGCATCAACTCAAGTCTATACACTCTCTAGTGGCTAGTCTATACATCCTCCGGTGGTTCACTCGATCAAGTCAGCACAGCCAGTGCTCTTCCTGCATATGTATAGTCTATATATTGATGAGTTTCGCACATATACAAAGTCTGCACATTCCTTGCTATTATGTCCATGCTGTAGTTCAGCAAGTCTGTACATTGTGTGAACATTGCATCTGTCAAGTCGGAACATCGCTGCTTGATATCAAGTATGTACAACTCGTGCTCTTCATGCATGCACATAGTCAGTACACTCGGTTGTTTCATGCAGAGTCTGCACATTCATTACTGTCTTGTTCATGCATCATTCTAGCAAGTCTGTACACACTTAAGTGGCAATATGTGCATCGTCTGTACATTGCATACTCTTTTCATATGCATCTGTACACCTTTCAAGACAAAGTTTGTACATTCGCCACCACACATGCACACACATAGTATGTGCATTATGCATTCATGCTTAAAGGCATAGCAAGTCTGCACATTGGTTGTCGCATGCACACAAAGTCTATACATTCCATTGCTGGTATGAGTGGTTAACTCATGCATCATCACTCCAGCAAGTCTGTACATTCACCTTCAATGTGCATACTTCTCCATATACAAAATGCATTACATGCATTCAAAGTATGTACACTCGTGGATGACATTTCCATGCATTCATTCCCGTTGTACATACTCTCTTCTATGCACACTGCATCTTGAGCATCAAGTCTGTACAGGATCTGTTAATATATCAAACATTCTCGATGCATCCTTTCTTTCCTATCAGATTAATTCACACTGATAACAAGCCTAATCTGACAGGACTGCTGCTCGAGGTGATTGAGAAGGGCACGTGATCCAAGAAGCCAGGATCGTGACACATGTAGTGCAGCAGGCTGAAATGCTGCCACGTGGTCAAGGCGCTTGGGCGGTAATCGTGGAAGAGCACACGCCCACCACTCTGCTGCTGCTATAAAAAGAAGACTTCTCCATCTGGAAAGACACATCGAGAAGCAGTGAGGAGCCTGCACGATCCAGAGAAGAAGAGAAAGAAAGAAGAAGAAAAAGAGAAAGAGAGATCAGCAGAAGAAGAGAAAAGGAAAGTAGAGAGTAGCAGAAGAGAAGAGAAGAAGTGGAAGAAAGAGAGCTCGTGAGATCGAGAGAGGTCGAGAGAGAGAGAGAGTGAAGAAAGAGCTTGAGGAGAATAAGATAGAAGCTTTTCCAGAAGATTAGTCCCACTGGACCTTGGATTAAATCCAGGTCAGTCAGCTCTCTAAAGAGCCACATTTGTGCTATCATCGTATGCAGCTTTCTGTCACTGTGATTTTTTGTTTCTTGTTTTTCTTTTGAACTTTCTTTCAAGCTGTTAGTCAGCAGAGCTAAGCTGTATTGCTCAGCGGTGCAGAGGAGGATTCCTCTAGTCAGCAAGCTGTGTTGCTCAGCGGGCGAGATAGATACCTTGGACAGCAAGCTGTGAGGCTCAACAGTTGTAGGCAAGCTGTGAGGCCCAACGGCTTAAGCTGTGTATCAACGAAAAACACACTAGGGTTTAAGTGTGGGGTGGATGTAGGTCTGGAGGACCGAACCACCTAAAAAACTCTTTCGTGCTGTGGTTTGAATGCTAATTGTTTTACTTCCGCTAGATGAATGCTTAGGCTCGATCTGTCTTTCTATGTCCACAGAGCCAATTGATTGCACGCTTCTTGTTTGATTGAACACATCACTGTACTTCAGTTTCAGTAGAACTGAATCTGCTTCTAATTTCATATCTCTGAGTGTTCTAAGTTTTCAATTGGGGCAATATTTTTGAAAGGGAGATTCATTCACCCCCCTCTGAATATATCACACCAGTCTCAACAGCTTTGACACTCACTGTGATGACCCGGATCCCGGATACAGGATATATCCGATAGGACTACCGAGCAGACCCGATACCGCTTGGAACTTGCGAACCCTCCCAAGAGCTGTAAAGCTCCGAAGGGATAAAAGGAATGTCGTGTAGTACATTGAAGCCACAGAGATATAACAGTAAGCAATTAAATTTCATTAGATTGGTTTGCTAAAGTAGCAGAAATAAAATTGCTTTTTAATTAACAGTTTAAGTTTAACAATTATACCAAAGTCCAGTCCAAGAAATTAAAGGCAAGTACAGTCTAATAGGAAGAAAATGTACCCTGAGGTCGGGGGAGGCCCGACGTAGGTATCGCTGGCAGCTACGGACACGTCACACCAAGATCCGCAGAAGCAGAACGACTCCACCCACCTGAAAAGCAGGGGTGAGCCTCGTGTCACTGGCCCAGTAGGGGTCACACGGATCCCCACTGAAAAATAACGCAGTAACACGCTAAAATAGTAGGAAAACTAAGCTACAAAGCTGTAAAAGAAAATCGGAACGGAAGGAGTAGGAACAGCCAAAAGAAAAGGGAAAAGTCGTACCGAACAAGCGCGGCAGCCGAACTAGCCTCGGCTCCCTGAACTACTCCGGACAGCAACAGGAAGGCGAACTCTGATCTGACAAAGTCAGGAGTTGCCAATCTGTCAGGCCTACAAAGATAGGCAAAAAGCCTAAAAAAATCTAAACAGACACAGACGCCCTAAAGTATACATGACTCGATTGCCGTGCACGCTCTTCTAGACATGACCACATACACGACTGGAACGCCGTGTACACGACACAACACTGACCTTGGGCAAGACCACGAGAGAGCTAACCCAAAAAGGTCACGACGCACGAGAAATGCGAGAGTCACGTGTCACGTGATGAAAGTACCTCCTCACTAGAAGAATAGCCAGCTGCGTCCACTAACGTCTTATGCTGCGCCTCAACTGTCTCGTCAACACTACCGCCTGAAGCACGACAGAGACTAAGACATGCTCAGAACCAGAACAGGTCTACAGTAATGAGTGACTAGACAAGGTAACGAACATCGGCGTCAGTCCAAGCCCCTGTCCACGTGTGCACACACAAACTCAATGCCTTGAGCCAGGCCTCTAGCTAGTTTTCTCCCCAAGCAGGACGCTACTACCAGGCAAGGGAGCCCACGGAAACTAGCTTACAAACCATACCTCGAGAATTGCCGTACCACCACTCCCAGGTGGGCCAACACTGGAACGTGTCGACAGGCTACGACTAGTGGAGGCTCATTAGACACAGAACTCTGAAACAAGAGTGTTGTAGTACAGATAGGCAAGGAAGCAATATCGCACGTACTACGAAGCACATGGCACGAGGTAGCATACCAGATTGCCACCTGACTCAGGATAGTCAACTAGACTTGAAGACACAACGATCCTTGAATCAGAAGGCTCGAGTCAAGATCGTCGTACAAAGCGGTACAAGCCGCCAATCGGTCTAATCCTAAGCCAGAGGAAACAACACATCCGCGTAAAATGACACATGAGGATATGAGGGAACACCAAAACCCCCAGCACACTTGAACACGTAAACCGAGGTGAGACAACACCTCAAGGTGCCCAGAACTATGTCTCCGGCTGGACAGAACCGTCGAGACACACAAGGTTACCTGTCAACAACTGGGTCACCCCGGGTTGACCGAAACCAGACAACGACGACTCTACAGTAGGAAAAAGAATCCTACCTCAAGCAAGAAGACTCCTGGCTGCCTTCTAATGTAGTCTTAGCCCTCATAGGATGTCAAGAGACATCCACAAGAATGGCAAACCACAAGGTCAAGCCAAGACATACAGAAATTGAAATGACGGGAAACGATACCCTAGGCATAAGCGATTCATCACTCAACTGCTAGGGAAACCAAGCAGTCAAGGAGGAAGCCGCTATGCATACAGAGACAAGGACACTGGCGGTCAGGGGTAGAGCCACGAGGCGACTGTAGCGGTCAAGGATATGACCACTAGGATCAGTCAACTCCAGTTGACCTGCCTGACGAACCACCAAGCGATCTATAGAAGATTCGCGACACAGACTAACTAACCATCCTATGACACACACACAGAGAGACAGACACGGATCAGGCCATCACGGCCAATTGACACGACAACGGACGAAACACCACTGAACGTTCACTCATGGGCCACTCAGGGGACTGAACGGTCCACAGGAGGCCGCCCAAGAACACTGAACGGTTTAAACCAGGCTGCTCAAAGGAACTGACCTACTACAGTGAATTCGTTCAACGGTCAGAACGGTTTGAAGGAAACCGCTCAAGGGGATGGAACGGTTAGAGAAGAACTGCTCCACGACCACTGTCGGCCAACTGGACGGTCTAGAAGCCGTCCGCTCAACAAATAGAACGGCTAGATGAAAGCCGTTCAAATCAACGGTGAAACAGAACGGTTAGGAGAAACCCGTTCAAGAGGGTTAAACGGTCCTAAGAGGGCCGTGCAAACCCCAGAGCAGTCTATCGCGGAACCGCTCAAACCCGAACCGACATGAATTAAACGGTTAGAAACCAGCCGCGTGATGCGCAAAACGGTTACTGTTAAACCGCTTAAGCGTCACGGTGAGCAAATCGTGGGATTGGCCCGATCGTGGCCTTTCCACGCCCCGTTCGCTCTGAAACGAAGGGGATACAATGGTGATGATCATACACAACACATAGACTCCAACGGGAGTCAAATCGGCTGAGAAACAGCGAGAAATTGCCGATTTTCCAAAATCAACCCAAATGGGGTTAACGGGGTCCCGGCCTCCTACTGGCCCCGAATGACCACCATTCGATACGAAATTAGTGACTATGGATCGCTGACGTCCCAGGGAGTCCATTGACACTAACTGATCTAAAATCCGTCACCGTTTTCCGGCGAACCCTACGAACTCCACAAAACCACAACGAGCCCCAAACTCGCTCGTTCTCGCGCCGTTGAGCGTGAAATCGCGAGGGAAGGTGCATGAAAGGTGAGTGATCCATCTCTCTACCTCCACCGAAGAAACCGTGCGCCAAAGCGACTAAACCATGCCGAAAACCACGTCGCGAGCTCGACCGTCCGCTTTTAATCCACCGTTCGGGATCGCACCAAAACTGATCTGATCCTCGCCCGATCGCTCACCTCATGGTCCCCACGCCGTCGCCACCTCGCCCTGCCGTCCTCTGTCTGCAGCCGGAGTCGGAAAGGCAAGAGAGGAGAGAAAACGGGAGAGAGAGAGGTTCGCGGCGAAATGAGAAGGAGGAGAGAGGAAAGGAAAAGAAAAAGAAAGAAATTAGGAAATTTTTCTAATTTCCAGAAATTTGATAATTAGCCCGAAAATGGACTAATTCAGAAAAATATGCAAAAATAGTCGAAACGATCCTCTCGACGAGTACATCGCAACTGCGGCGTCCACGAGTCGATGAACTGAGAAATAAACTCATCGCAGGGTTCCGTAACTAGTACGAGAGAAAAACCCACACAGATCGTAAAACTCAACTAAGGACCCACAAAAGCGATCCGAAACTCTCCGAAAATGATCCGAAAGACCGAATAAGAATCCGATAAGAATCCAGGACATTACATCCTCCCCTCCTTTAGGAAATTTCATCCTCAAAATTTAAGGACTAGCAAAGGAGATGCAGGGAAGAATAACCCCAACTCGAAAGAACATGAATCTCGAGAAACATAATTAAGAGGGACATAGTCAGACCATAATCACAAGTACACGCTCTGGGATCGAGCACGACACAAGTGAACACAAGTCTGACACCTCCGAAACAAGGCAACGTTGCTTACGTCTTACAGGGAAGGAGACACGACCATGCCTCGACAACAGTCATCGAGAAAACAAAGCGACAAAGAATCGCGAAACCTAATGCCAGCTGAAGACTATATTGGACTTCCAGGACTCTGGATACTATATATCTTGGATTCCCATGTAATCCACACAACAATGCTCTGATACCACATGTGACGACCCGGATCCCGGATACCGGATATACCCGATAGGACTACCGAGCAGACCCGATACCGCTTGGAACCTGCGAAGCCTCCCAAGAGCTGTAAAGCTCGAAAAGATAAAATGAATGTCGTGTAGTACATTGAAGCCATAGAGATATAACAGTAAGCAATTAAATTTTATTAGATCGGTTTGCTAAAGTAGCAGAAATAAAATTACTTTTTAATTAACAGTTTAAGTTTAACAATTATACCAGAGTCCAGTCAAGAAATTAAAGGCAAGTACAGTCTAACAGAAATAAAACGTACCCTGAGGTCGGGGGAGGCCCGACGCAAGCACCGCTGGTAGCTACGGACACGTCACACCAGGATCCGCAGAAGCAGAATGATGCCACCCACCTGAAAAGCAGGGGTGAGCCTCATGTCACTGGCCCAGTAGGGGTCACGCGGATCCCCACTGAAAAATAATGTAGTAACATGCTAAAATAGCAAGAAAACTAAGCTACAAAGCTGTAAAAGAAAACTAGAACGGAAGGAGTAGGAACAACCAAAAGAAAAGGGAAAAGCCGTACCAAACAAGTGCGGTTGCCGAACTAGCCTCGGCTCCCTGAACTACTCTGGACAGCAACAGGAAGGCGAACTCTGATCTAACAAAGTCAGGAGTTGCCGATCTGTCGGGCCAACAAAGATAGGTAAAAAGCCTAAAAAAGATCTAAATAGACACAGACGCCCTAAAGCATACACGACTCGATTACCATGCACACTTTTCTAGACATGACCACATACACGATTGGAACGCCATGTACACGACACAACACTGACCTCGGGCAAGACCACGAGAGGGCTAACCCGAAAAGGTCACGACGCACGAGAAACGCGAGAGTCACGTGTCACGTGATGGAAGTACCTCCTCACTAGAAGAACAGCCAGCTGTGTCCACTGACGTCTTATGCGGCGCCGCAAGTGTCTCGTCTACGCTGTCACCCTAAGCACGACCGAGACTAAGACATGCTCAGAACCAGAACAAGACTACAGTAATGAGTGACTAAATAGGGTAACGCCCGTCGGCGTCAGTCCAAGCCCCTGACCACGTGTGCACACACAAGCTTAATGCCTTAAGCCAGGCCTCTAGCTAGTTTTCTCCCCTAATAGGACGCTACTACCAGGCAAGGGAGCCCACATAAACTAACTTACAAACCGTACCTCGGGAACTGCCGTACCACCACTCCCAGGTGGGCCAAGACTGGAACGTGTCGACATGCTATGACTAGTGGAGGCTCACTAGACACAGAACTCTGAAACAAGAGTACTGTAGTACAGACAGGCAAGGAAGCACTGTCGCACGTACTACGAAGCACAAGACACGAGGTAGCATACCAGACTGCCACCTGACTCAGGACAGTCAACTAGACCTGAAGACACAACGATCCTTGAATCAGAAGGCTCGTGTCAAGATCATCGTACAAAGCCATACAAGCCGCCAATCGGTTTAATCCTAAGCTAGAGGAAACAACACATCCACGTAAAACGACATATGAGGACATGAGGGAACACCAAGACCCCAGCACACCTAAACATGCAAACCGAGGTGAGACAACAACTCAAGGCGCCCAGAACCATGTCTCGGGTTGGACAGAACCGCCGAGACACACAAGGTTACCTGTCAACAACTGGGTCACCCCGGGTTGACCGGAACCAGACAACGACGACTCTACAGTAGGAAAAAGAATCCTACCTCAAGCAAGAAGACTCCTGGCTACCTTCTAATGTAGTCTTAGCCCTCATAGGATGTCAAGAGACATCCACAGGAACGACAAACCACAAGTTCAAGCCAAGACATACGGAAATTGAAACAGGAAACGACACCCTGGGCATAAGCGATTCATCACTCAACTGCTAGGGAAACCAAGCAGTCAAGGAGGAAGCCGCTATGCACACAGAGACAAGGACACTGGCGGTCAGGGGTAGAGCCACGAGGCGACTGTAGCGGTTAAGGATATGACCACTAGGATCAGTCAACTCCAGCTGACCTGCCCGATGAACCACCAAGCGATCTATAGAAGATCTGCGACACAGACTAACTAACCATCCTATGACACACACACAGAGAGACGGACACGGATCAGGCCATCACGGCCAATTGACACGACAACGGATGAAACACCATTGAACGGTCACTCATGGGCCGCTCAGGGGACTGAATGGTCCACATGAGGCCGCCCAAGAACACTGAATGGTTTAAACCAGGCCGCTCAAAGGAACCAACCTACTACAGTGAATCCAGTCAACGGTCAGAACGGTTTGAAGGAAACCGCTCAAGGGGATGGAACGGTTAGAGAAGAACCGCTCCATGACCACCGTCGGCCAACTGGACGGTCAAGAAGCCGTCCGCTCAACGAATAGAACGGCTAGATGAAAGCCGTTCAAATCAACGGTGAAACAAAATGGTTAGGAGAAACCCGTTGAAGAGGGTTAAACGGTCCTAAGAGGGCCGTGCAAACCCTAGAGCGGTCTATCGCGGAACCGCTCAAACCTGAACCGACATGAATTAAACGGTCAGAAACCTGCCGCATGATGCCCAAAACGGTTACTGTTAAACCGCTTAAGCGTCACGGCGAGCAAATCGTGGGATCGGCTCGATCGTGGCCTTTCCACGCCCCGTTCGCTCTGAAACGAAGGGGATACAACGGTGATGATCATACACAACACATAGACTCCAACAGGAGTCGAATCGGCTGAGAAACAACGAGAAACTGCCGATTTTCCAAAATCAACCCAAATGGGGTTAACGGGGTTCCCGGCCTCCTACCGGCCCCGAATGACCACCATTCGATACGAAATCAGTGACTATGGAACGCTGACGTCCCAGAGAGTCCATTGACACTAACTGATCTAAAATCCATCGCCATTTTTCGGCGAACCCTACGAACTCCACAAAATTACAACGAGCCCCAAACTCGCTCGTTCTCGCACCGTTGAGCGTAAAATCGCGAGGGAAGGTGCAGGAAAGGTGAGTGATCCATCTCCCTACCTCCACAGAAGAAACCGTGCGCCGAAGCGACTAAACCACGCCAAAAACCACATCGCGAGCTCGACCGTCGGGTTTGAATCTGTTGTGCCCCTATGATTTTGATGATAGCAAACACTATGAGTCACCATATATTTGTGTTTGCATGAAAGATTGAATGATTGCATGCTCTATCATTTATCTAGCACGTTTCAAGCTCTACCACACACATCAGGTCCGACCATATAGAGTGCGTCGGTGCATTGACCAATTCGTGCATATTTCTGATCAACGCCTGTTTGCATATATTAGCCATAGTCAGTGCACTCGTCTGTCTCATGCGTACACTAAGTCTATACATCCATTAGCTGATAACTGAGCAAGTCTATACATCCGTTAGCTCAGCTTGTGACTTAGTCAGTGCAATCCATGTTCATTATGCATGTGTGCATGTCTGTACATTCCTTGGCAGTAAGTCTGTACAGAGTTTTACCTAGACTACATCAACTCAAGTCTGTACATTCGTTGATGATAAGTTTGTACAACCTCCGTTGTTTCACTCGACTAGTTAGTACAGCCAGTGATCTTCATGCATATACATAGTCAATGCATTGTTTTATCTCGCACATACACCAAGTCTGCACACGGTTGCTTTGATGACTTAGCAAGTCTATACATTCATGAGCATAGTCAGTGCATTCGATTGTCTCATGCATATACAAGTCTGCACATTCTCTGCTGATATGCGCGTGCATCATTTTAGCAAGTCTGTACATCGCTTGCACATTGCACACAAAGTCTGTACTGTTGTGCCCCTGTGATTTTGATGGTAGCAAACACTATGAGTCAGCATTGCATATCATGAACATCTGTGTCTGAATGATAGTTCTGCTTTGGGCATATGAATGTGTTATCTTGCATTAGTGCAGACATACAGTTCATACAACATTGCATTCTGTCAAATATCAAGTCTATACATTGCATATGTTTGTGCATCAGTGCATTAACAAAGTCTATACATCGTCAGGTTGCTTGCACGTAGAGTTTATACATTCGTTAGAGCTCAGCTCGTGGCTTAGTCTGTCCATCCTTGTTCATTTTGTATGTGTGCATCCCTCAGCAAAGTCTGTACACTCTACGGTTGGTTTATGCATATTCAATGTCTACACGCTATAAAGTCTGTATAGAGTTTTTGCCTAGATTGCATCAGACAAGTCTGTACATTCTTCAGCAACAAGTATGTACATCATCTTGGTGTAGGCGTGGCAAAGTCTGTACAGAGTCTTATTGCATCGTTCATCAAGTCTATACATCGTTGTGGCTTGTGCATGCATCATCTATCAAGTCTATACATTGTTGCATGCGAAGTCTGTACATTGGGAAAGTCTGTACATCGTTGGCTTGTGCATGCATCGTCTTTCAAAGTATGTACATCGGTCAGTCTCACTCAGCGTCTCATTCTATCAAGTCTATACATCGCATGCATTACACACAGCAAGTCTGTACATCCACCGTCTCACTTAGCGTCTCTATGCATACTTGAGTCAAAGTCTGTACAGCCTGTGGTCGCAAGGCCAAGTCTGTACATCGTTCTGTTTCAGGCACAAGTGAAGTATGTACAGAGTTTGCTGTCTGCACGTAGCTTGATGACTTAGCAAGTCTATACACTCGTTATCGTGCATTCAATGTCTACACACTCTACTAATATGTTTGTGCATCATGATAACAGTCTATACACTGTCTTGTTGCGGGCATAAAAGGTCTGTACATCCCTTGATAGCATGCCTGAGCATTCATCCTATACATACCTTGCATGCCTGAACATTTATGTTTGTTGTGCACACTTTACTATATGCATATTGCATTAAACTGTCTTGCATGCAGAGTCTGCACACATGACACATAGCAAGTCTGCACATCACACACAAAGTCTGTTTTGCTGCACAAACACTAAGTCTACACATTGTTGTATGCAGAGTCTGTACATTCATTTGGCATGTCAATGCATCCATTTGTAATGTATATACCTTGCTATCTACATCTGTGCACTCCTTCACTCTAAGTCTATACATTGCTTCATGCATTGCACGAAGTCTGCACATTGTGTGTTGCTATGCTCATACATCATTTTAGTAAGTCTGCACAATGGTGCACGTTGAGTCTGCACATTCATTTGGCATATCAGTGCATCCATTTGTCATGCCATAGTCCTGCATACGTGAAGTCTGTACATGCTTTAGCTTTGCATTGCCATAGTCCTGCATACGTGAAGTATGTACATGCTTTAGCGTTACCTTCATAAAGTCTGTACAAGGTTTCAACCTTAAACTGATAATTCTCTTATGACTGTTTGATAGGTATATCCTTCAAGAAGAAAGATGTTTGGGCACGTGATCCGAGGTTGGCACCTGGCACGTGATCTGAGGTTATCTCTGGGCAAAGAGGGCACAAGCCTTGCACACGCCCTAGCTGCTGCTGCTATAAATACGAAGCTTCTTCCTCAGAAGAAGACTGATCGTGGTCGAAGGAGAAGCAGAGACAGAGTCTGCACGATCCAGAAAAAGAAAGACAGTGAGAGAGAAGAGAAGAGCAGAGAAGAAAAAGAGAGGCAGAGTACGAAAGCAGAAGAAGAAGAAAGAAGAGGAAGAGGGAAAGAGAGAGAGAGTTTGTGAAGAAGAAGAAAGAAGAATTTATTGAAGATATGTCTACTGGACCGTGGATCAAATCCAGGCCAGTCAGCTCCATGGGAGCCACATCTTGTTATTATTCTTTACAGCTTTCAATCACTGTGGTTCTATCTTTTGTTTTCTTTTTCCTTTTCATTTGATCACTATGTTTTCCGATTCTCTGGTTTGAGATCGGGTTTCTTCCTGTTGATTTAGGAGAAGGGAGACTTGGAGTCTCCAGTTGCTAGTGACTGGTGTCGCTAGCAGTTTCCCTATGGGTTTCAGAGGAAGAGAGACTTGGGTCTCTGGGTTCCCCTCCGGTTTGGAGGAAGGGAGGATTGGTCCTCCGGTTTCAAGTGGCTGGGTGTCACTTGTGGGTTCCCTCCTGGTCTGGAGGAAGAGAGACTTCGGTCTCTGGTTGCTAGTGACGGGTAGTCACTAGTGGGTTCCCTCCTGGTCTGGAGGAAGAGAGACTTCGGTCTTTGGTTGCTAGTGACGGGTAGTCACTAGTGGGTTCCCTCCTGGTCTGGAGGAAGAGAGACTTCGTCTCTCGTTTTGCTAGTGACGGGTAGTCACTAGTGGTTTCCCTCCGGTCTGGAGGAAGAGGGGAGGTTGTTCCCCTGGTCAAGCTGTTAGGCAGCACCTGTTTGCAGACTGAGTCTGCGGTTCTAGCTGTTGCTCGTGGAAGCCTCACTCCGGTTTGGAGTGAGGGGTGGACGTAGGTTTGTGGACCGAACCACCTTAAAAATCTTCTGTGCAGTGGTTTGATTGCTTTCCTTTGCTTCCGCTAGATGAATGCATAGGCACGCTCCAAGTGCTTGCTTATAGGTTCAATAGAAGATTTGATTAGCTTTTCAGTTTGCTTAAATTTGTGAAGTGAGCGAATTTTTTAAGAGAGCGAAATTTTAATTTGGGCAGTTTCAAAGAGGGATACATTCACCACCCTTCTGTATCAGGGCCTTGCACCCTATCAATTGGTATCAGAGCAGGTCTCTGACTTTCCAGATCCAACGATCTGTAGAGGATCCTGCTGGCTTTCGGTGCATCACTGTCTTCTGCATACAGTTTTGAAATTGCTTGATTGATTTGCCTTCATGGCTCATCCACCGATTTTCGAAGGTACGGATTTTAATGTGTGGTTGAAAAACTTGCATATGTTTGTTACGACTATCAATCCTGATCTGTGGAAACTAATTTCACAAGGTCCTCATAGATTACCAAAGAAAGAGTCCAAATGGACTGACAGTCACAGATCAAGGCATGAAGAGAATCAGACAGTTATGAATCTAATGAAAGCAGCTACTGACAAGGCCTTACATTCTTGCTTTCATGACTGCAGTTCTGCTAAGGATATTATGGATATGCTGAGGCTGGCACAGAGAAGAAATGAGGACAGATGCATGATGGCTAACAGAAGTAATCAAAGTGGCAGCCAAAATGAAGAAGAGGATGATGATGAGGTAAACCTCTTCGAGAATCTTTCTTTAGATGATTGGGAGAATGCATATGCTGAGTTGCTTGAATCTCATGAACATTTAAGAAAATAATCCAAGAACTTGAAAAAGAAAAGTGATCGGGGTAGTTCAAGTTCTCCATGTGAAAATTGTTCAGATATGAAGCAATCTCATGATGCCTGTTTGTCTGATATCCATATGCATAAAAATCAGAATGAAAAATTGATGAAGGAACTTGAATGTGTTTGCTCTGAACTAAGTAGGCTAAAATCTGAAAATGACTCTCTTAGAAAATCTATTAAAGAAAATGAAGAAAAATTTGGAAAACTTGAGCAAGAGAAGAATTTGTTTGCTGAAAAATTCAATGCCATAAAATCTGTAAATATGGAATTGCAGAAAGATCTTGAAAAATAGCAAAAAGAATTGAAAGAGTTTGAAGCTGGGAGAGAAAGCAAGGTTAACTCAGAAGATCAGACTCTAATAAATGAGTTAATTCAAAATAATAAGCTTAAAGAAGAAGATGTCTACTTAAAAGATCAGAACAAGAAACTGATGAGAGATTAGAGTGTGTCAGTTCTGAATTGGAAGACATGAAATCTGAAAATGAAAAACTCAAAAATCAGTCCAAAGAATTTGAACACAAATCAATGAATCTTGAAAAAGAAAATATACTGATTTCTGAGAAATTGGAGGCTGAAAAAGCAATGAATCTAGAGCTTCAGAAAAATCTCAACAAACCTCAATCTGAGAAACAATAGGAAATGTTTTATGAATGTCAGTTCTCCTTAGATGATTGGATGCCTGATAATGAACTCCTAGAGCAAAACAGTAAACTGAAAGAGGAAATTAATAAGCTGAAACACCTAAACTCAATAATGTTTGAGAGGCTAATCACCTTAGAAAAAGGGAAGAGTGTAAACCTGGTGAGCTCTAGTGAGTTGCTGAATGCTGAACTAGAAATTGCAAACATAAAGACCATCAATCAGATGTTAAACGAAAAGGCTATGTGCTATGAAGATAAAATTGCTAACTATGAACTTCATGTCTCCAAACTGCAATCTGAAATTTCAAGTTTGACTGAATCTTTGGCTAAATTTGTGAGTGGAAAAGAAAATTTGGATAAGCTCCTTGGTAACAAAATTAATTTCCAGCACGAGGGTCTAGGCTTTAACCCAGCTAATAAAAAGGGGTTTGACAGTAAGCTTCACACTTCATTTGTGCATAGTTCTGAGTCCACCAGCACATCTAGTGTACCTATCTTCCGATTCAGTGTTCAGAAAAACCAAAAACCCACTGTCAGTCCCAAAACTGAAGAACAAATTCAAAAACTAAAAAAGAATGGAAATTCACAGAAAAAGGACAAAGATGCTCCTGTTGGTACAAAGATTGCTGCACGCAAGTCACATGATCTCTCACACACTCATACTAAAAAGGGGTCATGTTATTCTTGTGGGAAATTTGATCATGAGATGGCTGAGTGTTTTGTGATGAAGAAGTATGATCTGAAATTTAACAGAAGTCATGCTAGGAATTCTCAGGTTAAGAAATCGTCTTTAGCTCAGAATAAAAGAAAAGAAACAATTTGAATGCTAAAAAATTTCAAGCAAATCCATCTGCTATTAAAAAGAATGTCAAATGTTTTTACTGTCACAGACTAGGTCATCTTATGCATGAATGCAACTTAATGAGAACTGATGACCTAAATGCTGTTAAACAAAAAACTCATGCTAGAAATTATGCTTCTAGGAAAAAGAATTTGAATTGCCTTCGATGTGGGAAGTTTGGACACATTGCTGCTCAGTGCTGGAATGCACAAGGTTTAAATGGCAACTGTAAATCAGGCCATTATGTTGCTGAGAGAAATAAAGCTGTTTTTAAAGAAAAGATTCTTGCATGTTTTGAATGTGGAAAACCTGGCCACCGAGCTTCTGAATGCTGGTGGGCAGGTAATGGTAAATCAAAATTTCATGCAAGCAACAGAAATTTCTTTGCCAACTTACATAGATTCCATGATTATAAGAATGTCTACAAAAAGAATTCAAGGGCTGTTACATCATGTAGATATTGTGGGAAGTTTGGTCACTCTATGAATAATTGCTACCTGATGGATTATAATGATAATGTTGCTAAAAGATCATCCAGAACACATGTCAGAGTTAACTCGGGACCCAAGGTTGTTTGGGTCCCTGCAGGATCAAGTTGATAAACATGCTACAGGTGTGCCTTGGTATGAAAAAGAGAGGTAAATAAACCAGGGAACTCAACAAGAAGACCCCAGGATCCTGCTCTTCAGGTTTGTTCTAACCATCCAGTTTAAATTCCATTATATGAAATTGTGAACTTGAAACGACTGCATATCATGTTGATCTGTTGGTGCTAAACTGAAGTTTTCTGAAATAAGAATTGCACAATCATGCTTATGGTAATTCTCTTCTATCTAATTTGCATGAATCATATCTGAATGTAAAATTTGATATCATGTGATGTGCTCTCAATACATTTCATGCATATAGTCAGGGGGAGTCCAACTGTTTTTGATCAATCATATTGTTGCTTATGTTTTATCCTTCACATGATGCATCTAGACAGGGGGAGCATTTAAATTGGGGTTTAGTTTGTCACACTCTGAACACCTCTTGTCTAGGAATTGAATAACTCTCATCTGATTTCATACTCTCTCTCTTGATGTTGAATTCTGCCTTCTATTCATTAAGTTTTTCGAAGAAGAGCTTCTCTCAACTTTCTTCATGGCACTCCTGTCAACTGATCTGTCTGTATTCCAGACTCAGCTATTGATTCTGTCTGCTATGAGTTCAATTGCTAGCTTGTTCCTATCATTCACATTTTTTCACATCTTGTCAAGACCGGTCCAAGCTAATCTGACTGGATTTTAGTCTTTAATGCTGGCTTCTGAATTGCACTGTTCTCTCAATAAAAATGTTTGTTGATTCATCTGTATGAGGGAAGATTTTTGCTTGTGTACCCTAGTCATAAATCAGACATATTCTGAAAAGAAGAATCTTCTATTATACTGGTTTAAGAATGTCTGATAAATCAAATTGATTTAAGACTAATGTATTTATTAGGTTTTGATGTAAAAGACTTGAAAATATCTGAATCATTATTTTAATAAATCTTAACCAATTGTCTCATGCAATTTCATTCAAAATCTTCTGAAATCTGAAATGTTAAAAGACATGGCTACCTCTGGTTAAGATACATGTAGAAAATATTGTTCTTAAACAATTAAGTGTACTGAGCTTTGTCTGGAAAACTTGAAAATAAGAGAAAGAAAAGAATGCAGAGCAATGACTTTGGTCACAGAGAAACTAGGTTCTCTATCAAAGAAATAGAGCAAGCCCATGTCATGAAGTGCCATAGTTACCTCTCTTATAAAAATGATTGAAAATCTGGCAGAGCAATGGCATGGTTGTGTTGAGTAACTGGGGATTCTGGCCTCTGATCAATGTGTCTCCTCATGTAAAAAGACACTCCAAGTTGCTAACTCTGCTCTCCTTGAGAGACAATATGGTTGTCACACTGAGTAACTGGGTCACTTCACCTAAGACGTATTGTGCCTCACGTAAAAAGGTGTAGACTGAACCAAACTTGCTCAGGAAAAATAAGTGCTGATCAATAGAAAATTCTAAAAAACTAAAGACAAGTTCAGACACATTTATCTCTGTTTAATCTCAATATTATCTTGTGAAACTTCCATAGGAGTCATTGAATTTAAATGAGTAAGATGGAAGGAGGTTAAACATGAATATCAGATGTATTTTTGGTTCATTTCTATTAAAAGGTGTTTCAGATATGAGTATTGAATTTTCTTGATAAACTTTGAATACATCACTCTTAAATCATGAAAGTAAGTTTCAACTCATTCATAATCTATTATAATTGAAGAGTCTAAAATTCGGTTATCAAGATTTATGAATTTGGTGTGCTAACGAAAATCTTGCTTCCTCATTTATTCATTGTGCTTACAGATTGTGATAATCCTTGAGTGCCCATGTGTTTTTGCTGATAGATGCTTATCACCTCTTCCACTCCAACTCCTCTACTTTGTCAGACAGGGAAATTGTCACATCAGCATATTTCTGGCTTTAAGAGGGAGATTAACATGCTTGTCACTTCTTGGCTATCCTTCACCATACCCTATTCTTATTTCTTCTCACCTCAGTTTCTCAGGGGGAGTAGGGTCACATGTTGTGCATGATCTTATCTAGCTGGTATAGGAGAGCATACAGCTGTAACATAGACTTGATTTGTGCTTCATTATTTAACTGCCTCTGTGTCTTTCATGTCTAAATGACTGAGTCAAAGGGGGAGTATTTGATTTATTCATGTCATGTATGTTTGTATTTCTCATCTCAAACTATTTTCTTTTTGATGAAGTCAAAGGGGGAGAATAGTTTGACATGAGTCAGTGTGACTCATAGTGTTGCCATCATCAAAAAGGGGGAGATTATTGTGCCCCTGTGATTTTGATGATAGCAAACACTATGAGTCAGCATTGCATATCATGAACATCTGTGTCTGAATGATAGTTCTGCTTTGGGCATATGAATGTGTTATCTTGCATTAGTGCAGACATACAGTTCATACAACATTGCATTCTGTCAAATATCAAGTCTATACATTGCATATGTTTGTGCATCAGTGCATTAATAGAGTCTATACATCGTCAGATTGCTTGCACGTAGAGTCTATACATTCGTTAGAGCTCAGCTCGTGGCTTAGTCTGTTCATCCTTGTTCATTTTGCATGTGTGCATCCCTCAGCAAAGTCTGTACACTCTACGGTTGGTTTATGCATATTCAATGTCTGCACGCTATAAAGTCTGTATAGAGTTTTTGCCTAGATTGCATCAGACAAATCTGTACATTCTTCAACAGCAAGTCTGTACATTGTCTTGGTGTAGGCGTGGCAAAGTCTGTACATTGGCCAAGTCTGTACAGAGTCTTATTGCATTGTTCATCAAGTCTATACATCGTTGTGGCTTGTGCATGCATCACCTATCAAGTCTATACATTGTTGCATGCAAAGTCCATACATTGGGAAAGTCTGTACATCGTTGGCTTGTACATGCATCGTCTTTCAAAGTCTGTACATTGGTCAGTCTCACTCAGCGTCTCATGCTATCAAGTCTATACATCGCATGCATTACACACAGCAAGTCTGTACATCCACCATCTCACTTAGCGTCTCTATGCATATTTGAGTCAAAGTCTGTATAGCCTGTGGTCGCAAGACCAAGTCTGTACATCGTTCTGTTTCACGCACAAGTGAAGTCTGTACAGAGTTTGCTATCTGCACGTAGCTTGATGACTTAGCAAGTCTATACACTCGTTATCATGCATTCAATGTCTACACACTCTGCTGATATGTTTGTGCATCATGATAACAGTCTATACACTATCTTGTTGCGGGCATAAAAGGTCTGTACATCCCTTGACAGCATGCCTGAGCATTCATCCTGTACATACCTTGCATGCCTGAACATTTATGTTTGTTGTGCACACTTTACTATATGCATATTGCATTAAACTGTCTTGCATGCAGAGTCTGCACACATGACACATAGCAAGTCTGCACATCACACACAAAGTCTGTTTTGCTGCACAAACACTAAGTCTACACATTGTTGTATGTAGAGTCTGTACATTCATTTGGCATGTCAGTGCATCCATTTGTAATGTATATACCTTGCTATCTGCATCTGTGCACTCCTTCACTCTAAGTCTATACATGGCTTCATGCATTGCACGAAGTCTGCACATTGTGTGTTGCTATGCTCATACATCATTTTAGTAAGTCTGCACAATGGTGCACGTTGAGTCTGCACATTCATTTGGCATATCAGTGCATCCATTTGTCATGCCATAGTCCTGCATACGTGAAGTCTGTACATGCTTTAGCTTTGCATTCACAAAGTCTGTACATGCCATAGTCCTGCATACGTGAAGTCTGTACATGCTTTAGCGTTGCCTTCATAAAATCTATACAAGGTTTCAACCTTAAACTGATAATTCTCTTATGACTGTTTGACAGGTATATCCTTCGAGAAGAAAGATGTCTGGGCACGTGATCTGAGGTTGGCAACTGGCACGTGATCCGAGGTTATCTCTGGACAAAGTGGGCACAAGCCCTGCACACGCCCTAGCTACTGCTGCTATAAATACGAAGCTTCTTCCTCAGAAGAAGACTGATCGTGGTCGAAGAGAAGCAGAGACAGAGTCTGCACGATCCAGAAAAAGAAAGACAGTGAGAGAGAAGAGAAGAGCAGAGATACGAAAGCAGAAGAAGAAGAAAGAAGAGGAAGAGAGAAAGAGAGAGAGAGTTCGTGAAGAAGAAGAAGAAAGAAGAATTTATTGAAGATATGTCTACTGGACCGTGGATCAAATCCAGGCCAGTCAGCTCCATGGGAGCCACATCTTGTTATTATTCTTTACAGCTTTCAGTCGCTGTGGTTCTATCTTTTGTTTTCTTTTTCCTTTTCATTTGATCAGCATGTTTTCCGATTCTCTGGTTTGAGATCGGGGTTCTTCCTGTTGATTCAGGAGAAGGGAGACTTGGAGTCTCCGGTTGCTAGTGACTGGTGTCGCTAGCGGTTTCCCTATGGGTTTCAGAGGAAGAGAGACTTGGGTCTCTGGGTTCCCCTCCGGTTTGGAGGAAGGGAGGATTGGTCCTCCGGTTGCAAGTGGCTGGGTGTCACTTGTGGGTTCCCTCCTGGTCTGGAGGAAGAGAGACTTCGGTCTCTGGTTGCTAGTGATGGGTAGTCACTAGTGGGTTCCCTCCTAGTCTGGAGGAAGAGAGACTTCGGTCTCTGGTTGCTAGTGACGGGTAGTCACTAGTGGGTTCCCTCCTGGTCTGGAGGAAGAGAGACTTCGGTCTCTGGTTGCTAGTGACGGGTAGTCACTAGTGGGTTCCCTCCTGGTCTGGAGGAAGAGAGACTTCGTCTCTGGTTTTGCTAGTGACGGGTAGTCACTAGTGGTTTCCCTCCGGTCTGGAGGAAGAGGGGAGGTTGTTCCCCTGGTCAAGCTGTTAGGCAGCACCTGTTTGCAGAATGAGTCTGCAGTTCTAGCTGTTGCTAGTGGAAGCCTCACTCTGGTTTTGAGTGAGGGGTGGACGTAGGTCTGTGGACCGAACCACCTTAAAAATCTTTGTGCAGTGGTTTGATTACTTTCCTTTGCTTCCGCTAGATGAATGCATAGGCGCGCTCCAAGTGCTTGCTTATAGGTTCAATAGAAGATTTGATTAGCTTTTCAGTTTGCTTAAATTTGTGAAGTGAGCGAATTTTTTAAGAGAGCGAAATTTTAATTTGGGCAATTTCGAAGAGGGATACATTCACCCCCCCTCTGTATCCGGGACTTGCACCCTATCATGTACACTCGTTGATGATATGCCTGTGCATCATTTTAGCAAGTCTGTACATCGCTTGCACATTGCACACAAAGTCTGTACACTCGTTGATGGCATGTCCGAGCATTCTTCTTCAATGTGCATACTTTTCTATATGCATATCGCATTACAAGCCAGCAAGTCTATACATTGTCTTGTACATTGCGAACAAAGTTTGTACACTCGTTGATGGCATGTCCGAGCATTCATTTTCAATGTATATACCTTACTATATGCATACTGCATTATACTCCATCAAGTCTACACATTCTTAGTTTAAATCTCAAACCTACTCAATGCATCTTTTTCTTTTCCTTCAGATTGATTCGAACTGATATCAAGTTTTATCTGACAGTATTCATGTTCGAGAAGCTTAATAAGGGCATATGATCCAAGAATGGAGATGGCTCAGGATCGTGACACGTGTAATGCAGTGAGCTGAAATGCTGCCACGTGGTCTAGGTTCTTGGGCAGGAATCGTGGAGAGCACACGCCCTATCTGCTCCTGCTATAAAAAGAAGACTTCTCCATCTGGAGAAGATGATCGTGAGCAGAGTGATCGAAGCAGAAAATGATTTAGAACTAGCACGATCCATATAATAGAAGAAAAGAGAAAGAGAGCAGCAGAGAGGAAAAGAGAAGTTGCAGAAGAAAAGGAGAGAGAGAGAGAGCTCGTGAGGATCGAGAGAAAAAGAGAGAGAAGGAAAGAGAGATAGAGAGTTCGTGAAGAAGAAGAAGAGAAGCTCCATCAGAAGATCTGTCTTCACTGGAATCTGGATCAAATCCAATCCAGTCAGCTCCATGGGAGCCACATTTGCATTTCATTGATTACAGCTTTCAGTCGCTATTATTTCTTGTTTCCTGCTTTCATTTTTAACCTTTCTTCAAGCTGTTTGTCAGCGGGCGAGGTGGATACCTCGGATAGCAAGCTGTGTTGCTCAGCGGGTAGAGGAGGATTCCTCTAGATGGGTTAAGCTGTAGTCCCCAGTGGTTGGCAAAGCTGTAATGCCCAGCGGTCAAGCTGTTAGTCAGCGGTTTGTAGGCAAGCTGTGTCGTTCAGCGGTTTTCAAGCTGTTTGGTAGCGGAATCCACACTCTGGTTTGAGTGTGGGGTAGACGTAGGTCTGGAGGACCGAACCACCTTAAAAATCATATGTGCAGTGGTTTGATTGTCTATTCTTATCCACTAGATGTATGCTTAGGTTCGATCTGAATAATTGTCTAGCGAGGAATTTATTTTCATCTTGGACATTTGACATTGGTTCTGAAGAGTGTCAAATTCACTCAAGTCATCTGAGCTTCTAAGTTGCATTCGTTTGCTTGTTTGGGTTCAGTTAATAGAGTAAGTTTGCTTAGGAGCCTGCACTCTTGCAACTCAACTGTTTGGTTAAGAGAATCATTGTCCTCCTTATCTTATATAGCTTAACTAGTCGTGATTTCATATTGTGTCTAGTTACAGTTTTTAATTGGGAGTAATTTTTTAAGGGGAGATTCATTCACCCCCCTCTGAATCCATCGCACCGATCCCAACAATTGGTATCAGAGCGGGTGTCTGCACAGAGGGTCCAGCGACCTCCAGATCCGATCCGTAATTGGCTTCGGTGGGATCTGAGTTGATCCGTTCGCTTGCATTGTTTTAATCTCTTCTTTATTTAGAATTCTGATTTTGTCTGAGCATGGAATTCATGATTGATCTCCCGAGGTTTGAGGGTCTAGACTTTTACAAGTGGCTTAATCAATGTAGAGAGTACGTAATGCAGGTTAATCCAGATCTATGAATAATCATTGCCCACAGCCCTTATGAAGTTCCAAAGGATAAATCCTTATGGAAAACTTCAGATCAGCTGAAATTCTCTAAAAATCAAAAGGCCCTAGACCTTGTGAAAGGGGCGATAAGATCTAATGTGCTTACATGTATCTCTGAGTGCAGAAGCGCAAAGGAAGTGATAGACAAACTGACTGACGACTATGGTGGAGAAGGAAGTCAGTGCTTTATGACAAGAGATCACATCAGTGATCAATCAGATGAGTCTCCATCTCAGGTAATTTCTAACTCAGAATAATTAGCTCTTGATGAATTGATTGAAATGCATGATGATTTACTTGAGAGTTATAAATCTTATAAACTTAAAATGAAAGAGATGAAAAAGGCCATGTTGCATGAAATTAAGGAGTTAAAATGTGAAAACGCCAACCTTAAAAGCAGTATGAAAATAAGCAAAAATTCATGCAATAAATGTGACTCTGTTGGAATATTAAATAATGATCTTCTATCTAAACTTATGCTGCAAGAGCAACATGTTGTGTCTCTTCAAGGAGAGATAGAAGATCTGATGAATAGAAATTCAGAACTTGAGTTGCATGAACAACACTTGATTGAAAATCTAAAAGCTATGAATCAAGATAGCTTGATTGAAGAAAATTGCAAACTGAAAGATCAAAATAAAAGGCTAATGGTTCTGAATACTATCTTGTCAGAGAGATGGATGTCTATTGAAAAAGGGAAATGTGCTGTAAAGGAAGCTGATGCTGATAAGGAACAAAAACTTGAACAGGAAATTGAAACTCTGAAAAGTTTAAATGATGCACTGCATCAACAGATTATTTCCTGTGAAACTGAAATTGCGAGCTATGAGTTGAGCATTACCTCCTTGAATTATGAAATTCAGGATCTGAAAAATTCACTGTCTAAATTTGTTCAAGGGAAAGATAACCTTGACAAGATCCTAGGTATTAAAACAAACTTTCAAAAGAAAGGGTTAGGAGATCTTCCTGTGGATAAGAAGAATCCTGTTGTGAGAAATCAAAATTTTGTGCCTTCTTGTTCTGCTACACCCATGTTTCAACTTACTGGAAAAAGGACTGAGAATCAAGATGAAATTCTGAAAAATGTAGGAAAACCGAAGAGGGGTGAAAGTAAAAGGAAAGCTAAAGCTTCATCTAATGCTGTTAAGAGTTCGACTGGTCTTGAAAATTGTCAAAAACAAATGCATGCCATAAAGATTTTCCCCATTCATTCACATGCACCCACAAGTATCACTTCATGTCATTATTGTGGGAAACTTGGTCATAAGATGCATGAGTGCAGGACAATGGATCTAGATGAGCTGTCTGCTAACAAACCTCATGTTAGAAAAACTCAAGACAAACACCATACATTTCAGAAGAAGAAAACTTATTGTTTTCTTTGTGGGAAGTTAGGCCATGTTGCAGCCCATTGCTGGGATGCCCTGAGGAGAAAAGATAGTTCAAACTTTAAAAATTGTTCTGTGAATAAAGCTGTCTTCAATAGAAATACTCATGCATGTTTTGAGTGCGAAAAAATTGGCCATCGTGCCTTTGAGTGCTGGCATGTGAGAAGAAGCACTAATTTTCATGGCAGAAACACTTTCACAAATATTCAACCAAAGAATGTCCATGTTTATACTTTCAAGAGAAATCTGAATAATGCTAGTCATCGTCATGGGAGAATAGGACATATCATGAATGACTGCCATGCAATTGATTTCGACAACAGAAAAATCTGGAAATCCTGGAGTTCACATGCTAAAAGTGTTGCTAAACTGACTGGACTCAAGAGCTCTTGGGTCCCCAAATCTGCATAGTAACTTCAGTTTGCAGGTGTGCCTTGAAGAAGGAAATAAACGGGGTAATAATATCAAGGCACATAATGGTCAGTTAACCCCAATCTCCTCTCTTGTCTGTATTATTTTTCCCTTTTATTAGCATGCATGCATGACTAGATTGCTAAATAGCTGTGGTTAATATCGATAGATTTTTTAATTGATGCATATTATTTAGAACTCATGAGTATAAATAAATGCAATCATCTGAGTGTCTGTGTCAAACACATACATATCTGTGTACCTTGTGAAAAATCTGTTTAATCCCCTGTAGGATGTCATTGCACATAGTGCTTTTTAGAATCTTTATATATATTGCATACATTTAGGGGGAGTTTGTTGAGTCTTTGCATACATATAGTTAATTGCATTGCATTTCATTACATCGAAATTGCCAAAAAGATTGCGTTCATTAAGAGGGAGTATATAACAAGATTGTGTTCTGCTGGCTATTCATCTACTTTCTTGTTATTTCAATCAGTCATCTAAAGCTCCCGTCCTTATTTTGAGATCATCTATTTCACGTATCTGAACTTGACCCTGGTTTGATTTTGAATCTTCTGAGCTGGTCTTTCTTGAGTAAATCTGTATGATGGACCTCTGGATATCTATGATTCTCTATGATATATTTTTGTTGCACCTATAAATTGTCATAATTGGAAGTGTCGACACAGTGAGTCGACATCATCTTGGAAATGCTTTGTCAAATGTCGACACCTTCATTGTTGTGCTCATCTTTGTTATATGCTTGAAACTCTTGTACAGTTCACAACTTGAATGCTGTTGAATCTCATTGAAACTTTCAGAGAATTGAGAAGAGTTCAATTCGTATACCTTGATCATAAATCTGAAAATCAATTTATTAAAGAATCTTCCATTATAAAGATTTATGAATGGCTAAAAGATCAGATTGGTTTAAGTCTAATGTATTCATTTAGCTTGGATATGAATATCTTGAAAATATCTGAGTCATTTTTAATAAACTTTAACCAACTATTTCTTGTTGAATCTTGTAAAATCTTTCAAAATCTGAAAATGTTCATATCATGGCTTTATTTGGTTGAATTATATGAAATCAGTATTATTTTTAAACATCTGATGCATTTGAAACATTCCTAAGGGTAAATTCTGTCAGAGCAATAATTTTGGTCACTGAGAAACCATGTCCACTGACCAAGAAGTCTAGAGGACTGTGTCATGAAGTGCCATAATTAACTCTGCTAAATAAAATTCATTGAATATCCAGGCAGAGCAATGGCTTGAACACTGAGAAATACACTTCACTTATCAATGAAATAAGGTAAAGTATGTCATGAGGTGTCAATACTATCTCTGAAGCATGATAGCTAGTCATACTAAGTGCTCAGGGATACCGGCGTCCAAACAACGTGTATCCTCTAACCACAAGGTGTGTACTGAACTTAATTGCACCTGGTAAACTTGCTATGAAATCCTGTACTGTGCATAAAGAAAAATCTGAAATTATTTGAAGAAGTATGACTGATCCTCAGGAACCAAATCTGAATTCTTCCATGATGTTTAACCTCAATACTAATGATTGTAACTTTTGAAGAAGTCATTGAATTTGACTGAGTAAGATGAAGGGAGGTTAATCAAGATATAAATATGAGGGCTTGGTTAACTTTTATTAAACATTGATGTTCAGATATGAGTACAGAAGTTTATTGACAAACTATGTATACATCATATTTAAACCATGATGTTCAAATAAAAATTCATAAGCCCCTATAATGGAAGAGTCTGAACCATCCGTTTATTTAGATTTATGAAATAAGTATCTTATTGAAAATCTTCTATTTCCTTGAAAGATCCTGTATTCTGCATGCTGCCATGTCATCCTTCCTGAATGTCTTCTTGACATATCTCTCACCTTACACTCTTGAAAGCCTTGCTTCATTCAGATCTGGGAGCATTGGATTGTTTTTAAAGAAGAGGTTAGGTCTTGTCTAGACTGCACTTATTACTTTTTAAAAGGGGAGGTTTGTTTGTGATCTTGTCAAAGGAGGAGGATAGATTGATTGGCTCTTGTCTCGTCTGCATCATGTAAGCATCAGTTTCTCCATGAATCTCATTCATTATTCATAAGGAGAGAATACATCTGCAACATAGACTTGATTGGTGCTTCATTTAACTGCCTCTGTGATTTCTATGCCTAAATGATTTAGTCAAAGAGGGAGTGTTTAATTCAATCATGTCATGTATGTGTGTATTTCTCGTCTCAAACTATTTTTTTTTGATGAAGTCAAAGGGGGAGAATAGTTTGACATGAGTCTGTGTGACTCATAGTGTTGCCATCATCAAAAGGGGGAGATTGTTGTGCCCCTGTGATTTTGATGATAGCAAACACTATGAGTCACCATATGTTTGTGTTTGTATGAAAGATTGAATGATTGCATGCTCTGTCATTTATCTAGCACGTTTCAAGCTCTACCACACACATCAGGTCCGAGCATATAGACTGCGTCGGTGCATTGACCAATTCGTGCATATTTCTGATCAACGCCTGTTTGCATATATTAGCCATAGTCAGTGCACTCGTCTGTCTCATGCGTACACTAAGTCTATACATCCATTAGCTGATAACTGAGCAAGTCTATACATCCGTTAGCTCAGCTCGTGACTTAGTCAGTGCAATCCATGTTCATTATGCATGTGTGCATGTCTGTACATTCCTTGGCAGTAAGTCTGTACAGAGTTTTACCTAGACTACATCAACTCAAGTCTGTACATTCGTTGATGATAACTTTGTACAACCTCCGTTGTTTCACTCGACTAGTCAGTACAGCCAGTGCTCTTCATGCATATACATAGTCAATGCATTGTTTTGTCTCGCACATACACCAAGTCTGCACATGGTTGCTTTGATGACTTAGCAAGTCTATACATTCATGAGCATAGTCAGTGCATTCAGTTGTCTCATGCATATACAAGTCTGAACGTTCTCTGTTGATATGCCCGTGCATCATTTTAGCAAGTCTGTACATCGCTTGCACATTGCACACAAAGTCTGTACACTCGTTGATGATATGCCTGTGCATCATTTTAGCAAGTTTGTACATCGCTTGCACATTGCACACAAAGTCTGTACACTCGTTGATGGCATGTCCGAGCATTCATCTTCAATGTGCATACTTTTCTATATGCATATCGCATTACAAGCCAGCAAGTCTGTACATTGTCTTGTACATTGCGCACAAAGTGTGTACACTCGTTGATGGCATGTCCGAGCATTCATTTTCAATGTATATACCTTACTATATGCATACTGCATTACACTCCATCAAGTCTATACATTCTTAGTTTAAATCTCAAACCTACTCAATGCATCTTTTTCTTTTCCTTCAGATTGATTCGAACTGATATCAAGTTTTATCTGATAGGACTCATGTTCGAGAAGCTTAATAAGGGCGCGTGATCCAAGAATAGAGATGGCTCAGGATCGTGACACGTGTAATGCAGTGAGCTGAAATGCTGCCACGTGGTCTAGGCTCTTGGGCGGGAATCGTGGAGAGCACATGCCCTATCTGCTCCTGCTATAAAAAGAAGACGTCTCCATCTGGAGAAGATGATCGTGAGCAGAGTGATCGAAGCAGAAAATGATTTAGAACTAGCACGATCCATAGAATAGAAGAAAAGAGAAAGAGAGCAGCAGAGAGGAAAAGAGAAGTTGCAGAAGAAAAGGAGAGAGAGAGAGAGAGCTCGTGAGGATCGAGAGAAAAAGAGAGAAGGAAAGATAGAGAGATAGAGAGTTCATGAAGAAGAAGAAGAGAAGCTCTATCAGAAGATCTGTCTTCACTGGAATCTGGATCAAATCCAATCCAGTCAGCTCCATGGGAGCCACATTTGCATTTCATTGATTACAGCTTTCAGTCGCCATTATTTCTTGTTTCCTGCTTTCATTTTTAACCTTTCTTCAAGCTGTTTGTCAGCGGGCGAGGTGGATACCTCGGACAGCAAGCTGTGTTGCTCAGCGGGCAGAGGTAGATTCCTATGGACGGGTTAAGCTGTAGTCCCCAGCAGTTGGCAAAGCTGTAATGCCCAACGGTCAAGCTGTTAGTCAGCGGTTTGTAGGCAAGCTGTGTCGCCCAGCGGTTTTCAAGCTGTTTGGCAGCGGAATCCACACTCTGGTTTGAGTGTGGGGTGGACGTAGGTATGGAGGACCGAACCACCTTAAAAATCATATGTGCAGTGGTTTGATTGTCTATTCTGATCGGCTAGATGTATGCTTAGGTTCGATCTGAATAATTTGTCTAGCGAGGAATTTATTTTCATCTTGGACATTTGACATTTTCTTCTGAAGAGTGTCAAATTCACTCAAGTCATCTGAGCTTTTAAGTTGCATTCGTTTGCTTGTTTGGGTTTAGTTAATAGAGTAAGTTTGCTTAGGAGCCTGCACTCTTGCAGCTCAACTGTTTGGTCAAGAGAATCATTATTCTCCTTATCTTATATAGCTTAACTAGTCGTGATTTCATATTGTTTCTAGTTACAGTTTTTAATTAGGAGTAATTTTTTAAGGGGAGATTCATTCACCCCCCTCTGAATCCATCGCATCGATCCCAACAGAATCCACCGTTCGGGATCGAGCCAAAACTGATCCTATCCTTGCCCGATCGCGCACCTCATGGTCCTCACTCCGTCGCCATCTCACCTACGGTCCTCCTCCGTCTGCAGTCGGAGCCGAAAAGGTGAGAGAGGAGAGAAAATGGGAAAGAGAGAGAGGGTCGCGGTGAAATGAGAAGGAGGAGGGAGGAAAGGAAAAGAAAAAGAAAGAAATTAGGAAATTTTCTTAATTTTCAAATTTTCAATAATTAGCCCGAAAATGGACTAATTCAGAAAAATATGCAAAAATAGTCGAAACGATCCTCTCGATGAGTACATCGCAACTGCGGCATCCACGAGTCGATGAACTGAGAAATAAACTCACCGCAGGGTTCCGTAACTAGTACGAGGGAAAAACCCACACTGATCGTAAAACTCAACTCAGGACCCACAAAAGCAATCTGAAACTCTCCGAAAAGGATCCGAATGACCGAATAAGAATCCGATAAGAATCCAGGGCATTACACTCACCCTGTGTCAATGAATTAACCACGTCAGCCTCCGGCACCATGTCGGCACTGACGAATAAACCTCTAACTTGGACCTTCCATCTAAGTCAACGAATAAAAAGACTTCTTCTCTTTGGCCCAGACCTTCCGTTTGGAGTCGATGAATGAAAAGACCCCTTTGCTTTGACACTCATCCCGTGTCAATGAATTAACCACGTCAGCCTCTGGCGCCCTATCGACACTGGCGAATAAACCTCTGACTTGGACCTTCTGTCTAAGTCAATGAACAAAAAGACTTCTCTCCTTCGGCCCAGACCTTCCGTCTAGAGTCGATGAATAAAAGACCCCTTTGCTTCGACACTTACCCCGTGTCAATTAAGTAACCACGTCAGCCTCCGGCACCCTGTCGGCACTGACGAATAAACCTTTGACTCGAACCTTCTGTCTAAGTCAACTAATAAAAAGACTTCTTCCCTTCGGCCCAGACCTTCCATCTGGAGTCGATGAATAAAAAGACCCCTTTGCTTTGACACTCACCCCGTGTCAATGAATTAACCATGTCAGCCTCCGACACCCCGTCGATACTGACGAATACACCCTTGGTTTGGACCTTCTGTCTAAGCCAACGAACACACAAACTTTTCCTTGCCCCGTCGCGCTCATTACAACGCCTTTGACCTAGACCTTCCGTCTAAGTCAATAAGTAAACAATCCTCCTTGTTCCAACACTAGCCGCCAGTCCCACCGGGATTGACCCCACCCTGTTGGTTTAGACCTCCTGTCTAGATCGATGCATAAAACCTTACTCCCTGCTTCGGCATTGACCCCATGCCGATGACTAAACCCCTCTAAGGCTAAACTCCTCGGCCCATGTGCTCACTGTGGTGAACCCCTCATCCCTTCACTGAAGGGGTGAGCGCTTTCCCGTGGACTTACACCAGATTGACAGCCTACCAGCTTGGGAAATAAAATGATATGATGGAAAGTCTACACCCATGGGCCCCGCACACTCGTCCCTCATTTACGCCACTCATAAGTGGAGGGCATTTGTGGACACCTAAAATTTGTCATCAAGAGCGTCAAGCCGCTCTGAGCTGAACAAGGGCGATGGAAGAAGAAGAGAAGAAGTGTGTTGACGTGCCTCACAAGCTGCGTCGGAGCACCTCACACGCCGCGTCGACGCACGCGTGAAGAACGCATGCTGACGTCTAAGGTGATCAGCTGGATGCATCGACGCAACTCAGGGAGAGCGTCGACACACACATGCAGGCACACATAAAAAAGGAAAAAAAATAAAAGAAGAAAAGAAAAGGGGGTGGGAGTGAATCGACACCACCCTCATTCGGCAGCACTTTGAAGCCTCCTGATTCGACGGCAGAATAAAAGAAGGGAGAAAGAGAAAAGGAAGAAAAAAGAAATAAGAGGGGGGTGAACCAGTGGCTCTTTGGAGCCTCATACGGCGGCAGCCACCCCTGCCCAGGCTAAAGCCCCTATCCGACGGCAAAATAAAAAGAAAAAAAGGGGAACTAAATAAGTGATCCAGCGGCTCTTTGGAGCCCCATTCGGCGCCCTCCTAATCCGGTGGCAGGTGAAGAAACAAAAAAAAGAGATGCAGCAAGGGGAAAAAAGGAAGAAGAAGAAGAACAAAAGTGATCTGGCCAACCCCATCCGGTGGCCCCCTGGTAAGGCATTTAATGCCAGTCCAGTGGGCCATCGTAGAACTCATGCTTAAGTAGGTTGTCTGTAACGACCCAAGATCCGGATATCGGGGATAACCCGATACCATTCGAACCCTGGACCGCCGCTGTAGTGCCCCAGAATTTATATAAGTTATTTCTACATTATTTTATAATTTATTTGTAATTTATAAGGGCTAAATAAATTTATAAAAGGATTATTGAGTTTATTAGTCATTATAAGGCCCAATTGTGTTAATCAATTAACCTAATCCACTTAAACAAATCAAAAAGGTTTAAAGACCAGGCCCATTTAATTTGGCCCATATTCTAGAAGGTTATTAAGCCTATTCACGGATTTTAAAGAATAAACACCACTTAATAGGATAACTAGATGAAAAATAAATAAAAGAGTTTTATTAAAATTAAAATTCTGAATGCGTCGAATGTAACGGTCCATCGGGCGACTACCACAGCCTTGTGACGCGTATACCCTAGACCGTCACAGCCTGCAAGTTCCGTAAGTAAGAGAATGTATAAAAAGATTAGAACTTGATGATCCTATCCATAAGAGACCTAATTTGAATGACATGTAAAATCACTAGGGACTCTTAGAAGTCAGGTTTTAGCAGAATAAGGATAGATACAAATTATATAAATAATTATATAGGATAATTAGCAAAAGAGTTTGATTAATATTGAACTCTGGGAACATTGAATGTAACAGTCTATCGTGAGACCGTCACATGCTTGTAACGCAGGGGTCTACAACCGTTTCACCCTGTTAGTTCCGTGAAGGAAAGAACGAGTAGAAAGATCATAACCTTGAGATCTTATCCACTAGGGATCGACTTAGGAGAGTTCATAACACTACTAAGGACTCTTAGGGATTAGATTCTGGCAGATTAAGGACTCTAGAATCGATCTAATCCTCAAACCCTAGTTAGAACTCTATAAATAGGACATAGTTCTGAACTGCGCGACCCTTACTTTTACTCGCGTGGAATCAACGTAAGGAGTCATAATCTCAGGTAAGTTCTTTATGAGGAATTTATTTACAATACTTTAGACTAACTTCTCTCCAAATTTCACGTCTTTAGGTCAAGAGGTCGTGGAGTTAGAGCCCAAGGAAGTTGCTGAAAAGTCACAGGAAGAGGAGAGCTAGGGCATGTTTTTCAAACCCTAAATTGGAAGTTTAAAGCCAAGTTAAGAGGTAGGTTATCTCATGAACGGCAAAAATATCTTGATAGGACTAAAAGCCCTCCGGTTGGATTGTATTTTATGCATTATAGATCATCTATTTCATGTTTTACTAGCTCCATGCCTTTCACGCATCTCTTAGCCTTAAATAGAAATAAAAGATGTTATCTTGTCTATTCACTGAAACCCATGCATGTAGATAGCATATACTTTGTTATCATGCCTAGGATAGACATGGTATTTGATTTATAGACATGATGTGTGTTGATCTCTTAGGTTTCATATCAGTTTCTGTCAGCAGACGCTCTGACGCATCTTAGTAGGACCGTCACACTCAAGTAACGGGCTTACGATGAACCGTCACAGTCTCTATTGTCTACTGCTTACTCCGTTGTCTCTAACGCACCAGGACAGTAGCGTTACATTACTGTAACGGCTCCTCGATAGACCGTCACAATCATTGTGACGCTCTCCTGTTAGACCGTTAGACTCAGTGTTCTGTCAGCTCATGACAGAATAGTTACCAATTAAGTTTACTTATAATTAACCCCAGATAGCTAAGTTTTAACCTGTTATGTGACTCTTAAGTTATCTAATTGTTTATGATAGGTATTGCATGTTATTTTAAGTTATGCTAGTTTCATGTACCAAAAGTTCTATAGTTTTGTATTATAAATCATGATTTCTAAATGTTGTATTGACGGAGTTTATCTTGGCTTCACAACGATTATACATTCGCTCTTTATCAATAGAGTCGTTTCTATAAGTACCTGGCACATATTCCGGTATGTTGTCCATTAGTTCACTTTGCACTATAGGAACATTATTCTTGGACTTGATGACCTCTCTATTGGATATTCCTTCCAATGGACTAGGAAATCTTATTTCAAGGCCTCCGTAATTCTCCGCGAGCCTGGGATTCCCAGTAGGACGCCGAGTTGGTTGTACCATTAAAACCCATTGATTAGATTACACTATCGATGTTTTCTAATTATCAGTAATGTAACGGCTCTGTATTGGACCGTCAGGACATGTAACGGCCCAATATACGACCGTCACATCATGTAACAGCCTAGTACACGACCATCACACTTCACTGAGTCTATTTTATTAGTTCTAGATTCAGACTAATGTAACGGCCCAGAACTAGACCGTCACATCACGTAACGGCCCAGTACACGACTGTCCCACTACTTGAGTACTTAACCTGAGGTTTGACCCAAGGGTTGATATTTCAAGGTTTCTAGATGACCCTTGATAATCTAGAACTTATCATATTGCTTAATAGACTTAATATAATGAATGAAAGTTAAGAAATATACCGTTATGCTACCGATTTATTTATGAGCATAACATTGTTTAATGTCATTCTTGATTTCCCATATTCAAATTGAAGCGTTCATTCATTGATTCTTATTATCTTGAATTTATTTGAACTTATAGTCTTGGCCATACTTTATTGTCATGCGTGGAAAAAGCTTGATTTATACTTGAAGATGCGATCGAGCACTGATTGTGTTCAAGGGCTCTATGCTAGTCCCCTCGGCTGATTGTCAGAAACATACTATTTTATAAACCATGGGGTATGATGCTACTGGCGTCGCATTGCGTTGGGAGTACTTTCTTTATAAATAAGTGAATTATCCACGGCTCTTGAAGTGAAAATTCACAACACGATGCAACATGATTGATTCTTGTACATTACTTTCTTGCTTGATATTCCACAGAAATTCATGAAAATACTTGCTAAAAGGGGTATTGGAGTGATAAATATGTGGCTTGCTAGTATATTCTTGATACATTCTTGTTCATGAAAGGCCAAATATCATATTCTTGTTACATTCATTCTTGTTCATTCTTGTTCATTCTATCTTACATGATTATCATGTTACTTTGATTTAATCGCATGATATTCGCGTTCGCATGATTTTTCCTTACTTCTTTAGAGTTAAATTGTTAATTACTTTAATAGTGCCTTTATGTTGATGCGAAGATACCTACCGGGCAAGTGTGCTCATTACCTATTTTTAATCTTTTTCAGGAAATGAAAGTGAGTCAGATTCGGGTTCAGAATGTTCAAGTAACGGATCCGAGAGTGACTAAAGATGAGCGAAGACTTAGGAAGTCTATATTGTTTAGATGGAGTCAATGTAATTTTCTATTTCTTGAGTCTAGTAGAGTGAAAGATGGTGGAAAAAGTTATTGTAATTTGAATATTTGATTGATAATGGAATGAAGTTAGATTTTTAGTAAATATTGTGCAATTGCATTCATTTTGTGTGATTGTCTTGCGCTCTCATCGTTCTTGCTTGCAAGAGGCTTACCATACCGGTTGTTCGCGCTCCCTGAGTTAGTCTTCCGCTGTAATAAAGGCTCGGGACATGACAGTTAAGTTGGTATCAGAGCCTAAGTCTCAGGACTTAGGGAAAAAGAGTCATGTCATAGGACAACTCCAAGGTTTAAGGACCCCTACCTATGAACAAAGGAAGGAATTTTCATACCCATGTGAGAATTGGGTAGAGCTCGGGATAAGATAATTAATTAGTTTTAAGATTGATTTTCTTCCAATTCTACGAGAAATAACAAGTGGTTATTTTTCTCTCAGGTACCTTGTTTTACAAATGGCTCATCGTGTAGATTGGGATGGCATGCAACAAACAGTTGTCGGCCTTACTCAGGCATTACAAACCATAGCGCAAGGTGGCGCAGGAGCACGGGCTGGCGATCTACATCGCAATTTCCGGAGTTTAAACCCTCCGCGTTTCTACGGTTCCTCCAACCCGGATGAAGCAGAAAATTGGATCGATGAAATGAATCATATCTTTGATGTCATTCAATGCACCGATCAGGAGAAGGTGCGTCTGGCAACGTTTCAACTTAATAAGGATGCCCGTACTTGGTGGAAGTCAGTTCCAGCACCTCCGGCCAATGCACCTCATACGTGGGATCGTTTTCTCACTTTATTCCGTTCCAAGTATTTCTCCGAGCATGTAAAGGAAAGGAAGGCTATGGAGTTCGCCGCTCTTCGGTAAGGAATGATGACGGTTGCCGAATATGAACTACAATTCTCAAGACTTGCACCTTACGAACCACATCTTATCAGCACCGACTTATTGAAGGAAAATCAGTTTATGGACGGGTTACGACTCGGTTTTATCCAGCAACTCGGGACCCAAAACATCCGTACCTATGCGGAGATGGTTCAACGAGCATATTTATGTGAAAGGACCTTAGAGAAGGTCAAGAAGTTAAAAGGAAAAGGAGAAGAATCAAGCCCACATTCCGATCGGTGTTATAAGAAAGAGAAATTTAGTATCACGGAACCCTACAAAAGTCGTGATAATAAGAAAAGATCTAGGAGTGGGAATGGTGGAAGTTCCCTCAAGCAAAAGAAAGTCAAGGAAGAGAAGGAGCAGGTCGCCACGGCTTGCACATTTTGTGAGAAATTCGGCCATTCGGCTGAGGAGTGTTGGAAGCGCCTTGGCGCTTGTTTGCATTGTGGAAGCAGGGAGCATCGCATGCCGGATTGCTCCCTTATGAAGGACCAGTCATCTGGTAATGGACGCAGGAGGCAGGCTCGCCTCAATGCCGTTCTGGAAGAAGAGGAAGCGCCCAGGGGTGATGGGCTTATGGAAGGTACTCTTCAAATTTGTTCTCGTCCTGCATCTGTGCTATTTGATACTGGTGCCTCTCATTCTTTTATCTCCACTACTTTTGTAAAAATATTATCAATTGCATCAGTCCCCTTACCTTTAGATCTCGCTATTTCCACACCCTTAGGTTCTGGAACTAAGCTTACCAACTATTATCTTGATAGCGAAGTGATAGTAGAAGGTCACAATCTCCCCGCAAACTTAGTATGCCTTGACATGAAAGATTATGATGCCATTTTAGGGGTAGATTGGCTTGTAGACCACGATGCTTATATCAATTGCCGAAATAGGATTATATCTTTTTGAAAACCCGGTCTTCCAAGATTCTCTTTTCTTGGCATCAAATACAAGAAACACCCCACTATCATATCCTCACTTCACGCTTGCAAGCTCATCTCGCGAGGATGTGAAGCTTGTCTTGCTTCCGTCATTATTACAAAGTCTAAGGAGATTATCATAGCAGACATCCCTATTTTAAATGAGTTCCCAGACGTGTTTCCATTTGAACTACCTAGTTTACCTCCCAAGAGGGAAGTGAACTTCACTATTGAACTCATTCCAGGAGCAGCACATGTTTCTATAGCCCCTTACAGGATGTCCCCCACAGAACTTAAAGAACTAAAGAAGCAGTTGCAGGAACTTCTGGATAAGGGCTTCATTAGACCTAGCACATCCCCTTGGGGTGCGCCTGTTCTATTTGTCAAAAAGAAGGATGGTTCTCTCAGACTATGCATCGATTACCGGTGACTAAATCAGCTTACAATCAAAAATAAGTATCTGTTGCCGCGTATTGATGAGCTCTTCGATCAGCTTTCGGGAGCAGAATATTTCTCTAAGATTGATCTCAGATCAGGTTATCATCAGCTTAGAATTAAAGAAGAAGACATTTATAAATCGGCTTTTCGAAGTCATTATGGCCACTATGAATTCGTGGTAATGCCATTTGGGTTAACTAATGCCCCAGCAGCATTTATGCAACTTATGAACAGTGTCTTCCAGCCATACCTGGATCAATTCATTGTCATCTTCATCGATGATATCCTGATATACTCCAAGATAAAAGAAGAACATGAAGAACATCTAAGGATAGCTTTGCAAACACTTAGAGAATACAAGCTTTATGCAAAACTCAATAAGTGTGAATTCTGGCTCAAGGAAGTCTCATTCCTAGGTCACATTATTTCAAAAGAAGGTATTGATGTAGATCCTTCTAAGGTAGAAGCTGTCAAGAATTGGAGTCAGCCAACGACTGTATCTGAAGTATGAAGTTTTCTGGGTCTAGCTAGTTATTATAGAAGATTCATTAAAGATTTTTCAAAGATTGCGGTTCCTTTAACTAGACTTACAAGAAAAGAAAATCCTTTTGTCTTGTCAAAGGACTATGAAAAGAGCTTTCAAAATCTTAAGAATCACCTTACAACAGCTCCTATTCTATCACTACCAATGGAGGGTGGTGGATTTGAAGTATATACGGATGCATCTGGTATTAGCTTAGGATGTGTCCTCATGCAGAATGGAAATGCGATCTGTTATTCTTCAAGGCAACTGAAACGGCACGAGGAAAATTATCCTGTACATGATTTAAAATTAGCAGCAGTTATTTTCACCTTAAAAATTTGGCGTCATTTTCTTTATGGTGAAAAGTTCACGGTATACTCGGACCACAAGAGCTTGAAATACGTATTCTCTCAAAAAGAGCTAAACATGAGGCTGAGGAGATGGTTAGAACATCTCAAAGACTTTGATTTTACTATTCAATATCATCCTGGCAAAGCTAATGCTGTAGCAGATGCACTCAGCAGAAAACCAATGGGTATGTTATCAAGTCTTATGATTAGTATGACTAACCTTATTCCTCAATTTGCTCAGTTGAACTTAGATGTTGACATAAAGGAAGAAGACTGTTTCCTAGCTAATATCCGAGCTCAACCTATATTGATAGAGGATTTGGTCAAGTTACAAGATGATGATCCGGTTTTACTAGAAATTAAGGCCAATATAGAACAAAGGCCAGATTTTTCTATTTCCAAGGGTGGAAGATTGCTATTCAAGGGTCGAATATGTGTACCAGATCATGAGGTTACAAGGAAACTGATTATAGATGAAGCACATAATTCCAAGTACACCATTCATCCAGGAGGTACAAAGATGTATCTAGATCTCAAAAGAAATTTCTGGTGGCCCAATATGAAGAGAGAGATAGCTGATTTCGTGTCCCGTTGCCTCACTTGTCAACAAGTAAAAGCAGAACATTTTAGACCCGCAGGTAAATTGCATCCCTTAAATATTCCCGAATGGAAGTGGGAGAGTATAGAGATGGATTTCATTATGGGGTTACCTAAGACAAGAGGTGGACATGATGGCATATGGGTAATCATAGATCGATTGACTAAATCTGCACATTTTATACCAATAAAGAGTCGATGATCTGTGGATATCCTGGCAGCATTATACATAAAAGAAATCGTCAAGTTACATGGTGTCCCTGTCATTATTGTATCAGATAGAGATCCCCGATTTACATCACAATTCTGGAAGGGCCTACAACATTCACTGGGGACTAGATTGAATTTTAGCACAGCCTTTCATCCATAAACTGAATGGTCAGACGGAAAGAACAAATCAGGTAGTAGAGGATATGCTCAGGGCTTGTGCTATTGACTTTGGAGGTAGTTGGCATGATCACTTACCTCTAGTAGAGTTTTCTTATAACAATAGCTATCAAACAAGCATATAAATGGCACCTTTTGAAGCCTTATATGGAAAAAGCTGTCGATCACCAATATGTTGGAGTGAAATGGGGGAAAGATAATTCTTAGGCCCCGATATTATCAGAGATTCTACAGAGAAAATAAAACTCATTCAGGAAAGAATGAAGATGGCGCAAGATAGGCATAAATCTTATGCCGACAATCGAAGATGTGACTTAGAGTTTCAGGTAGGAGATCATGTATATTTGAAGGTTTCTCCAGGTCGTGGCATTCGAAGATTTGGCATTAAAGGAAAGCTAACTCCAAGATTCATTGGCCCGTTTGAAATTCTTGAAAGGGTCGGTGAAGTAGCTTACAAGCTGGCTTTACCTCCACAATTTGCAGGAGTTCATGACATATTTCACGTCTCCATGCTAAAGAAGTATGTATATGATCCTGACCACATTATCACTTATGACAATCTGGAGATTCAGAAGGACTTGACATACGAACAAACACCAATAAAGATTCTGGAACGAGAAGTGCGTCAACTAAGAAATAAGGTTATCCCTATGGTCAAAATTTAATGGAAGAAAACATGGCCATATGAAGTAACATGGGAAACCGAAGCAGCCATGAGAAAAAGATTTCCAGAATTATTTAACTGTAAGTACACTCTCCACAATCCATGTATTGAATTTGGGGATCAAATTCTTCTAAGTGGGGGAGGGTGTAGTGCCTCGGAATTTATATAAGGTATTTCTAGATTATTTTATAATTTATTTGTAATTTATAAGGGCTAAATAAATTTATAAAAGGATTATTGAGTTTATTAGTCATTATAAGGCCCAATTGTGTTAATCAATTAACCTAATCCACTTAAACAAATCAAAAAGGTTTAAAGACCAGGCCCATTTAATTTGGCCCATATTCTAGAAGGTTATTAAGCCTATTCACGGATTTTAAAGGATAAACACCATTTAATAGGATAACTAGATGAAAAATAAATAAAAGAGTTTTATTAAAATTAAAATTCTGAATGCGTCGAATGTAACGGTCCATCGGGTGACCGCCACAGCCTTGTGACGCGTATACCCTAGACCGTCACAGCCTGCAATTTCCGTAAGTAAGAGAATATATAAAAAGATTAGAACTTGATGATCCTATCCATAAGAGACCTAATTTGAATGACATGTAAAATCACTAGGGACTCTTAGAAGTCAGGTTTTAGCAGAATAAAGATAGATACAAATTATATAAATAATTATATAGGATAATTAGCAAAAGAGTTTGATTAATATTGAACTCTGGGAACATTGAATGTAACGGTCTATCGTGAGACCGTCACATGCTTGTAACGCAGGGGTCTACAATCGTTACACCATGTTAGTTCCGTGAAGGAAAGAATGAGTAGAAAGATCAGAACCTTGAGATCTTATCCACTAGGGATCGACTTGGGAGAGTTCATAACACTACTAAGGACTCTTAGGGATTAGATTCTGGCAGATTAAGGACTCTAGAATCGATCTAATCCTCAAACCCTAGTTAGAACTCTATAAATAGGACATAGTTCTGAACTGCGCGACCCTTACTTTTACTCGCGTGGAATCAACGTAAGGAGTCATAATCTCAGGTAAGTTCTTTATGAGGAATTTATTTACAATACTTTAGACTAACTTCTCTCCAAATTTCACGTCTTTAGGTCAAGAGGTCGTGGAGTTAGAGCCCAAGGAAGTTGCTGAAAAGTCACGGGAAGAGGAGAGCCAGGGAATATTTTTCAAACCCTAAATTGGAAGTTTAAAGTCAAGTTAAGAGGTAGGTTATCTCATGAATGGCAAAAATATCTTGATAGGACTAAAAGCCCTCCGGTTGGATTGTATTTTATGCATTATAGATCATCTATTTCATGTTTTACTAGTTCCATGCCTTTCACGCATCTCTTAGCCTTAAATAGAAATAAAAGATGTTATCTTGTCTATTCACTGAAACCCATGCATGTAGATAGCATATACTTTGTTATCATGCCTAGGATAGACATGGTATTTGATTTATAGACATGATGTGTGTTGATCTCTTAGATTTCATATCAATTTCTATTAGCAGACGCTCTGACGCATCTTAGTAGGATCGTCACACTCAAGTAACGGGCTTACGATGAACCGTCACAGTCTCTGTTGTCTATTACTTACTCCGTTGTCTCTAACGCACCAGGACAGGAGCGTTACATTACTGTAACGGCCCCTCGATAGACCATCACAATCATTGTGACGCTCTCCTGTTAGACCGTTAGACTCGGTGTTCTGTCAGCTTATGATAGAATAGTTACCAATTAAGTTTACTTATAATTAACCCTAGATAGCTAAGTTTTAACATGTTATGTGACTCTTAAGTTATCTAATTGTTCATGATAGGTATTGCATGTTATTTTAAGTTATGCTAGTTTCATGTACCAAAATTTCTATAGTTTTGTATTATAAATCATGATTTCTAAATGTTGTATTGACGGAGTTTATCTTGGCTTCACAACGATTATACATTCGCTCTTTATCAATAGAGTCGTTTCTATAAGTACATGGCACATATTCTGGTATGTTGTCCATTAGTTCACTTTGCACTATAGGAATATTATTCTTGGACTTGAGGACCTCTCTATTGGATATTCCTTCCAATGGACTAGGAAATCTTGTTTCAAGGCCTCCGTAATTCTTCGCGAGCCTGGGATTCCCACTAGGACGCCGAGTTGGTTGTACCATTAAAACCCATTGATTAGATTACACTATCGATATTTTCTGATTATCAGTAATGTAACGGCTTTGTATTGGACCGTCAGGACATGTAACGGCCCAATATACGACCGTCACATCATGTAACGACCTAGTACACGACCGTCACACTTCACTGAGTCTATTTTATTAGTTCTAGATTCAGACTAATGTAACGGCCCAGAACTAGACCGTCACATCACGTAATGGCCCAGTACCCGACCGTCACACTGCTTGAGTACTTAACCTGAGGTTTGACCCAAGGGTTGATATTTCAAGGTTTCTAGATGACCCTTGATAATCTAGAACTTATCATATTGCTTAATAGACTTAATATAATGAATGAAAGTTAAGAAATATACCGTTATGCTACCGATTATTTATGAGCATAACATTATTTAATGTCATTCTTGATTTCCCATATTCAAATTGAAGCGTTCATTCATTGATTCTTCTTATCTTGAATTTATTTGAACTTATAGTCTTGGCCATACTTTATTGTCATGCGTGGAAAAAGCTTGATTTATACTTGAAGATGCGATCGAGCACTGATTGTGTTCAAGGGCTCTATGCTAGTCCCCTCGGCTGATTGTAGGAAACATACTATTTTATAAACCATGGGGTATGATGCTACTGGCGTCGCATTGCGCTGGGAGTACTTTCTTTATAAATAAGTGAATTATCCACGGTTCGTGAAGTGAAAATTCATAACACGATGCAGCATGATTGATTCTTGTACATGACTTTCTTGCTTGATATTCCACAGAAATTCACGAAAATACTTACTAAAAGGGGTATTGGAGTGATAAATATGTGGCTTGCTAGTACATTCTCGATACATTCTTGTTCATGAAAGGCCAAATATAATGTTCTTGTTACATTCATTCTTGTTCATTCTTGTTCACTCTATCTTACATGATTATCGTGTTACTTTGGTTTAATCGCATGATATTCGCGTTCGCATGATTTTACCTTACTTCTTTAGAGCTAAATTGTTAATTACTTTAATAGTGCCTTCATGTTGATGCGAAGATACCTACTGGGCAAGTGTGCTCATTACCTATTTCCAATCTTTTTCAAGAAATGAAAGTGAGTCTGATTCGGGTTCAAAATGTTCAAGTAGCGGATCCGAGAGTGACTAAAGATGAGCGAAGACTTAGGAAGTCTATATTGTTTAGATGGAGTCAATGTAATTTTCTATTTCTTGAGTCTAGTAGAGTGAAAGATGGTGGAAAAAGTTATTATAATTTGAATATTTGATTGATAATGGAATGAAGTTGGATTTTTAGTAAATATTGTGCAATTGCATTCATTTTGTGTGATTATCTTACGCTCTGATCGTTCTTGCTTGCAAGAGGCTTACCATGCCAGCTGTTCGCACTCCCCGAGTTAGTCTTCCGCTGTAATAAAGGCTCGGGGCATGACAGCCGCCCACGAGCCGGAGTGGTGAGGACACCAAAGCACGAGTACGGCTCCACTCAGCGAGCCATCGGTACCGGAGCGTTGATACTTCAGTACGTATTTTTATACGTATTTGGTCATATTTTGTGTGTATTTAGCATGTATTTGGATTATATTTGATTTTTATTATCATGGGTTTTTATATTGGGTTAATGGTAGTATAATTGACCATGTATTTGTATTTTTATTTATTTTGGTCCAAGGGGGATTAATTTGGCCCATGGGGATTAAAATAAGCCAAGCCCCTAATGTTGACCTTAAGGGAGGGGCATGCCCTCTTTTGTCTCCTTATGGGAGGTTTTTTTATGCAAGTTTAATCTCCCTTCCCCATTATACCCCCTTGACCAAGGGTAATCTAGGTCATTTGGCTAGGTCTAGGGTTTGAATATATAATGTCTCTTGTTGTATTTGGATGAAATTAATGATGAATTTTATGTGAAATGTGCATTGGGCGCACCCCCCTCTCTCTCCTTGTTCTTGGTGTTCTTCCCTCTTCTTCCTCCAATCTTTGTCAGATTTGAGTCTAAATGCTCCATCTCTCTGAAATTTCTTCTTCTTCCCCTCTTCCTCTATCTGCTGTGATCGTTCACCGCCGCCGCTGCCGCCGTCGCCATCAAGCCACCACACTCCGGTCACCTGTTGTCCCGAAATTCGGAGTTGCAGGAGAACAGCTCGGTAAAAGGCCTGGTATGGGAGATCTAACCGTTGGATAGTGATGATATTTTGCTGGTAGGTTCCGCCCATCATACCCCAATCCCAGTTTAACTTTCACGACGATCTGAGGCCATTTGCCCCCTTTATCAGCCACCTGTTCTTCCCTCTCAAAGTCTACCTGTGTGCAGATCTACGAGATAGATCTTGGGAGCCGAATTTTCTCACCCTTCAAATGTTGTCAGAAAATTAAAAAAAAAACTATGTGTGTCACCGTCACCCTCCCCTCTATCCACCATAAAAATCCCAAGTCCTAATCCGTTCGTTTGATCCTCGGTCAAAGCCCTTGAACAGGCAGATCCCTTTCTACCCTGTCTATTTTGTGTTTCAGGGCAGACTGCTTAGTCAGTTTGCAGTCATTCTCATTTCCAATCTAGCCATTGGATGGATCTAGAATTCCAATATGTCATATGATTTTGAGTCCTCTTTCCAAAGGTATCCATTGCGTCTCGATCTGACGTTGGAGCTGGGCGTACCAGCCGTTCTCGTCGGAGTGGCCAGAAGTAGAGCTGCGGGACAGCCTTGGGAAATAAATCCCAAGAAATTGCCCGACTCCACTTCGGTGATCGCCGCTCCCGGGGATCGGCCCGGGACACTCCAGAGACACCCCCACCGATCGCTGCACCCAGAAGCCCCCCGGACATCACCGCACTAGCAGACGGTCCCACGTGCTGTCCTGCGGGCCCGAGTGAGCCTAGCTGAACTGACCGACCGCGTCCGCCCGAGCGCCACCAACTGCTGCCCGTCAACCCGAGATTGGTGCTCCCGGACCCCACGTGTCGCCTATTACCTCCCTTCATGGAGTGGGCTGTAGAATCAGTTCTGTAATTAATAATTATTTCTGTACCGGGAGTTCCAGATCTTGACCGGGAAGTCTTCCCCACACCCCGAGCGTGGAGGTACATTCGCCACCCTCTTTGTCGTATTTGCTTGTTTAGTATGCGTTCTAGATGTCGCTGCATGTGAGTAGGATATTTTACTAGCTAGTTAAATATTAATCACCGTTGTGAGTTGTGAGAACGGAACCCGTCCCGTGACTCATTCCGAGCACGAGAGTGAGCTGACCACCCGAGACTCAAAGTCGGTTTCCCAACCATGCAGATCGTCACGTTTCCCTCGTCGGGGACGACCGTGGGTTTAGCGCTTCTTTTTTAGGGCATGATCGCCTCTTATGGAGCTCGTTCGGTGCCGCGTTATAGTGTTGTTGCTGGTCGCGTCGTCTTATTAGTCACGTCGTCCTTTAAGAGTCCAAGGTCGCAATAAGTCCGAGTTGAGTCCTGTAGTCATCCCGCATCAAACTGGTATCAGAGCTGGAGAGTGGGATTTCTGCAGCCCAGTCAAAGAGCAGCCGAACTAGGCCCATCAGGACCAAACAAGGCCACGCTCGCCCGAGTGATAGCCCACAGGGCCCACTCCAGACTAAAAGCCCAATAAAAGATCGCTCGGGGACCCAACCTTCCTAGGTGGCCCTCAGGCTCGAAAGGCCCGAGCGACGGTCAGGTCATCAGAATGATCTACGCCCAATCTATCCTCAGCCAGGATATAGGGAGGTGCACACGATCGTTTCGACCCATCTCCGTCCGAGGTAGGCCCATCGCCCGGATATGGCTGGGCCCCCTAAGCTCGAAACGGTCGACCGTCGATTGCTTATCCATGTAGCCGTTAAGAGTCCTCTGTGAGTAGGAATTTATAAGGGTGAGGGACTCCAGCTCCCCAAGGTGATAACGCTCCCACGATGAGGCAGTAAAAGCCCACGTTGAGGATGTAACTACCACCTGAAATCCCTCGACTTACAGGACTCCGGAAGACGGCGCACTATTTAACCCAGGGATACCCTCCGGCGAAAGGTAAGGGCAACTACACGCTCAAAACTCCTGAGCAGGAACCACTTCACCCTTCTGGTGGAGAGGGATCTCGTGCAAAAGCTACTTCCCCCCTTTCTTTGCTCCCACCATAGCTCTACTAACTTAAGCATCGGAGGGTTTTCCCCAGGGACTCATCCCTGGGCCCCCTGATCCGTTTCCCTTTCTTGCAGTTTACAATTCGGTGATCCTCCGCCAGCTCAGGACCCGCGCGAGATCACGCCTCTTCATCTGGCGCCATCTATGGGAAACGAACAAAGAGCCAGAATGGTGCGAAGGAGCTCAGGGAGGCGGTCCGCCGGTGACAGGGGAAAGGCCATGGTAGCGGATGGGGATGGCCCCTCTCGGGCCTCACAGAACCCCCCCTCCAACGCCAGCGCCCCCGCCAACGAACCACCCCCCCCCTACGGCAGTAGGGCTACTGCTCCACGGTGGCGCCGACGCCTTCCAAGCCCTCAACGCAAAACTGGATGTCCTCGTGGAACTCATGAGAACCCAGGTGGCCAGGGATGGAAGGTTACGCGCCCCGTCGGGGATCCCTCCCCTCGAGAATGCATCCCAACACACTGCCGGAGGCCGCTTCACTATCCGCGGCCAGCAGATTATCCGTAACAGGACGGGAGGATCCTCGCAAGCTCCGCCGCCGGAGCAAGAGGCTTCCTCCACACCGAGGCGGGGAAAACCTGGGGCACGCCATCCGAACCCGGAGACCAACGTTCCCGAGGATCGCCAAGACATTCCCCCCAGCCTCGCGCCACAACAGCAGCCGGAGTTATCTGTCCGACTGCGAGAGTTCAAGAGACGCTTCGCAGAACAAGAGCGCGCCCTGCGCGCCCTGCAGAAGGCCTCTCCCCCGGAGGATGAGGAGAAATCCCCTTTCTCCGAGTATATCTTGAAGGCAGAGGTGTCTCCCAGAACCTCCATCCCAACCTTCAAGCTCTACGATGGCCAGGGCGACCCGGCCGATCACTACGACAGCTTCGACGCTCGACCCTGCACGGAGCGTCCGATGCCATCAAATGTCGAGCCTTCGTGACCACCCTGGTCCAAGGCGCTCAAGCTTGGTTCCGGGCCCTCGCCCCCGGATCCATTCGAGATTTCAAGCAGTTTGGCCGAATCTTCAAAGAGAGTTTCGCCGAAAGTGCCCCCCCAAGGTCGGTAGCATGGCTCCTGGCCCTTAAACAGGCGCAAGGGGAGAGACTCCGGGCTTATATTCACCGATTCAAGTCGGAAGCCCGGAGAATCCCCCGCCTAGACGTGGCCTCAGCTATAACTGCACTGACTAGGGGCACCCGGGACGAGAATCTCTGCCGCGAGCTTGTCCTCCACCCTCCCTCGACCCTTGCCGAGCTAGTAACTCTGGCCTTGCGCCATGCCGAGTGCAAAGAAGTACTCAGCGCATGCCGAGATGCAACCGGCTCGGGTCGGGAGGGGGACAAGAAGCGGGCTTCCGAGCCAAGCTCAGGTTCGGGAAAAAGGCGGAACTGGGACGGGGAACGCAAGGAACCATCACGGAAGTATGAGCGGTACATCCCACTAGCCGCGCCGGTCTATGAGATCTATGAAGACATCAAAGACTCGGGTCTCCTCCGCCAACCCGAGCCAATGAGGTCGAAGAACCGTAATCGTAGCAAGCACTACTTGTTCCACAGCGATCACGGACACCATACCGGCGACTGCCACCAGCTCTAGGACAAGATCGAGTGCCTCATCCATCAGGGGCACCTAGCTCGGTTCATAGCCGAGCGCAAGGAGGACTGAGGCGTCCTAGAGGAGATCGACAATGCCCCCCGAGGGGTCCACATCAACGTCATCTCCGGAGGAGCAGCATCAGGGGGCTACAGCAGTCGAGGAAGGAAGCGTCATGCCAAGCGGGCGAGCCGAGCCATAGAGCCTCCAAAGGCCCCGCCGAGTGAGCCCCAGGTCATAGTCTTCTCAGACCGAGACCTAGAAGGGCTGAGCACCCCGCATGATGACGCCCTCGTGATTTCGGCTACAATAAACCATTGTAACATAGATAGGATCCTAGTCGACAATGGGAGTGCCCCTGATGTACTATCTTATGATTGTTTCCTTAAGATGGGGGAGCATCCATCTAAGCTTCGCCCGATCCGAACCCCTCTCTGCGGGTTCAATGGCCAGGCCACCTATCCCGAGGGAGCCCTAAGCCTGTCGGTTACCCTCGGCACCCCACCCAAAACCGTTACGGCCATGGTGGACTTCATAGTGATTAAAGGTATGATAGCATACAACGCCATCTTCGGCCGGGGAATCCTCAGCCGAATAAAAGCGGTGCCGTCTACCTATCACCAGAAAATGAAGCTCCCCACCAAAAATGGGTTGGGGGAAGTCCGAGGTAACCAGGCCGCGGCCAGAAGGTGCTACAATATCTCGGTAGAGGTCACAAGGCTAGACGGGAAGGACAAGGACCCCCGGGGAGTCGAGGGTAAATCCGCAACCACCGAACCTGGTGGCGAATTGCTGGCGGTTTTCTTAAACGATGACCCGGGCCTAGGAGTAAAGATCGGAGCCGACCTACCATCTGAGGTTCAACAACAATATAAAAAGTTTCTTTCTGAGTACATCCGAGTTTTTTCTTGGTCTGATGATCAACTCCCTGGGATACCAGAGGAGACTGTAATGCACAAGCTCAGCCTCAACCCTGCCGTGAAGCCCGTACAACAACGCAGAAGGAAGCATGCATCAGAGAAGCAGGCGATCATCAAGGCGCAGGTCACCAAGGGACAAGAGACTGGCCTTTTTAGACCGGTCCTATACCCGACATGGCTAGCCAACGTCGTCCTGGTACCGAAAGCTTCGGGCAAGTGGCGGATGTGCGTGGATTTCACCGACCTGAATAAGGTCACCCCTAAGGACTGTTATCCGTTGCCGAGCATCGACCAATTGGTTGACTCAACCTCGGGCAATGAGATACTCAGCTTCCTAGACGCCTATTCGGGTTACCATCAGATCAGAATGGACCCAGAAGATGTAGAAAAGATCGCCTTCATCACCGACTACGGCGTGTACTGCTACACCCGGATGCCTTTCGGGTTGAAGAACGCTGGAGCCACGTACCAAAGGCTGGTCAATCACATGTTTGAAGGACAGCTAGGTCGGAACGTCGAGGCCTACATTGATGACATGCTCGTCAAGACCCCCAAGGCCGAAGACCACTTCACCGACCTCGCCGAGACCTTTGACACCCTCCTGAGGTACAACATGAAGCTCAATCCTGCCAAGTGTGCCTTCAGAGTGAGATCCGGAAAGTTTCTGGGTTTCTTAGTCACTCAGTGTGGGATCGAGGCCAACCCAGACAAAGTCCAGGCCATCCTTGACATGCGCCCGCCCACCTACATCAAGGACGTCCAGCGCCTAACTTGGCGTGTCGCTGCTCTCAGCCGGTTCCTGTCCCGTGCGGCCGAACGATGCTTGCCCTTCTTCAAGCTATTGAGGGGGCCCAAACTGGCATCTGCTACGTTCGCATGGGATGAGGAATGCCAGAGAGCGTTCGCCGAGATCAAGGAGTTCTTGGCCTCGCCCCCGGTGCTCTCCAAGCCCATTCCGGGTGAAGTCTTGCTGCTCTATCTCTCGGCCACGCCATCTACGATTAGCTCGGTCCTAGTCGGAAATGACTCGGGAGTCGAGAGGCCGGTCTACTACATCAACAAGGTACTCAACGAGGCTGAAAGGAGGTACCCCGCAATCGAGAAACTCGTGCTAGCGTTGGTCACCTCCGCCAAGCGCCTCCGGCCCTATTTCCAGGGGCACCCCATCACCGTGCTAACCGGCGAACCATTGAAGAAGATCCTTACCCGCCCCGAAGCCTCGGGACGACTCGTCAAGTGGATCATCATGCTTGGGGCCTACGATATATCCTATCGGCCGAGCTCAGTTGTGAAAGGCCAAGCGCTCGCCGACTTCATCGCCGAAAGCACCATCCCGACTGAAGAAAGATCCCCGTCCACGCCCGGGCCGACCTGGGAGTTATTCATCAATGGGTCTTCCAACTCGGTCGGGAGTGGTGCCGGAATCCTTCTGAAGTCTCCCGAAGGAGCAGAACTGTAATATGCCTTGAAGTTCAGCTTTCAAGTATCCAACAACGCTTCCGAGTATGAGGCCCTTATCTCGGGAGCGCGCATGGCCCGACGGTTGGGGGCTGAGCGAGTCAAAATCCACACTGACTCCCATCTGATTGCTAGCCAAGTCAACGGCGAGTACGAAGCTCGAGAGGCACCAATGATCAAATACCTCTAACTGGTCAGAGCCCTGGCCCAACAGTTCGAGAAATTCGAGGTAGTCCGAATAGCTCGGGAGGAAAACTCTCGAGCGGATGCCCTCTCTTGGCTAGCCTCTTCTCTCGACCCCGAAGGTACCCGATCGGTCCTCCTTGAAGAGCTAGAGTGCCCGAGCATTGACTCAGAGCTCCTTGCTGTTGACTTGGCCACTCCGAGCGACTGGCGCACCCCCTATCTTTCGTGGCTCCGGGACTCTCAAGAGCCTTCCGACCCTCAAGAGGCCCGCAGATTGAAGTACCAAGCCCGACGCTTCGTCATTCTAGACAACACTCTCTACCGGAGATCTTTCTCCGGTCCTCTCCTGAAGTGTCTCGGCCCCGATGAAGCCAGCCAAGCTATCCAAGAGATTCATGAAGGGCTATGCGGAGTGCATTCAGGAGGAAAGTCACTCACCCAGATCCTGCTACGGCAAGGTTACTGGTGGCCCACTCTGCAGTGCGACTACACGGCCTACGTGCAACAGTGTGACCGATGCCAACGATTCGACCACTTGGTCCATCAGCCGGCAACGGAGCTCGTCACCCTGGCCGAACCGTATCCCTTCGCTAGGTGGGGGATTGACATTCTTGGGCCATTCCCCACGGCTCAGGCCCAGAAGAAGTTTATCATCGTCGCCATCGACTACTTTACCAAGTGGATCGAGGCCGAAGCCACGGCAAGGATCACCGAGACAGTCGTCTGGAGTTTCGTCTGGAAGTTGATCATTTGTCGTTACGGCATCCCTCGTGTGATAGTGAGCGATAACGGTCGGCAATTTGACTCTCGTTATTTTTGAGACAGATGTACCGACCTAGGTATTCGCAACCACTTCACCTCGGTCACCCACCCTCAGGCCAACGGGCTGGTCGAGAATGCCAATAAGACTATCTTAAAAGGCATAAAGACCAGACTCAGCAAAGCCAAGGGTGTTAGGGTGCTAAGTCCGGATACAGAGGGGGGGGTGAATGTATCCCCTTCAAAACTTATGCCCAAATAAAATCTCTAAAGCTCAGATATGTGGAATAAAAACTAATGAGCTTTCCAAGATGAGATGATAATTCAACAATTGATCAAACAGTTGGATTGCAACAATGCAGCCACCTGATCACACCAGAAACGCAGGCAGAGCTAAAAAAACCAAACACACTTAGCAGAATATAATGCTCAAAATTTACTCCCAAGATAACACAACTAACCAAGCATGCACAACCTGTGAATGGGAGGTAGAAGGCAAGGAACAAACGCACAAAGCAAAACCACTGTACAGTAGATTTTTAGGTGGTTCGGTCACCAAGACCTACATCCACCCCTCACTCCCAACCGGAGTGAGGCTTCCACTAGCACACGCTAGAAACCTGCAGACTCAGTCTGTGAACAAGGTGCTGCCACATAGCTTGACCAGGGGAACAACCTCCCCTCTTCCTCCCAACCGGAGGGACACCCCAAGTGACTCCCAGCCACTTGGAAACCAGAGACCGAAGTCTCTCTTCCTCCAGACCAGGAGGGAACCCACCAGTGACTTCCAGTCACCAGCAAACCAGAGGTCGAGGACCTCTCTTCCTCCAGACCAGGAGGGACCCCTGGACTTGCAACCCACAAGCCCAGAACCGGAGATCAGATCTCCCTTCTCCTGAGTCCACATGAGGAACCCGACTTCAGTCCAGAGGATCGGAAGAACAATAGCAACCAGAGTATCAAAAGGAAAAATAAGAAAACATAAAAAGCACAGCAACAAAAGCTGGAGATGAAACACAAAAAATGTAGCTCTCAATGAGCATAGTCGTTCTGGATTTGATCCACGAACAGACTAAACTGATCTTCAATAGAGCTCTCTCCTCTCTTCCTTTCTTCTTCTTCTTTTTTCTTCTTTCTTCTTCACTCGCGCTCTCTTTTTCTCTTCTCTGCTCTCACTCTCTATCTTCACTCTTCTGCTTCTTCTTCTTCTGCTGCTTCTCTGATTCTTTTCTCACTGTCCCGATCAGCCCCTTTCTTTTTTCTTCTTTTTGGCTCACTCTTCTTCTATTTCTTCTTCTTCTACTCTCTGCTTCAGTCCTTCTACTTCGATCAGCCTCCTTCAGACAACGGAGTCTTTCTTATATAGTAGCTCGAGCAGGAGCAGCACTGGGCGCGTATGTTCCACATTTCCCGCCCAAGATATTTGGCCACGTGTCAGCTTCCTGTCAGCCCTCGGATCACGTGCCCTTCATTAGCCTAAATCACCTGCAGATAAAGACAAAAGGAATGTATCTACTTAGTTAGTTCAGGCTTTTAACACGAGTGTATATACTTCAGAAGCAACAATGAATAAGTGTGTACACTGAGAGAGTGTATAGACTTGTAAGACTTTATGCGACCTCAGTGTATATACTTTCTGAAGAATGCATTATCATAACAGGAGGGAGTGTTTAGACTTTTGTGAAATGCATGAAGGAATCGAGTGTATAGACTTGATAACTCATACTGAAAAATGTAATGTATAGACTTTATAAGCAGCAAATGAGCAAGTGTGAACACTGAGTGAGTGTATAGACTTTGAATCTTCATGCGAGCTCAGTGTATAGACTTGAGGAAATTCAAGCAATGCAACACAATGTATATACTTAGAATCAGTAAGTGAGTAAGTGTGAACACTGGGAGAGTGTATAGAGTTGAAGTTCTTCATGCGAGCTCAGTGTATGGACTTTCAGTTAAATGCATTAACATACCAAGGGAATGAGTGTATGGACTTAAAGCATCAGTTAACCAAGTGTGTAGAGTGTATACACTTGACTGCGTGCATGACAGATAATGTCTAGACTTGCTATTAACATGCATGAGAACCCAATGTACAGACATGCTGTCGCTTCAGCTGACGACCCCAGTGTATAGACTTGCTGAGGGAGAGACTGTACAGACTTGAAGCAAAGCAAGTCAATCGAGTGTGTAGACTTCACGATGTGCAGACTTGCCAAAGAAACGGCTGTACAGACTTTAGCTCAAGAGCGATGTATAGAGTTTTGAAAGCTTGAACAATGAAGTATGTTGTACAGACTTTGAGCATTGTATAGACTTTGCGAAGCACATGCCTTGGCTGTACAGACTTCAGACTTGAACGTGTGTGCTGTGGACGATGTATACACTTGGAGGCCCTTGAAGGGTGTACACACTTGAAGAGCCAAAGCCAATGTAGAGACTTGACGAATGGCTCAGCAATGTATAGACTTGACGAGCTTCAGAGCAGAATGTGCAGACTTTATCAATGTATAGACTTGAAGTTCTGAACGTAGGTAAAGGCTGGGATTGTATAGACTTGCACAGTGCTGCCAATGTATAGACTTCCAATGAATGCAACCGCTGTACAGACTTGCTCAAACAGACCGATGTATAGACTTGCCAACGAGAGGGCTGTACAGACTTGAGCAATGCAAAGGCAATCAGATGTATAGACTTGGGCTGTACATACTCGGAAGGCTTGAAGTTGATGTACAGACTTGGAAACCAATTGGCAAAGGCTGATGTATAGACTTGAAGGTTCACAGGATGTATAGACTTTAAATTCAACAGAAGACTCTGTCTGGACTTTGAAGATGGAAGCGTTGTACATACTTGGGGTTCCTTGAAGGATGTATAGACTCTGAAGAAATGAGGCGATGTGCAGACTTGGCGCCTTGAAGGATGTATAGACTTCAGTTGAGCAAGCTACAGTGCCGTTGTATGGACTTGATCTTCAAGGAATGGCTGTACAAACTTTGAAGGCTTTGGCGGAGGATATACAGACTTGGAATATGAAAACCAATGTATGGACTTCAGGTGAAGACCAATGTACATACTTTGAATATGAAGATCAATATATGGACTTGGAAGATGAAGGGCGATGTGTAGACTTTGGGGTTCAACTGGGTGTACAGACTTGGAAGATGGAAGGCGATGTGTAGACTCTGAAATGAACGGGAGAATGTATAGACATGACCCCTTGAAAGGATGTATAGACTTCAGATGCAAGCTTCAGTGTCGTTGTATGGACTTGAAAAACAAAGGGTGCATCGACCCATCAGAAGGGAGTGTCGACCCATCACTGTCCAGACTATGCATGAGACGGTGAGCCATGTGCGGACTTTGAATATGAAGACCAATGTATGGACTTCGAATATGAGACGCTGAAAGAGACAGTGGATGTACAGACTTCGACTTCAATGCATAGGCTTTGAATGCTTGAGAGACGATGCATGAGACGCAAATTAAGATAGTAGGCTGTACAAACTTGAAGTAAAGCTTGCAGAAAGCGATGTATAGACTTGGATGCCCAACGCCAATGTACTGACTTTGAAGAGAAGACAAATGTATGGACTTTATGGCTTAACGAGTGTGCTGACAGTATGCTCAATGCAATTGTGCAGACTTCCACAAGCAGACATCCACAAGCAGAGTAAAGTAACGAATGCTTTATACATCAGATAACATGACTGAACATCAAATATGCAATGCTTTAGATCTGTTAAACTAATCTGAGCAGCAAGATGACTGAACATTTGAAAGACTGCATTATGATCAGAAAATGACTAAATAACAGCATGATAACTCACACAGCAAGATGACTCACAGTGATTAACTCACATCAAAACCAATCATCAAAACCGTCATCAAAATCACAGGGGCACAACAAAGGGCAGCTGGCTCGAGGAACTGCCTAGCGTACTTTGGTCACACAAAATGACTCCCAGAACGGCAACCGGTGAAAGTCCTTTCCAGTTGGTATATGGCGTCGAGGCCGTAATTCTGTTGGAGATCACCAATCCCTCCCTCCGAGTCATCTGCTTCTCGCCCGAGGTAAACGAGCGAAAATTGCTCGAGAACCTCGACCTAGCAGATGAACTACGAGAGATTACCAGCATCCGAGCGACGGAATACCAGCGCCACCTCGCTCGATACTACAACGCCAAAGTTCGAAACAGGCACTTCCAACCGGGAGATTTCATCCTTAGGAAAGCCGAAGCCTCTCGACCACTAGAGGCGGCGGGCAAACTATCCCCTAACTGGGAAGGTCCCTACCGAGTGATCGAGACGCTCGAGAAAGGAGCATACCAGCTATCTAGAATGGAAGGGGAATCCATCCCTCGGACGTGGAACGCAGCCACACTACGCAAGTTCTACTTTTGAAGTCGTGCAAACAATCTGAGTGAAATATTTTTTTTTCCTTTTCATTCAAACGATTGTTGGTACATCAGAAATGCCAAAACCAATACATCGCATAACAAAAAAAATCCATCTGGCGCCACTACAAGAGGCCATCGCTCGGCCGACTCGGTTTGATCTCCTTGCGTCCAGCCACTGACTCTGCCTCGCGTAGAAACTGGCTCGGATAAAAGGTGGTCGATCCAGTTGGCTCGGGTGGCCCATGACAAAGGTGACTGATAAGTGTGTATTTTTCCTTGTTAATTCATAATTATTCACATTTTTATGAGCTTAAATTATGATCAATATACATTTCTCACACTTATTGTTGATTTTGTATCAAATATTTATTTTTCTAAAATTAAATAAATTTTAATTACATTTTTATGTATTTATGTAGGCACGTAGTACGAGAAAAGCTCCACGAAAAAGAAAATAAAGAAAATAAAAATATTATTTTGAATGGGCCAAAAGCCCAAGGACTTGTTCAAAAAGAAAAGAAAAAATTTTTAGAACAAAAAATAAATTTATTTACTATTTTTTAGAATTTTCTAACTATTTATAGATATATACATAGATATATATATATATATATATATATATTAAAACAAAACAAAAAAAATGTTTGAAACCGCCCCCGCCCCTTCCCGCCTTCGCCGCCCGCACGGGCGACGAGGCGAGAAGGCGAATGGCGGGGGGGGGCTTCGTGGCAACCTGCAGGCGGGCGAAGGAAGGCGGAAGGGGGTCGTGGCGACGCGGGGAGCAGCGCGGCAGCGCCACGCGGCGAGGCGCGAGCGGGCGACCGCACGCGACGCACGCGGGCGCGTGCGCCTTGTGCGACGGCGTGGCGTGCCGGCAGCAGGCGGGCGCACGGGGCCAGGCGGGCGGCCTACCGGTCGGCGCCGGCCACAGGGCGGGCGGCCTAACCGGTCGGCGCAACGCGCCCGCAGAAAGTGAGAGAATGAGAGAAAGAAAGAGAGAGGAAAAGGCCTAGAAAAATTCCAAAAAAAAATTTGAAAAAATCCGAAAAAAATGGCAAAGTGGGCAGAACCTACCTGCCTACCATTTTAGGCTAAAATTGGGTACACTTGTTTGTATTGATGGAGTGTTTTTTGTAAACCCTATATAAGAGCTTCATGTGTAATGGAATGGGAGTGAGTAGTGAGTAAGGGTTGAGTAGGGAAAGAGAGCTAGCTATGGATCATGTTTAATGTAAGTTTGTTCTTTATTTTTCTGAAGTTGTTGATTGTTAGAGTTGTATTTTACAAGCTTTTGAAGTCAAAGTTGTAAGTTGAAGTTCTTTCAATAAAAGTTTCATTTTTGAATTCAGCCTTTTCCTGGCCTTATTTCGCATGATTGTGATCTTCATTTCAATTTCTGTTCTTCATAAACGTTATTTGTTTTCAAGTGCTCTTCAACTTCTCTGTTGATCATTTCTTCAAATTCTTCCTACTTCATAGAGTTCTGGTCCATTTTCTTAAGTGCTGTTTTAGGTGTTTACTGTTCATCCGTGGTGAGACATTCTAGTTTTCTTATGTTTTGAAGCCTTTCTAGATCTCTTTTCAATCTGAGTTCTTCATCAACTTTGTTCCTCTCTTATAGATCTCCATTTCATTCTTCTACCACTTTGTCTAATTCTGTGTATTTTTAGAGTTAGAATTAATTTTTCAAGGTGCTGTTTTTCTGTCAGTTACTATTCACCAGCAGTGTTAGATCTTGATTTTTCATTACCTTCCTCTTATTTTCTGTGTCTGTGTTCTTCATCAAAGTTCTTTCTTTTTCAATTCTCTACAACTTTCATGTTTTACACTTCTTCTAATTCTGTCCAGATTTGATGTTATGCTTTTTCTTCCAACCCCTACTTTCACTTAAATTCTGTTATGTTTTCAAACTTAAGTTTTTAAACTTGTTATATGCAACCCTTGTCTTCTTAAGTGTTTCTTCAAACATACCCGAAGCGGTAATTCTTCTTCGAATCATCTCACGGCGTCGACTTCTTAGGCGGAGCGATCTTCATCAAAGGCTTGGCATGGAAACGACGGCGTTCTTCTTCAAATTGGATAATTATTTCTTTCACTTACCTTTTGTTGTTTGAAGTTGCACTTTAATTCCATTTAGTTGTAATCGCACTCAAAACCCAACAATTGATTTTTCAAAACACAAGAATATTTTCCAACTAAGAAAAATAACCAAATTCCTTCCCCGTGGGATCGACCCGTACTTACCATTATACTCATGTTTTCAAATCCATAAGTGAGTGAGTACGGTTATAAATATTTGAAATTTGTGTGGCACGTCACTTTTAACAACAACTGTCGAGGCAACATCAAATTTTTGGCGCCGTTGCCAGGGAATGGAGATACTTTTCATAGTTGGATACTCTTGTGTTTACTTTGTATATTTGTATATTGATTTTTGCTTTCTTTACTTGTGCAGGAAAACGAAAAAAAAAATTTGAAAAACAAAGAAAGAGGAAGATCGAATCTGAAATTCCAAGGATATGAAACGTCGTTAAATAGCTCGGAAGCATTGCTAAAGGGTTGAAATCAAGAAACATGTTCTATCTTTCCACTTTCTGAAAATTTTTTACAAAAATCTGAAAATTTCTTGAAAACTCTATAAAAATAAAAAATAATCAAAACAAAAGAAAATTTTCATGCTGGTTAGTTAGGTTCATTAACTAAAAACAAAAACAAAAACAAAAAATCTTCATTTGTACCAAATAAAAGACCTCATTGCAAGAGTAGAAACTACACTTTCATGCTCTAGGTCATGCATCATTTAGCTTAGAATTTGTCTTTGTTTAATTTCTGCATTGCATTTTGAAGATCGCGAGGGGCAAGGTACGTTCTACTCACCAGTCTGGCATTCATTTTTGCATAAAGAACCCCTTGTTTGAAATTGTGGTGTGCATTTCATTTCAAAATACTTTAAGGGCAACACCCCTAACAAGATAAGGTGGGGATTTCATCACCCTCCCTTAGCCCGAAAACCATAATTTCCTTGCATCTCTGCATTACCTAGGCCTTAATAAAAGCCAGTAGACGTTGGCCCTAGGATCACACTGTGATTCCTGTGATATTTAGGTTTATCCTCTTATGAAAACTGGTGTCTAAGGCAAGACGGTCTGATGGCAAACGCCTTAAGCGGGATTGTGGTTTTGTATAATAAGGTCCCTACGAAAGTAGGGGGAACCTCCCACTTCCCCACCCCTTACCTGGCCGGTGGACATACTGAGGGTAAATTTAAGTTCATTTTAATCACTTTGTGAAACCACATTTGTAGGTCCAGGTCACATTTAGGTCATTAGGGTCATTTGTGTGCTAACTTGTTTATCTTTGCATAAAAAAAAACAATAAAATCAAAACATAAAAAAAATTCATTGAAAAATCATCACTCTTTCTTGGGTCTTTTTCATTTCCACATCTAATTTTGTTCAGGCCCAATAATAGATTCTTTGATGTTTAATTATGCGGGCTATGTGAATTCCAACTCTCCATTTACCCCTTATCAACAAACTCCTTCACTCTTCCACAATGGGGTTCATAATTCATCTTTCACCCAAGAGCCATATCAATGGTCATCGGATTTTTCACCTCTGTCTCCTACACAAACCCAAATAATCAATGGGAAAATCAACAATTTTCTTCTTGGGAACCATACCAAGACCCCATTCAACGTCCTTCAAATCCACACTTTGCAGATTGGGATTCATATTCCAATGATCCTTACAATCAAGTCCATTCTTATGATCAACCCTATTATGAAGGGCAACCAATACACTCTCCTGATTTTCAGATTGAGTGCCCCTCAAATTACTATCCATCACAATCTGACTCTCAGCCCACTTATCTATCTCCTTTATACACAGATTTACATAAGGAGGAGATGTTTGATAAATTGACACGGCTCTTCCAGACTAACAACAAGCCTTTCAAAAACAACTACAAAACTTTGAGGCCCAAGTGAGTAGGATTGCTGAAAACATCATAGAAACGGAAGTGGATCCAATGCCTAACAACTCCACAAGTTTTGAGAATCAACTTCTTGGATGTTATAATGATAAAAGTCTATATGCTCAACCTATGATCCCACAATCTACCACTCATATCACTGTTGATTTGGAGGGAATCATGGAAGAGTCTTATGCGGAGGACGTAACGGAAGAGCAACCTGAGGAGCCTAAACCCCATTCCATTTGTGAAGAGGATTATGATGATCTTGAGTCGTCGGGGGGAGAAGAAGAAAATGATGAAAATCGTATTTGGGCCAAAACCTCTGATGAGCATTATGACCCAGCCCAACAGACAAATCATTACTATTCATCTCTTCCACCCACACCTAATGCCTCTGATGATCAATTCATTCAGTTACTTCTCCATAGTCAATCCCTCCAACAGCACATCAATAGGCTTACTGAGGAAGTCAAAACCATGGAAGGAGAGCAATTCTTTGATTCCTCTGGACCCAATCCTCATCAAGTTCTTCACACTGACTACGATCAATCTATAATTCCCCAAGAGCATCACACTCTTATCACTCTTAATTTAGTAGATAACGGGATTATGGAGGGGTCGTGTCAGCAAAATTCACATGAGAACTCTAAGGGGATTGCGGACTTGACTGGAAATGCAATAGATGAAGGTGATGAACTGATAAATGACCATATTCCCCCTCTTACAAAGGAATTTAAGGAGCCAGTGCTTGCTTGTCAACATGAGGGAAATGCAAGAGAGGTGGATGATCTTCAGTTAGAGGGAGAGGATGAATATTTTGAGCCTCATCACAAGTCTCTTCCCAACCATGATGAACTTCTCTTTAAAGATGGGAATGGAGAAGAAGTGGAGATGGTACACGACTTTGATGAAATTATCCTTGAAGATGGGAAGGAAGAAGAAGTGAAGATGGATCTAGAATTGAATATTTATTGGAATAATGAAGTTGGGGTAAATGAGGAATTGAATGATTCGAGTATGCCGCATGATAATTTCAATCTAGAGGAGCAGGTAGAGCTTGTGCCACTTCTGGACCATGGTGATTCTTTTCAAACTCTCCCAACTCATTGGTCCACCCTGGCTCTACATGCTGATTTATCTGATCCTAAGGAATCTCAGGAGGAATATTTCATACTTCATGATATGATTTTTCCCAATGTGCCTCCTCTATTCTTTCCTCAGGATAATGCTTTTGAGCTACCTCCATCTCGATCTCTGTCTCGCCCTTGCGCTCACCAGTCACATTCATTTTCTTTAGGGCATGAAAAAGATAATTTTGGCAAGGATAAAATTCTTTGGTGGCTCATTTTAAAATCAACTTGTTGGTTGTTGAGCTACAGTGCGTCTGGCTGAAGACGTTAAATTTAGCACTTTTTGGGAGGCAGCCCAACGTTTTCACAGTTTGGTGTGCAAATAAATGGCTTCTTGGGAGGCCACCCACGTTTTTTGTGATTTGATGTTTTGTTTTAGTGTGTTTCTTTTACAGTTCTCAGGCCACAACGCAATGAAGCCCTCATCACTTCGCCCGACCCATCAGGTTGTATCCTTCCTTCCCAACCAAATTATTTTTTTCATGTCCTCTGATCTGTCTACTGCTTATGCCATTGAGGACAATGTCATTTCAGTTTGGGGGGGGGGGGAGATAAATTTCAAAATTTTCAAAAATTTCAAAAATTTCAACAAAATTTTTTTCTTGCTTTCTTGAATTGTCATGTTTAACAACAGTTTTTCCCCGCATTAATGATTCTTGATTCATGTCACATGAAACGTGATTCTGAATAGAAACAACTGGGAAAAGGATGATGGATAATTTATTTACTCTAGCCATGGAAAACTGATTTAAAGAATATCTTTAAAGTTCAGATGCACTTTCAAAAAATTAAAATCACGATGCACGCTAATGAAACAAGAAGGACAAGCCTTCTGCTATTTTAGATATACTGTCTGATATTCTGCACTTTTGAAAAAGAGATTTGTGATAAGCTTTCTGCAATACAAAAGTATGAGAAAAAAAAACACCATGAAAAATGCTCCGATTCTGAGTAACCGGGCCTACTTCACTTAAGACGTGTTGAGGTTCGCGTCAAAAGGAAAAGGGAACTTGGATCTGTGACACCGGGCCTACTTCACCTAAGACGTGTTGAGGTTCGCATAAAACAGTGACGGGTAGTGCAGCATCATGTGTGTAAAGAAACAAAAAAAAAGGAAAGAGAAAAAAAAAAGAAAAGAAAAAATATATATATATAGTGATCCCAAAAGGGACATATCAATAAGGCAGACAAAAAGCTAGTGTGCATTGAACGCTCTAAGTAAGAAGTGCAGAATTGAAAGACATTTGTTCAGAATAGCAAGTGGAGGATGCAATTGTCTTCACTGTGGACTTAGCATTACACATGCACAAGTGCTACTGAATTTTGATTAGATTCTTGATCATGTACCTGAATTTCAGACATAAGGCTAGTCTGTGGTAATTACTCCAGAGTCCTGATCTTTAGTTAACTCTATGAAAGATGAACTGAAAATGAGGCCTGAATATCTTTAAACTCTTGTTAGTCCTAAATTTTTCATTATGTGCATTGCTAAGGGACTAGCAATGAGTAAGTTGGGGGGTGTGATAAGTGTGTATTTTTCCTTGTTAATTCATAATTATTCACATTTTTATGAGCTTAAATTATGATCAATATACATTTCTCACACTTATTGTTGATTTTGTATCAAATATTTATTTTTCTGAAATTAAATAAATTTTAATTACATTTTTATGTATTTATGCAGGCACGTAGTACGAGAAAAGCTCCACGAAAAAGAAAATAAAGAAAATAAAAATATTATTTTGAATGGGCCAAAAGCCCAAGGACTTGTTCAAAAGGAAAAGAAAAAATTTTTAGAACAAAAAATAAATTTATTTACTATTTTTTAGAATTTTCTAACTATTTATAGATATATACATAGCTATATCTATATATATATATATATATATCTCTCTCTCTCTCTCTATATATATATATATATTAAAACAAAACAAAAAAAATGTTTGAAACCGCCCCCGCCCCTTCCCGCCTTCGCCGCCCGTACGGGCGACGAGGCGAGAAGGCGAATGGCGGGGGGGGGGGCTTCGTGGCAACCTGCAGGCGGGCGAAGGAAGGCGGAAGGGGGTCGTGGCGACGCGGGGAGCAGCGCGGCAGCGCCACGCGGCGAGGCGCGAGCGGGCGACTGCACGCGACGCACGCGGGCGCGTGCGCCTTATGCGACGGCGTGGCGTGCCGGCAGCAGGCGGGCGCACGGCGGGCCCACAGGGCGGGCGGCCTAACCGGTCGGCGGTCGGCGCAACGCGCCCGCAGAAAGTGAGAGAATGAGAGAAAGAAAGAGAGAGGAAAAGGCCTAGAAAAATTCCAAAAAAAATTTGAAAAAATCCAAAAAAAATGGCAAAGTGGGCAGAACCTACCTGCCTACCATTTTAGGCTAAAATTGGGTACACTTGTTTGTATTGATGGAGTGTTTTTTGTAAACCCTATATAAGAGCTTCATGTGTAATGGAATGGGAGTGAGTAGTGAGTAAGGGTTGAGTAGGGAAAGAGAGCTAGCTATGGATCATGTTTAATGTAAGTTTGTTCTTTATTTTTCTGAAGTTGTTGATTGTTAGAGTTGTATTTTACAAGCTTTTGAAGTCAAAGTTGTAAGTTGAAGTTCTTTCAATAAAAGTTTCATTTTTGAATTCAGCCTTTTCCTGGCCTTATTTCGCATGATTGTGATCTTCATTTCAATTTCTGTTCTTCATAAACGTTATTTGTTTTCAAGTGCTCTTCAACTTCTCTGTTGATCATTTCTTCAAATTCTTCCTACTTCATAGAGTTCTGGTCCGTTTTCTTAAGTGCTGTTTTAGGTGTTTACTGTTCATCCGTGGTGAGACATTCTAGTTTTCTTATGTTTTGAAGCCTTTCTAGATCTCTTTTCAATCTGAGTTCTTCATCAACTTTGTTCCTCTCTTATAGATCTCCATTTCATTCTTCTACCACTTTGTCTAATTCTGTGTATTTTTAGAGTTAGAATTAATTTTTTAAGGTGCTATTTTTCTGTCAGTTACTATTCACCAGCAGTGTTAGATCTTGATTTTTCATTACCTTCCTCTTATTTTCTGTGTCTGTGTTCTTCATCAAAGTTCTTCCTTTTTCAATTCTCTACAACTTTCATGTTTTACACTTCTTCTAATTCTGTCCAGATTTGAAGTTATGCTTTTTCTTCCAACCCCTACTTTCACTTGAATTCTGTTATGTTTTCGAACTTAAGTTTTTAAACTTGTTATATGCAACCCTTGTCTTCTTAAGTGTTTCTTCAAACATACCCGAAGCGGTAATTCTTCTTCGAATCATCTCACGGCGTCGACTTCTTAGGCGGAGCGATCTTCATCAAAGGCTCGGCATGGAAACGACGGCATTCTTCTTCAAATTGGATAATTATTTCTTTCACTTACCTTTTGTTGTTTGAAGTTGCACTTTAATTCCATTTAGTTGTAATCACACTCAAAACCCAACAATTGATTTTTCAAAACACAAGAATATTTTCCAACTAAGAAAAATAACCAAATTCCTTCCCCGTGAGATCGACCCGTACTTACCATTATACTCATGTTTTCAAATCCATAAGTGAGTGAGTGCGGTTATAAATATTTGAAATTTGTGTGGCACGTCACTTTTAACAACGACTGTCGAGGCGACACCAGTGACAGAGGGACTGCGGTGGGGAAGGCTACCTTCCAAGTTGACAGAGGCTGGGGAGAGGGAACGCCTATGAAGGCCTCCTCTCTTCCAACCTGCCAACTCTTTGGAATGTACAGAGAGCAAGCAGCCTCCGCAGAGTGAAAGAAATGATGGGGGGAGAGCACAAGAAGAGAAAAGAGAAAAAGAATTCCAGCATAGCTGGACGAGGAGACAGGGGAAGGCCCGGAAAGGAGGGAGCTTAATTTGCTTCTCCCCCCATCCCTGAAGCGAGCTGAGAGGGACGGGCGGCGGAGATGCCTGATGCCCCCATCCGTCTTCCATCTCACCCCCCTCCGGGAACGTCACCGGAACTGATAGAGGAAACGACGTGATTTTTCCGTCAAAATCCTCTCCAGATCCGTGCGACGACCGTCGGACCCGCTTCAAACCCGCGCGACGACCGTCAGACCTGCTCAAAACCCGAAGCGGCAAAAACTTGCCGCCCTCCATCATCGACAGCATCGTCTTCCGAAGGATCTTCCATGCTCTGAATGCAAAGGCTCAGCGCTACGAGAAATGGAGAGAGAAAAGACCGTCCTAGAAAACCCTAAAGTGATGTAGATGGAGAGACGCCCCTAAGTCCCTTATAAAGGCGAGGGGAGGCTGCTTGCCTTAAAAGACTCTCTCCTTGAAAACACACCGAAAGGATTTACCCTTTATGACTGGTCACCTCAAACTCCTCGTTTTCGCCCCCAGCGGGAAACACGAAGCGGCCAAGCATTCGAAGCGTGATCAAACGGAAAAGCACCCTGCCAGACGTCTGCCCCACCATCGCGCGAGATCTGGGCAGAAAGTATCGGTCCTTTCCAACTACCACAGATACGCTGATCAAATCATGGCAAGTACATCAAGCAACAAGCAAAGTTTTTCTCTATTGCCTTACATAGAGAAGAGTCCTTTTTTGCTCGAAAAAAAAAAGAAGAGAAAAGGACAAACAAGGGGAGAAGACAAAGTAGGTCGATACATCAGGCCTCCGGCCCATCTAGCGGCTCGGAAGTGGAAGGCACGGATGGTCTGCCCCCGGTACCCTCGGTGACGGCCGACCCAGGCACCTCCCCCACCTGTGCGGGAACTGTCTCGATCGCGAGCCCTCTCGAGGCCTCCGGAGCTGGCGACCCCTCAAGAGAAGAGACCTCCGGGTCTTCTTCGCCCGATGTCGAGGTAGCAGAACTGGAGGACGAAGCATCCGAGTCATAACGTTGACCGGACGGGAAGCGGAGCCTAGAGTCATGCTCTTCATCGTAGGCCACCGCTCAGCGATAGCCCTGCTTGAAGCCCTTGCGGACGCCTCGGCGGAGAGCCAACTCGTAGTAGGGAAGGGCAACCTCCTTTAGGTCAACTTTGTAGGCCTCCAAGCATTTATACTGCTCGACCGCCTCTGCCTCAGCCAACTCTGCCCTCCCTACGAGTTCAACCATCTTTTGCTCTGCCTCGGCTTGCCTCCTCCCGACCTCGGCCGCCAGCTCCTCAGCCTCGACTGCCCGCCTCTCTGCCTCGGCCTCCAACCGGTGATGCTCTGCTTCCTTCGCTCGGCGCGCTAGGTCGACGTGCTCGATTTCCCAACAGCCATCTAGCTCGACGCGGACAAGGCGCTCCTCCTCAAGGAGCCTAGTCTTCCTCTCAAGCGACTCCCGAGCCTTGGCCAGTTCCTCGGTCAGTGCTCAGCCTTCCAGCTTGCTCGACCGCAGCAACTCTCTGGTCGCGGAGAACTCCCGTCGGAGCCCCTCGTTCTCCCCAGTGAGCCGGACCAGCTTCTTCTCGGCCCCGCCGAGGGTCCAAGTGAGCTGTGACCACTCTGACTCTAACCGAGCATAAGTCTCCGCCATCATGGCCCTCATCTGAGCCATGACCAGGCCGCCCTCCATAATGATGTTGAGGACCCCAGCTAGTGAATGACACGCGCTTCCCCCCTTCACCCTCGCCGCAACACTGTTGCACATCTCGTACAAGGTGCGCGACACGCCGAGCCTCTCCAGCGCCACCAGCATGGAAACCTTCCCCACGCCGGGTGCCCCGCCAGTCAGCCCGGATCGAACTTCTGTCCTAACCGCTCCTGGCGCCACGGTCGGTTGGGGCGGCGACGCCTCTGTAGGCGAACCCCCAACCTCGACCGTCCCGGCTCGGGCGTCACCGCCCGAGGCATCGCCCACCTCGACCGACGCCCCGGCCTCGGTCGCGGTTGCTTCAACTTCGGCCCCCTCTGTTCCCACCGAGGGGAGAGTCGACCCATCACCGTCACCCCCCGGGGTGCCCCTGGTCTCCTCGGCCCCCTCTCGCTCGGCAGATAGGAGAGCTGGCTCGATAGGGTCGGCCCTATCTTGCCCCGGAGAGGGGAGCGCCGCCGAGCCAGAATCGCCCCCAACGGTGGGGACGGCCCCAACCTTCTTGGCTCGCTTCTTGGCCTTAGCGGCGGCCCGCAACATACCCGCTACGGGGTCCTTGCGCTTCACCCCGCGCGGCCGAGAAGTCCCCTCGGAGACCGCCCCCTTGCCCTTGTCCCGGGCTTGGGAGCGACCCTCTGAAGCGGCCGATTCTCCGTCAGCCGAGTCACCGCCACGATCGACCACCTCAGCGGCCTCCTTCAGAGGCTCCCGCCTATTATCTGCACAAAATAAGAAGACGGTCAGAAACGTAAAAGCAACCTCGACACCCAAAGAAGAGTCAAGCTTGTGGCGTGTGAACCTGATGGAAGCAGCCGTGTGAGGAGACATCGCTCCACATTCTCCGGAGTGACCAGCTCCTATGTGGATCGGCGATGCTTCAACAAAATGGCTGCGTACTCCTCCACCTGTGGAGGGAACTCGTCTTGTCGGGGGGAATATTCGGGTGGAAGTTCGGAATCACCGGGCACTCCAAGGATTCCCCCACCAAGCGCGCCTTCACCCAAAAGAACTGGGTTTTCCATCCCTTATGAGAAGAATCCTTCGCCGCTAGCGAAATGCAGCTCCTATTCCTCCTCGCCTGGATGAAATAGAAACCATTTCCGGCTAACAGATGCGCTTTCAACTCAAAGAAATAGTGGAAGAGGTCCAGGGAAGGGGGGACCCTGCCCTGACGGCAGAGGATGCGGAAGGCGGAGAGGAGAAGATATGAATTGGCCACTAGTTGGACCGGCGCCAACGAGAAAACCTTGAGGAGCTTGAGGACGAAGGGCTCGAAAGGGAGACGGAACCCACTCTTCCACGTCAAAAGAAAGGAGCAGAATTGGCCCGTACGAGAGTCCAAGCTCATCTCGTGCGGGGCGGCGGCAACGAAGCAGTATCTATAGGGAAGGCGGAACTGGTGCTCTAACCTCCTCACCTCGGCCTCCCTTAGCTCGCTGCAGTTCGGGACCGGCACCTTCGCCACGGGCTCATCGCTCCACTCCCCCGAATGCTGGTCAGCCATGGATTCTGAGGAAGAGCTTGACGAAGAGCACTCTCGTGACCCCGAAGACTCTGGGGGAAGAGGGAGCTGCCGGATGGCCTCCGCCGTCGCCTCGGCCAACTTTGCGAACGCCGCCGCAAGCCTCTGCTCTTCCGTCGTGCCCTCACGACGCATCAAGGAGCCTAAAAACTTGAAGGGAGGCTAGACCCTAAAAACGGAGGAAGTCTGGAATGTCAAAGAGCACCCAAACGCCTATATCCCCTCGCAAAAGGCGGCGCGTCGTTCCGACCTCCGAGAAAAGGGGGCCCCTTCGTTTCAAATCCGTCAGGATTACCATCATTACGGGCCTTGGTGACCACGACACGTGGCTTACTCACACCACCAGATCTCCACCCACCTGAGCCACGCTGGTCCTAAACCCTAAAACATCTACTCTTCCGAGCCTTCCCTGGCTCAGGAGTAGGAGGGGGACAAGTGGAGAGGGGGATTTCTACAGCCTAGTCAAAGAGCAGCCGAACTAGGCCCATCAAGACCAAACAAGGCCACGCTCGCCTGAGTGATAGCCAACAGGGTCCACTCCGGACTAAAAGCCCAATAAAAGATCGCTCGGGGACCCAACCTTCCTAGGTGGCCCTCAGGCTCGAAAGGCCCGAGCGACGGTCAGGTCATCAGAATGATCTACGCCCGATCTATCCTCAGCCAGGATATAGGGAGGTGCACACGATCGTTCCGACCCATCTCCGTCCGAGGTAGGCCCATCGCCCGGATATGGCTGGGCCCCCTAAGCTCGAAACGGTCGACCGTCGATTGCTTATCCATGTAGCCGTTAAGAGTCCTCTGTGAGTAGGAATTTATAAGGGTGAGGGACTCCAGCTCCCCAAGGTGATAACGCTCCCACGATGAGGCAGTAAAAGCCCACGTTGAGGATGTAACTACCACCTGAAATCCCTCGACTTATAGGACTCCGGAAGACGGCGCACTATTTAACCCAGGGATACCCTCCGGCGAAAGGTAAGGGCAACTACACGCTCAAAACTCCTGAGCAGGAACCACTTCACCCTTCTGGTGGAGAGGGATCTCGCGCAGAAGCTACTTCCCCCCTTTCTTTGCTCCCACCATAGCTCTACTAACTTAAGCATCGGAGGGTTTTCCCCAGGGACTCATCCCTTGGCCCCCTGATCCGTTTTCCTTTCTTGCAGTTCATAATTCGGTGATCCTCCGCCCGCTCAGGACCCACGCGAGATCACGCCTTATAAAGAGCCAAGTTTGAGTCTAGGGTAGTCGGTCCAAGGTGCTCCATTTCATCTGGTATATCCAAAGGTGTTCCCGGAACGGTAGGCTACGCCTACTGGAAAAGGGACACACTTGCGTGAGTGCGGTCTTCGGATCAAAACTCCGCCTCGTACCAGATATTGGAGTCTAGGTCATCTTTCATGTTGCATTGGTCCTTCCATATAGGTCGTAGTGAGTCACCCCTTAGTTCCCTCTAGGTCCTCTCCCATTGCATGCCAACCCGTGGAGGTGTGGTGAGGACACCAGAGCACGAGTACGGCTCGACTCAGCGAGCCGACGGTACCGGACCCGCAGCACGACTCAGTCGACACTGACCTCATTGTGACTGGGGGACAGTCTGGAGTCGCCACCGGGGCTTTGATACTTCAGTACATATTTTTATACGTATTCATATTTTATACGTATTTGGTGTGTATTTAGCATATTTGGTGTGTATTTGGTTTGTATTATCTTGGGTTTTTATATTAGGTCAATGGTAGAATAATTGACCATGTATTTGTAATTTTGATTTATTTTGGTCCAAGGGGGGATTAATATGGTCTAAGGGGATTATTTAATTCCAAAGCCCCTTATGTTGACATTAAGGAGGGGCGCCCCCTCTTTTGTCCATTATGAGGGGTTATTTTATGCTAGTTTAATCTCCCTTCCCCATTATACCCCCTTGACCAAGGGTAACCTAGGTCATTTGGCTAGGTCTAGGGTTTGAATATATAATGTCTCTTGTTGTATTTGGAACAAATTAATGAAGAATTTATGTGATAATTGATTTGGGCGCCCCCCCTCTCTCTCTCTTGTTGTTGGTGTTCTTCATCTTCTTCCTCCAATCTTCTTTAGATCCAAGACTGTATCATTCCAATTCCTGGGATTTCTTCCTCTTCCCTTCTTCCTCTATCTACTGTGAACGTCCACCGCCGCCGTTCGTGTCACCGTTGAGCCACCACAAGCCGGTTCCCTCCTACTGCCCTGAAATTCAGAGTTGCAGGACAACAGCTCAGTGAAAGGGCTGGTACGGGAGATCCAACCGTTGGATCACAATGAGATTTTGAGGGTAGGTTCCCCCCATCATACCCCAATCCCAGTTTAATTTTCACGCCTATCTGAGGCAATTTGCCCGCTTTCCCAGCCGTTCTCTTCTGAGTGCGCAGGTCTGGCCTGAAATAGAGCTGCGGGACAGCCTTGGGAAATAAATCCCAAGAAATCGCCCGACTCGACTCCGGTGACCGCCGCACCCGGGGATCGACCCGGGACACTCCAGAGACGCCCCGTCAGTCGCTGCATCTAGAAGCCCACCCCGGACGTCACCGTACCAACAGGCGGTCCCACGTGCTATCCTACGGGCCTGAGTGAACCGAGCTGAACCGGCCGACCGCGTCCGCCCGAGCGCCACCGACTGCTGCCCATCAACCTGAGATTGGTGCTCCCGGACCCCACGTGTCACCTATTACCTCCCTGCATGGAGTGAGATGTAGAATCAATTCTGTAATTAACAATTATTGCTGTACCGGGAGTTCCGGATCTCGACCGGGACGTCTTTCCCACGCCCCGAGCGTGGAGGTACACTCACCTCCCCCTTTTTGTCGTATTTGCTTAACTAGTATCCATTCTAGAATGCTGTTGCATTTGCATTAGATAATTTCCTAGCTAGATAAATTAATTACTACTGAGAGTTGTGAGTGCGAGACCCGTCCCGAGACTCGTTCCGAGCACGAGAGTAAGCTGACCACCCGAGACACAAAGGCGGTTTCCCAACCGTGCAGATCATCACGTTTCCCTCGCTGGGGACGATCGTGGGTTTAGTGCTTCTTGTTTGGGGCATGATTACCTCTTTCGGATCGAGCTCATTCTGTGCCGCGTTGTAGTGTTGTTGCTGGTTGCGTCGTCTTAATAGTCGTGTCGTCCTTTAGAGTCCAAGGTCGCAATCAGTCCGAGTCGAGTCCCGTAGTCGTCCCGCATCAAATTGGTATCAGAGCCGGATTGAGTCTAGGGTAGTAGGTCCAAGGTGCTCCATTTCATCTGGTATATCCAAAGGTGTTCCCATAACAGTAGGCCATGCCTATTGGGAAAGGGACTCACCTGCGTGAGTGCGGTCTTCGGATCAAAACTTCGCCTTGTACCAGATATTGGAGTCTAGGTCGTCCGTCTTTTACATTAGTCCATCCATATAGGTCGTAGTGAGTCACCCCTTAGCTCCCTTTAGGTCCCTTGTATGCCCACCCATGGAGGTGCCCAGTACCATCGCCCTGACACTATGGGTGAAACCCGAGGTGCCAACTAGGGAGGCCGATCACTGGAGGACTTGGTGGCTCTACTCATGGAGCGCATGGAGAGATCCGACCAAACTCTGAGGGAGCATATGGAGAGGTCCAACCAAACTCTTAGGGAGCATACCGAGTGCATAAAGGGCCGTTTCAAGGCCATGGAGGACCGCGTTCAAGTCTCCGACCGATCTATCCAAGGTATGGTTGGAAGGATGGAGAATGTGGACAGAGTCCCCCGCCAGGAGCTCCCTAGAGCTGTCCCGGCCCCTTACGCGCCTGGTGTCCAGCTCGCCCCACGTAGGACTGAGGAGCGACAGCCACGTGCCCCCGATGTTGAGGACTACGAGTCCTAAAATGATTATGGGGGAAATGGCTGACGCCGTCATTGTCACCGACCACAGAGAGATGATGAGGACAAGCAGGTCCTCAGGACTGTGCGAGCAGACCCTCCCACGTTTGACGAGTCCTTAGACCTGAAGGTCTATCTTGATTGGGAGGTCGGCATGGACCGGTATTTCGAGTGGTTTGAGATGACGGACCACCGGAAGGTCAAGTTCGCCAAAATGAAACTGCTAGGGCAGGCACAAACATATTGGAGGAACATGGAGAACCTGATGTTTCACCGTCAGGAGCCCCAGGTCGAGACTTGGGATGAGATGAGGGACAAACTCAGGAAGAAGTACCTTCCTACCACATACCGCCAGCGTATCATAGACAAATGGCAGAGTCTCACCCAAGGAGATCGGTCAATCTCCGACTACATTGCCGAGTTTGATGAGTACTTTCTACGATGTGACACCACGGAGGAAAGCTCCCTGACTGTTTCCCATGTTCGGCGTGGTCTACGGCCACACCTACAGTATGAGCTTTTCCACCGCAAGGTGACCAAGTTGAAAGACGCATATTAGGTTACCCTCGAGGTGGAGCAATTTGAGGCAGAGTTTGCTCCTACTCCGCGCCAGGGGGTACCATATCCGCGTGTGTCTGACCCTAGGACCACGCCTGGTTCCTACACTCGGTGGCTTGTGGCCCACCCCTAGGAGCCTCCTCGCCAGGACCTTGCTGCTCCTAGGCCCCCCCTCCCTCTGAGGGATCCTCCCCTTTGCCAGCAGGCACCTGTCCCTGCCCCTAGACCTGCCCAGCCCGCCATGCCGACTCGACCACCCCTACTTCCTACACCTCCAGTTCGTCCTGTGGACAAGGGTAAGGAGTCGATGGTTGGTGGAACATCCCAGGGTTTCGGGACACAAGAAACTTGCTATAGGTGTTGTGGGGTTGGCCACTATTCAGCCAAGTGTCCCACTCGGGAGTCGCTTGTCATCTCTGATCCCTCTGCCAGCGACCCCACACATGAGCTAGTGCCAATCAGCTACGAGGCTGATCAGGACTTAGCGGAGAAGTTCTTTGATGAACTAATGGAGGGAGAGCCAGTTGATGTCCCAGGTACCCAGCATCAGAGTGATGTATAGTTGGGAGTAGTCAGGTGCATCCTTACCCAGCCCTAGGTGAATGACGACTGGCGTCGTACCACCATCTTCCATACATTTCTTAGGCTGGGAGGAAAGGCCTACAAGGTGATCATTGATAGCGGGAGTTGAATTAACGCTATATCTATGGGCACGGTTAGGCATCTGGGTTTGACGCCTGTGGATCATCGTGCCCCTTACAGGGTATCTTGGGTGGATTCCACTTCCATCCGGGTCAGATTGCAATGTCTGGGGCCACTGCAGTTCCAGACTTATTATGACGAGATCTGGTGTGATGTGTTGCCTATGGAGTTGGGTAGCATTATCCTAGGTAGGCCTTGCTTTTTGATCGGGATGCCACCCTTCAAGGTTGGTCGAACACCTGCACATTCGACCACGGTGGTCATAAGATCACCCTCCACCCCACCCAGCCGAATGAACCGTCTGTCCGAGGACCAACTGGTCCCAGCACTTCGACCCCTCCTAGTCAGGGGATGGTCGGTCCTTCCACCTCATCCTCGGCGCGGGCCACTACCGCTTTGACTGCTCCTAGCATAGGAGGCCTCCCACCCTGAAGGTTAATGATGATTAGCCCGTGAGAGATGGAGCAAGAGGTGACTGGGGGTAGCCCTATCCTTGCCGTTGTTGTCCGAGGAGTGGAGGATGTCGCTCCTGGGTCTGATGATGAGCACCCCCCAGAGGTAGCTGCGATCCTACGGGATTTTTCCGATGTCTTCCCGAAAGACCTCCCTGAAGGCCTTTCGCCTATGAGGGAGATCCAGCACGAGATCAACCTTGTCCCGGGCTCATCCTTGCCCAACCTTCCCCATTACAGGATGAGTCCCACGGACCATGCCGAGCTTCAACGGCATGTTGAGGAGTTGATGAGTCGGGGATCTCTTAGGGACAGCAAGAGCCCTTGCGATGTTCCCGCATTATTGGCCCAGAAGAAGGATGGCACATGGAGTATGTGCATTGATAGCTATGCGATCAACAAGATCACGGTAAAGTATCGCTTTCCCATTCCCCGATTGGATGACTTGTTAGACATGATGTCGGGAGCCACTATCTTTTCAAAGATAGATCTACGTAGTGGCTATCACCAGGTGTGGATCAGGCCTGGGGATGAATGGAAGACGGCATTCAAGACCAAGGATGGTCTTTATGAGTGGTTGGTTATGTCCTTCGGGCTTTCCAACGCCCCTAGTACCTTCATGCGGTTGTGACCCAAGTTTTATGCCCTATGATAAGGGTCTTCTTGGTCGTCTACTTTGATGACATTCTTATCTAAAGCCGCACTAGGGAGGACCACTTAGACCACCTTAGGCAGGTCTGTGTCATTCTGAGGCGAGAGAGCTTATTCGCCAACCCGAAGAAGTGTGCCTTCATGACTGATCAGATCACCTTCCTCGGGTTGATTGTGTCTAGGGATAGAGTCTCCACTGATCCGGAGAAGATTAGGGCCATCAGGGAGTGGCCCGAGCCCCGCACCCTCCACGATGTCTGGAGCTTCCATGGCTTAGCGACGTTCTATCACCGCTTCATTCGTGGCTTCAGTTCTATCACTGCCCTGATCACTGATTGCATAAAGAAGGGGGCAATCGTATGGACTAAGGCTGCAGCCACGGCTTTTCAGGACATTAAGGAGTGTATGACCCAGGCACCTGTCCTTGCATTACCAGATGTTTCTAATGTGTTTGAGGTCACATGTGACGCTTCTGGAGTGGATATTGGTGGAGTACTGAGTCAAGAGTCCCACCCCATTGCATTCTTTAGTGAGAAGCTTAATGATGCCTGAAGAGGTGTAATCTCGCGCTGGACCTGAGCTGGGGGATGATCACCAAATAGTGAACTGCAAGAAAGGAAAACAGATCAGGGGGCCCAGGGATGGTTCCCTGGGGGAAACCCTCAGATGCCTAAGTCAGTAGAGCAATGGTGGAAGCTATGAAGGGAGGAGGAAAAGAGAGGCGCGAGATCCCTCTACACCAGGATGGTGAAGTGGTCCTGCTCAGGGAATTTTAGGCGTGTCTTGGGCCTTACCTTCCACGGGAGGGAGTCCCAGGTTTAAATAGTGTGCTAGCCTTATGAGTCCCGTAAGCTGAGGAGTTTCCGACGGGAGTTACGTCCTCATCATGGGCTCTTTATGTCCTCAAAAACTCCTGCTTATAAAGGACTCTCAACGGCAGCGTGGATAAGCAATCGTCGGTTAAACCTAAGCATGAAGGGTGCCAGCCCTGTCCGGGCGATAGGCATAGCTCAGATGAAGATAGGTCAGAGTGGGCGCTGAGCGCTTGCCTTTATCCCGGTGAGGGGATAGCTCGAGCATGGGTCTTCCTCCGTTCTGACCGACGTTCGGGCCTCCCGAGTCTCAGGGCCGCCGAGGAAGGGATTGATCCCGAGTAATCTTATTAGGCTTTTTATCCTAAGTGGGTCCTGCGGGGCTATCACTTGGATGAGCTGGGCCTTGTTTGGTCCTGACGGACCTAGTTCTACCGCTCTAAGATGGGCTACAGAAATCCCCCTCTCCACTTGTCCCCCTCCTACTCCCGAGCTTTAGTAAGCTCGAAAGAGTAGCTGTTTAGAGTTTTGGACCAGCATGGATCAGGTGGGTGGAGATCTGGCGGTGTTAGTGAGCCACGTGTCGTGGTCACCTGGGCTCGTAATAATGATGATCCTGACGGATCTGAACTGAATGGGCCCCCTTTTCTCGGAGGTCGGAACGATGCGCCACCTTCCGCGTGGAAATATAGGCGTTGCGCGCTTATCGTCGCTCCAGACTCCCTCCATTTTTAGGGTTTGGCTTTCCTTCGTGCTTGCTTTTGGGGCTCTTTGATGCATCGTGAGGACACGACGGAAGAGTAGAGGCTTGCAACGGCGTTCGCGGAGTTGGCGGAGATAACTGCAGAGGCAGTCTGACAGCTTCCCCTTCCTCCAGAGTCTTTGGGGTCCCAGGAGTGTCCTTCTTCAAGTTCCTCTCCGGATTCCATGGCAGATCAGCGTCCGGATGTCGAAGAGTGGGAGGCCGAGCCTGCGGTGAGGGTGGCGGCTCCAAACTGCAGCGAATTGGGGGAGGCAGAAGTGAAATGGCTGGAGAACCAGTTTCGTCTGCCCCACAAGTTTTTCTTCGCCGCGGCTGCCCCGCACGAGTCGAGCTTGGATTCTCGTACGGGCCACATCTGTACCTTTTTATTGTCGTGGAAGGGTGGATTCCACCTTCCCTTCGAGCCCTTTGTTCTCAAACTTCTCAATTTCTTTCGGTTGGTGCCCGTACAGTTGGTAGCCAACTCTTATCTTCTTCTTTCCGCCTTTCGCATCCTCTACCGTCAATGTGGAGTTCCTCCTTCCTTGGACCTCTTTCACTATTTTTTTGAGTTGAAGGCGCATCCCTTGGCCGGGAAGGGCTTCTATTTCATCCAGGCGAGGCGGAATAGGAGTTGTATTTCCTTGGCCACGAAGGATTCTTCGCACAAGGGGTGGAAAACTCAGTTCTTCTGGGTGGGGATCCTCTCAGTGGAGGAGACTTGGAGATGTCCCGTAATCCCAAATTTTCATCCGAACATTCCTCCGAGGCAGGATGAGTTTTCTCCGGATGTGGAGGAGTACGCGATCATTTTGCTGAAGCGTTGCAAGTCCACGGAGGAGCTGGTCACTCCGGAGAACATCGAGCGATGTCTTCTTGCGTGGCTGCAGTCGTCAGGTTCGGTCGCCATGAATCAGTTTCTTCTTCAGATGTTGAGACCATCTCCCCTTCCTGATCATATCTTTCTTTTGTGTAGACACCAGGCGGTCGGCCTTGGCGGAGGCCGCAGAGGTGATAGATCTCAGTGATGACTCGGTTGCCGATGAGTCGGCTGCTCCCACGGGTCGCTCCAGAGCTAGAGATAAGGGCAAGGGGGCGGCCCAAGGTGAATCTTCCAGGCCGCGGGGGTCCAAGCCCAAGGATCCCGTGGAGGGCATGATCCGGGCCGCCGTGAAGGCCAGGAAGCGGGCCAAGAAGGCCGGGGTCATTCTCGCAGTCAAAGGCAACCTTGCTGCAGCTCACCCCTCCGCCGAGCACGATGGGGCCGACCCTACTGGGCGAGCTCTCCCACCCGCCAAGCAAGAGGGGGCCGAGGAGGTTGGGGCTGCCCCTGCGGTTGGTGACGATGCTGGCTCGGCTCGCCCTTCGGGTCAGAGCTGAGGGGGCTGAGGCTGCTTCTGCAATTGGCAGCGGTGCTGGCCCGGCTCTCCCCTCGGTAGGAGCCGAGGGGGCCATAGACAAGGCAGGTGATGCTAGGACCACGGCCGAGATTGGGGCCTTGACTGAGGCGGGCGACCCTCCAGGTGGGGGTGCAGGTGTCGAACCGGTCCAGGTTAGGGGGTCGCAAGAAAAGGCAACGCAGCCCCGACTGATCGAGGCACGAGGGGCGAACGAAGCCGCGGCTCGATCCGGGCCGTCTGGCGGGACGCCGACCGAAGAGGGGGTCTCTATTCCGGCGGCCTTGGATAGGCTTGGCATCCAGGGCCCTTTGTATCAAATATGTCGCGGTATAGCCGTGAAGGTGAAGGGGGGAGACAGGCAGCACTCCCCATCCGTGGCCCTCGAGACGGTTATGGAGGGCAGTTTGGTCCTGGCCAAGATGGGGGCCACTCTGGCAGAAGCTTATGCTCGGTCGGAGTCAGAGCGGGCGAACCTGGCCTGGACCCTTGGCGGGTCTGACAGGAAGATGGCTCGGCTCGCCGAGGAGCATGATGGGCTCCGGCGCGAGCTTTCCTCCGTTAGGGAGCTGGCACGGGCGAGCTAGGTGGAGGCTCGGGCATTGACCGAGCAACAAGCTAGGGCCCGTGAATCACTCGAGAGGAAGAGCAGGCTTCTTGAAGAGGAGCGCGTTGCTCGCACCGAGCTAGATGGTCGGTGGGAGGCCGAGCATGCCAAGCTAGTTGACCAAGCAGAGGAAGCCAAGTGCCTTCGGTGGGAGGCCGAGGCTGATCGGGCCGAGGCGGAGAAGCAGGCGGCGGAGGCGGAGAAGCAGACGGCTGAGGCCAGACGGAGGTTAGCCGAGGCGGAGTGGGAGAAGGCCGAGCTCGCTGGTAGGGTGGGATAGGCCGGGGCGGAGGCGCTCGAGCAGTACAAATGCTTGGAGGCCTACCAGGTCAACCTTAAAGAGGCTGCCCTCCCCTACTACGAGCACTTTGTCGAGGCATCCGCAAGGGGTTCAAGCAAGGCTACGACCAGGCCGTCTCTTATGCCGAGGAGCAGGCGTCCGAGACACTCGATTTCCCTTCTGGGCAATGCTATGACTCAGACTTGTCATCCTCCAGTTCCTCTGCGTCAGAGGAAGATGATCAGGGGGGCTCTTTGTCTGAAGGGTCGCCAACTCCTGATGCCTCTAGAGGGCGCGCAACTGAGGTAGTTCCCACGCCGGTGGGGTCAGTGCCAGGGTCGGCCGTCGCCGGGGGTGCCGGGGGCAGACCTTCTGAGCCTTCCACTTCCGAGCTTCAGGGTGGGCCAGAGGCCTAATGTATCTGCTTTGCTTTCTCTTTTTGCATGTCTCTTCCTTTTCCGAAGGAAAACTTTTCTTGTTGCGTAGGAAAAAAAGTAAGGCAGTAGCCTTATGATGAAGACTTAACTGTTTCGTATCGCCATTGCCGTATTTTGTTCAGTGTATCTGCAGTGGTTGGAAAGTGCCGATACTTTCGACGTGGATCTTGCCTGATGGTTGGGTGAGCGTCTGACAGGGTGTCTTTCCGTTTTCTCATGCTTTGAATGCTCGGCCGCTTCGTGTGTCCTGCTGGGGCGGAAATGAGAAGTTTGAGGTGACCGTTCATAGGGAGAGGTCCCTTTGGCGTGTTTTTGAGGGGAGAATCATTTAAGGCAAATAGCCTCCCTTCGCCTATAAAAGGTCTGAAGGGCATCCCTTCCTCTCCACCGCTTAGGGTTTTTCCCGACATTCTTTCCTCATTCTTTCTTCACGTAGCGTTGTGCCGTTATATTTGAAGCATGGAAGACGCTCCGGAAGATGAAGCTGCCGATGACGGAGGGCAGAGAGTCCTTGCTGCTTCGGGTTTAAAGGAGGTTCGACGGCCGGTGGACAGGTTTAAAGAAGGTTCGACGTGTGGAGGCACGTCATTTTCTTTTTATCAGTTCCGGCGGCGCTTGCGAGGGGGGCGAGATGGTGGATGGATGGGGGCATCAGGCATCCCTGCCGCCCGTCCCTTCCTACTCGATCCACGGAGGGGAGGAGGAAGCCAATTAAGCTCCCTCCTTTCCGGGCTTTCCCCTGCCTCCTCGTCGAGCTCTGCTGGTTTCTTTTTCCCTCTTCTGCTCTTCTCATCATTTCGTTCACTCTTCGGAGGTGCCTGCACTCTCTTCCTTCCAAAGAGTTGGCAGATTGGCGGGGAGGATGCCTTCATATGCATTCCCTCTTCCCCTTCTTCCATATATGTCAACTTGGAAGGTAGCCTTCTCCTTCCTAATCCCTCTGTCACCTTTGTTCCAAGCTACCCGAGCCAACGGGGTCGACTACCCTTTATCCGAGCCAGTTTCTGCACAAGGCAGAGTCAGTGGCTGGACGCAGGAAGGTTAACCGAGTCAGCCAAGCGATGGGCTCATATGGCGGCGCCAGATGGATTTTTTGCTTTTTTGACATGTATTTTCTTGGCTTCGGCCTTTGTGATGTACAAACAAGTTGTTTGAATAAAAGAGGAAAGGGAATTTTTGTTTATTTTCATATTGCTTACACAATGCTCGGCGTTCAGAAATAGAACTTGCATAGTGTAGTTACGTTCCACGTCCGAGGGATGGGTTCTCCTTCCATCATAGATAGCCGGTATGCTCCTTTACCAAGCGTCTCGACCACTCGGTAGGGGCCTTCCCAATTAGGGGATAACTTGCCCGCCACCTCAAGTGGTCGAGAGGCTTCGGCTTTCCTGAGGATAAAGTCTCTCAATTGAAAGTGTCTATCTCAGAATTTGGTGTTGTAGTATCGAGTGAGGCGGCGTTGATATTCCGTTGCTCGGATGCTGGCAATCTCTCGGAGCTCATCTGCTAGGTCGAGGTTTTCGAGCAATTTCTGATCGTTTGCCTCGTGCGAGAAACAGATGCCTCGGAGGGAGGGATTGGCAATCTCCAATGGGATAACGGCCTCGGCGCCGTACACCAACTGAAAGGGACTTTCACTGGTTGCCGTTCTAGGAGTCGTTCTATATGACCAAAGTACGTTCAGCAATTCCTCAAGCCAGCTGCCCTTGGCTTTGCCAAGCCTGGTCTTGATGCCCTTTAAGATAGTCTTGTTGGCATTTTCGACCAGCCTGTTAGCTTGAGGGTGGGCGACCGAGGTGAAGTGATTGCGAATGTGTAGGTCAGCGCATCTGTCTCGAAAATAATGAGAATCAAATTACCGACCATTATCGCTCACTATCACTCGGGGGATGCCGTAGCGACAGATGATCGATTTCCAGACGAAACTCCAGACGACTGTCTCGGTGATTCTCGCTATGGCTTTGGCCTCGATCCATTTGATGATGTAGTCGATGGCGACGATGACGAACTTCTTCTGGGCTTGAGCCATGGGGAACGGCCCGAGGATGTCGATTCCCCAGCGAGCGAAAGGGTATGGCTCGGCTAGGGTAACAAGCTCCGTTGCCGGCTGATGGACCAAGTGGTCAAATCGCTGGCATCGGTCACAGTGCTGTACGTAGGTTGAGTAGTCGCGTTGCAGAGTGGGCCACCAATAACCTTGCCGTAGCAAGATCCTGGCGAGTGACCTTCCTCCCAAATGCTCTCCACACAGGCCTTCGTGAACTTCTTGAATCGCTCGGTTGGCTTCGTCAGTACTGAGGCATTTCAAGAGAGGACAGGAGAAGGATCTTCGGTAGAGTGCTGTCCAGAATGACGAACCGCCGAGCTTGGTACTTCAATCTTCGGGCTTCCCGGGGGTCGGGAGGCTCTTGAGAGTCTTAGAGCAACAACAAGTAGGGGGTGCGCCAGTCGCTTGGGGAGGCATGGTCAACAGTCAGGAGCTCCGAATAGATGCTCGGTCGCTCTAGCTCTTTGAGAAGGACCGATCGAGTACCCTCGGGGTCAAGAGAGGAGGCCAGCCGAGAGAGGGTGTCCGCTTGGGAGTTTTCTTCCCGAGCTATTCGGACTACCTCAAAGCTCTCGAACTGCTGTGCCACGGCTCTGACCAGCTGGAGGTATTTGACCATCGGTGCTTCTCGAGCTTCGTAATCGTCGTTGACCTGCCTAGCGACTAGTTGGGAGTCAGTGTGAATTCTGACTCGCTCAGCCCCCAGTCGCTGGGCCATGCGGGCTCCCGAGATAAGGGCTTCGTACTCTGAGGTGTTGTTGGATGCCTGGAAGTTGAACTTCAAGGCGTATTGTAGCTCTGCTCCTTCAGGGGACTTCAGGAGGATTTCAGCGTCGCTTCCGGCTGAGTTGGAGGATTCGTCGACGAACAGTTCCCAGGTTGGCCCGGGCGCGGACGGAGATTTTTCTTCGGTCGGGATAGTGCTCTCGGTGATGAAGTCAGCAAGAGCCTATCCTTTGATAGCCGAACGAGGCCGGTATGATATATCGTTGGCCCCGAGCATGATGGCCCACTTGATGAGGCATCCCGAGGCTTCAGGGTGAGCGAGGATCCTCTTCAAAGGTTCGCCGATCAGCACGGTGATGGAATGCCCTTGGAAATAGGGTCGGAGGCGCTTGGCCAAGGTAACCAACGCTAGCACGAGTTCTCGGTTGCGGGATACCTTCTTTCAGCCTCGTTGAGCACCTTGCTAGTGTAGTAGACCGGTCTCTCGACTCCCGAGTCATTTCTGACCAGGACCGAGCTAACTGTAGACGGAGTCACTGAGAGATAGAGATACAAGACTTCACCTAGGACGGGCTTGGAAAGCACCGAGGGTGAAGCCAGGAATTCCCTAAGCTCGACGAACACCCTTTGGCATTCCTCATCCCATATGAACGTAGCAGATGCCATTTTGGACCCCCTCAATAGCTTGAAGAAGGGTAGGCATCGTTCGGCCGCGCGGGACAGGAATCTGCTGAGCGCAGCAATGCGCCCAGTGAGGCGTTGGACGTCTTTGATGCAGGTGGGTGGGCGCATGTCCAGGATGGCCTGGACCTTGTTGGGGTTGGCCTCGATCCCACGCTGGGTGACTAAGAAACCCAGGAACTTCCCAGATCTTACTCCGAAGGCGCACATGGTGGGATTGAGCTTCTTATTGTACCTCAGGAGGGTGCTGAAGGTCTTAGCTAGGTCGGCAAAGTGATCCTCGGCCTTGTTGGTCTTGACGAGCATGTCGTCAATATAGGCCTCGACGTTCCGGCTGAGCTGTCCTTCGAACATATGATTGACCAACCTCTGGTACATGGCTCCAGCGTTCTTCAACCCGAAAGGCATCCGGGTGAGCAGTATACGCCGAAGTTGGTAATAAAGATGATCTTCTCGATGTCTCCTAGATCCATTCTGATTTGGTGGTAACCTAAATAGGCGTCTAGGAAACTGAGTATTTCATTGCCCGAGGTTGAATCAACCAGTTGGTCGATGCTCAGTAACGGATAGCAGTCCTTTGGTGTGGCCTTGTTCAAGTCGGTGAAGTATACGCACATTCGCCACTTTTCTGAAGCTTTTGGCACCAGGACGATGTTAGCCAGCCAGGTCGGGTACAGGACTGGTCTAAAAAGACCAATCTTTTATCCCTTGGTGACCTGCTCCTTGATGATCGCCTGCTTCTCTGGCGCGTGCTTCCTTCTGCGTTGTTGTACGGGCTTCACGGTCGGGTCGAGGTTGAGCTTATGCATTACCGTCTCTTCTGGTATTCCAGGGAGTTGATCATCAGACCATGCAAAGACTCGGGTATACACGGAAAGAAACTCTTTGTATTACTGCTCAACCTCACACGGTAGGTCGGCTCTAATCTTTACTCCTAGGGTCGGGTCGTCATTTAGGAAAATCGTTAGCAACTCGCCTCCAGGCTCGGAGGTTGCGGGTTTTTCCTCGACTTCCCGGGGACCCTTGTTCTTCCTGTCCGACCTTGTGGCTTCTACCGAGATATTATAGCACCTTCTGGCCATCGCCTGATTACCTTGGACTTCCCCCATCCCATTTTTGGTGGGGAACTTCATCTTTTGGTGATAAGTAGAGGGCACTGCTTTCGTTCGGCTAAGGATTCCTTGGCTGAAGATCACGTTGTATGCTATCATACCTTTGATCACTATGAAGTCCACCATGACTGTAACGGTTTTGGGTGGGGTGCCGAGAGTAACCGGCATGCTTAGGGCTCCCTCGGGATAAGTGGCCTAGCCATTGGACCCGCTGTAGTGCCCCAGAATTTATATAAATAATTTTTGAATTACAAAATATTTTTTTGGAATTTATAAAGACCTAAATATATTAATAAAGGGATTATTGAAGTAATAAGACCTTATAAAGCCCAATTGGATGGAACTAATTAACATATTCTATCTAATTATTATCCAAAAGGTTTAAGGACCAAGCCCATTAAGTTTGGCCCACATTCTAGAAGGTAATTAGCTTATTCACGTATTTTAAAGATAAATACTATTTTTATAAAATAATTATATGGATAGTTATCAAAAGAGTTTTATTAAAATGAAACTCTATAGATGTTGAGTGTAACGGTCTATCAGGCGACCGCCACAGCCATGTGACGCACCTATGGACGACCGTTACATCCTGCAGTTCCGTGGAGTGAAAAACAAGCCAAAAGATTGGATTTTTGCTAACTTATCTCTTAGGGATCGAGATAGGAAGACTAATAGAGGTGTTAAGGACTCTTAGAAGTTGATCTAAGATTTAACAAGGACTCTAGAAACGATCTAATCTTCAAATCCTAGCCAAAACCCTATAAATAGGACCTAGTTCTGAACTGAGCGACCCTTACTTTTGGCTCGTGAAGAATCAAGGTAAGGAGTCATAATTTTGGGTAAGTTCTTTAGAAGCTTTTGTTTAGTATACTTTAGACTAATAGGTCTCCAAATTTTGTGCTAGGAGACCAAGCAACCAAGGAGATTGAAGCTTCCCAAGTTACTGATTTATCACAAGAAGAGCAAGGATCAAAGGGTAGCACCTAGCATCAAATTCAAAGTTTAAAAGTCTTAGAAGATGTAGGTTATCTCATGAATGGCAAAAACAACATGTTAGGGATAAAAGCCCTCTGATTTTGCTTGATTACATGCACGTTAGCTCATGAATTTCATGTTTTAGTAGAGACATGCATATATCTATATTCTTAGCCCTAACTAAATTAAAAAGAAACTTCCTTGTGAAATTGATAGAGAACCCATGCATGATATTCATTTAGCCTTCATTCTATCATGTTGGAAGTTATATGTATGATTTTAGACATGATGCAAGTTGAAACTTAGGTCATTGTTATTTATTACTATCAGCAGAGGCTCTGACGGATCAGGGTAGGACCGTGACATGATATAATGGCCTTACGACCGACTGTTACACACTCTGTTATATTTTTATTTCACTGTTGTCTCTAACGCACCAGGACAGGAGCGTTACATTACTGTAACGGCCCCTCGATAGACCATCACAAGCACTGTGACGCTCTCCTGTTAGACCGTTAGACTATGTGTTCTGTCAGCCCATGACAGAATAGTAACCAGTTAAGTTAACTTATAAATAAGCCTAGTTAGCTAAGTTTTGACCTGTTATTATTTCAAGTTTACTTACTAATTCATATTATAATCTGCATGATCTAGGCATCTTGAACTATTTTAAGTTATGTTAATTTTATGTGCCAAAACTTTATAGTTTTGTAATTAAAAACATGATTTTCCAATGTTGTATTGACGGAGTTTATCTTGCTTTCACGTTGTTACATATTCTTCCTCTATCTATAGAGTCAGTTTCTTTAAGTACATGGCACATACTCCGGTATGTTGTCCATTAGTTCACTTTGCACTATAGGAACATTATTCTTGGACATGAGGACCTCTCTATTGGATATTCCTTCCAATGGACTAGGAAATCTTGTTTTAAGGCCTCCGTAATTCTCCGCGAGCCTGGGATTCCCACTAGGATGCCGAGTTGGTTGTACCATTAAAACCCATTTGATTAGATTACACTATCGATATTTTCTGGTTCTAGCTATGTAAAGGACCTATACTGGACCGTCAGGAGCACCTAACGGCCCACTATATGACCGTCACACTTCACTGAGTCTATTTTATTAGTTCTAGATTCAGACTAATGTAACGGCCCAGAACTAGACCGTCACATCATGTAACGGCCCAGTACACGACCGTCACACTACTTGAGTACTTAACCTGAGGTTTGACCCAAGGGTTGATATTTCAAGGTTTCTAGATGACCCTTGATAATCTAGAACTTAGCATATTACTTAATAGACTTAATATAATGAATGAAAGTTAAGAAATATACCGTTATGCTACCGATTTATTTTATGAGCATAACATTGTTTAATGTCATTTTTGATTTCTCATATTCAAATTGAAGCGTTCATTCATTGATTATTATTATCTTGAAATTATTGAACTTATTACATTCTTGGCCATACTTTATTGTTACATGCGTGGAAGTAACTTGATTTATACTTGAAGATGCGATCGAGCACTGATTGTGTTCAAGGGCTCTATGCTAGTCCCCTCGGCTGATTGTCGGAAACATACTATTTTATAAACCATGGGGTATGATGCTACTGGCGTCGCATTGCGCTGGGAGTACTTTCTCTATAAATAAGTGAAAATCCACGACACGACATGACTTTCTTGCTTGATATTCCACAGAAATTCACGAAGTACTTGCTCATAAGCAAAAGATACTGAAGTGATGATTATTTGACTTGCTAGTACATTCTCGATACATTCTTGTTCATGAAAGGCCAATATCATATTCTTGTCACATTCTTGCTAGTTCATACTTGCTCTCATTCTATCTTACATTATTATCGGGTTACTTTGGTTTAATCGCGTGATCATCGCATTGCATGATTTTATCTTATTCTTTAGAGTAAAAATGTTAATTACTTTAATAGTGCCTTCATGTTGATGCGAAGATACCTACTGGGCAAGTGTGCTCATTACCTATTTCCAATTTTTTTCAGGAAACGGAAGTGAGTCGGGTTCGGATTCGGAAGGTTCAAGTAGCAGATCCGAGAGTGAATAAAGAATGAGCGAAGACTTAGGAAGTCTACATTGTTTAGATCGAGTCAATGTAATTTCATATTTCTTGAGTCTAGTAGAGTGAAAGATGATGGAAAAATAATTGTATTTGACTATTAATCATTTATGAAATAAAGTTGGAGTTTGATTAAATATTATGCAATTGCATTTATGTGTGTGATTGTCTTGCGCTCTGATCGTTCTTGCTTGCAAGAGGCTTACAATGCCGGCTGTTCGCGCTCCCCGAGTTAGTCTTCCGTTGTAATAAAGGCTCGGGGCGTGACAGTTAAGTTGGTATCAGAGCCTAAGTCTTAGGACTTAGGAAGAAGGAATCATGTCATAGGATAAGTCCAAGGTTTAAGGGCCCCTACCTATGAACTAAGGAAGAAGTTTCCATACCCATGTGAGAAGTGGGTAGAGCCCGGGATAAGATAATTAATTCGCTTTATTATTTATTTTGTTCATTCCAATTTCATGAGAAATAACAAGTTGTTATTTTCTCTCAGGTACCTTATCTTACAAATGGCTCATCGTGTAGATTGGGATGGTATGCAACAAACAGTTGTCGGCCTTACCCAGGCATTGCAAACTATAGCGCAAGGTGGCGCAGGGGCAAGGGCTGGTGACCTACATCACAATTTCTAGAGTTTAAATCCTCTGCGATTCTATGGTTCGTCTAATCCCGATGAGGCAGAGAACTAGATAGACGAAATGAATCGTATATTTGATGTCATCCAATGCACCGATCAGGAGAAGGTGCGTCTCGCAACCTTTCAACTCAACAAAGATGCTCGAACATGGTGGAAGTTAGTTTCGGCACCTCCAGCCAATGCACCTCATACATGGGACGGTTTTCTCACTTTGTTCCGTGCCAAATACTTTTTCGAGCATGTGAAAGAAAGGAAGGCTATAGAGTTCGCCACTCTTCGGCAAGGAATGATGACGGTTGCCGAATATGAACTGCAATTTTCAAGATTAGCATCTTACGCACAACATCTAATCAGTACCGATCTACTCAAGGCAAATCGGTTTATGGACGGGTTACGACTCGACTTTATTCAGCAGCTCGGGACCCAAAACATCCGTACATATGCGGAGATGGTTCAGCGGGCATATTTGTGTGAAAGGACCTTAGAGAAGGTTGATAAGTTGAAAGGGAAAGGAGAAGAATCAAGCCGACGATCGGATCGGCGTTATAAGAAAGAGAAATTTAGTATCACGGAACCCTATCAAAGCCATGATAGTAAGAAAAGATCTAGGAATGGGAATGATGGAAGTTCCCATAAGCAAAAGAAAGTCAAGGAGGAGAAGGAGCAGGTCGCCACGGCTTGCATGTTTTGTGAAAACTTCGGCCATTCGGCTAAAGAGTGTTGGAAGCGCCTTGGCGCTTGTTTACGTTGTGGAAGCAGGGAGCATCGCATGCTGGAATGTCCCCTTATGAAGGACCAGTCAACTGGTAATGGACGCAAGAGGCAGGCTCTCCTCAATGCCATTCTAGGAGAGGAGGAAGCGCCTAGGGATGATGGGCTTATGGAAGGTACTCTTCAAATTTGTTCTCATCCTGCATTTGTGCTATTTGATACTGGTGCCTCTCATTCTTTTATCTCCACTACTTTTGCTAAGATATTACCAATCGCATCAGTTCCCTTACCTTCAGATCTTACTATTTCCACACCCTTAGGTTCTGGAACAAAGCTTACCAACTATTATTCTGATAGTGAAGTGATAGTAGAAGGTCACAATCTCCCCGCAAACTTAGTATGCCTTGACATGAAAGGTTATGATGCCATTTTAGGGGTAGATTGGCTTGTAGATCATGATGCTTATATTAATTGCCAAAATAGGATTATATCCTTTCGAAAGCCCGGTCTTCCAAGATTCTCTTTTCTTGGCATCAAGTACAAGAAACACCCCAGTATCATATCCTCACTTTACGCTTGCAAACTTATCTCGCAAGGATTTGAAGCTTTCCTTGCTTCTGTCATTATCTCAGAGTCCAAAGAAATTAACATAGCAGACATCCCTATTGTAAATGAGTTCCCAGACATATTTCCATCAGAACTACCCAATTTACCACCCGAGAGGGAAGTGAACTTCACGATTGAACTCATTCCAAGAGCAGCACATGTTTCTATATCCCCTTACAGGATGTCCCCCACGGAGCTTAAGGAATTGAAAAGGCAGTTGCATGAACTACTAGACAAGGGTTTCATCAGACCTAGCACATCCCCTTGGGGTGCGCCAGTTCTATTTGTCAAGAAGAAGGATGGTTCTCTCAGGCTATGCATCAATTACCGGCGACTGAATCAACTCACAATAAAAAATAAGTATCCGTTGCCGCGTATTGATAAACTCTTCGATCAACTTTCAGGAGTAGAATATTTCTCTAAGATAGACCTCAGATCAGGTTATCATCAGCTTAGAATTAAAGAAGAGGACATTTATAAATCGGCTTTTCGAAGTCGTTATGGCCACTATGAATTCGTAGTAATGCCGTTTGGATTGACTAATGCCCCAGCAGCATTTATGCAACTTATGAACAATATCTTCCAGCCATATCTGGACCAATTCATCATCGTCTTCATTGATGATATCTTAATATATTCCAAGACAAAGGAAGAACATGAACAACATTTGAAAATAGCTTTACAAACACTTAGAGAACACAAGCTTTATGCCAAACTCAATAAGTGTGAATTCTAGCTCAAGGAAGTCTCATTCCTATGCCACATTATTTCAAAAGAAAGTATTGCTGTGGATCCCTCTAAGGTAGAAGCCGTTAAGAATTGGAGTCGGCCAACGACTGTATCTGAAGTAAGAAGCCTTCTGGGTCTAGCTGGTTATTATAGAAGATTCATTAAGGACTTCTCAAAGATAGCAGTTCCTTTAACTAGACTTACAAGAAAAGAAAATCCTTTTGTCTGGTCAGAGGAATGTGAGAAGAGTTTCCAAACTCTTAAAAATCATCTTACTATAGCTCCTATTTTATCACTACCAATGGAGGGTGGTGGATTCGAAGTGTATACGGATGCGTCTGGCATTGGCTTAGGATGCGTTCTCATGCAGAATGGAAAAGTAATCTATTATTCTTCAAGACAATTGAAACATCACGAGGAAAACTATCCCGTACATGATTTAGAATTAGCAGCAGTTATTTTCGCCTTAAAAATTTGGCGTCATTATCTTTATGGAGAAAAGTTCACGGTCTACTCGGACCACAAAAGCTTGAAATATTTATTTTCTCAAAAGGAGCTTAACAAGAGACAGAGGAGGTGGTTAGAATATCTCAAAGACTTTGATTTTGCTATTCAATATCATCATGGCAAGGCTAATGCTGTAGCAGATGCACTTAGTATAAAACCAATGGGTATGCTATCAAGTCTTATGATTAGTGTGACTAACCTTGTTCCTCAATTTGCTCAGTTGAACTTAGATATTGACATAAAGGAAACAGATTGTTTCATAGCTAATATCCGAGCTCAACCTACATTGATAGAAGATCTGGTCAAGCTGCAAAATGATGATCCTATATTACTGGAAATTAAGGCCAATGTTGAACAAAGGACATATTTTTCTATTTCCAATTATGGAAGATTATTATTTAAGGGCCGAATATGTGTTCAGATCATGAGACTACGAAGAAATTGATCCTAGATGAAGCACATAATTCCGAATACACAATTCATCCAGGAGAAACAAAGATGTATCAAGATCTCAAAAGAAATTTCTGTTGGCCCAATATGAAGAGGGAAATAGCTGATTTCGTGTCGCGTTGTCTTACTTACCAACAAGTAAAAGCCGAACATTTTAGACCCGCAGGAAAATTACATCCTTTGAATATTCCCGAATGGAAATGGGAGAGTATAGGGATGGACTTTATTATGGGTTTACCCAAGACCAGAGGTGGACACGATGTAATATGGGTAATCATAGACCGATTGACTAAATCTGCACATTTCATACCAATCATAAGTCGATGGTCTGTGGATATTCTAGCAGCATTATACATAAGGGAAATTGTTAAACTACATGGTGTCCCTATCTCTATTATATCTGATAGAGATCCTCGATTCACATCACAGTTCTGGAAAGGTCTACAACATTCACTATGGACTAGATTGAATTTCAGCACAGCTTTTCATCCACAAACTGATGGTCAAATAGAAAGAACAAATCAGGTGGTAGAAGGCATGCTCAGGGCTTGTGTCATTGATTTTGGAGGAAGTTGGCATGGTCACTTGCCTCTGGTAGAATTTGCATATAACAACAGTTATCAAGCAAGCATACAAATGGCACCTTTTGAAGCTCTGTATGGAAAAAGCTGTAGATCACCAATATGTTGGAATGAAATAGGGGAAAAGTAATTTCTAGGCCCCGACCTTATAAGGGACTCTACAGAGAAGATCAAGCTCATTCAGGAAAGGATGAAAATGGCGCAAGATAGAAAAAAGTCTTATGCCGACAACTGAAGACGTGACTTGGAATTTCAGGTTGGAGTTCATGTATATTTAAAGGTTTCTCCAGGTCGTGGTATTCGAAGAATTGGCATTAAAGGAAAGCTAACTCCTATATTTATTGACCCATTTGAAATTCTTGAAAGAGTCGGTGAAGTGGCTTATAGATTGGCTTTACCTCCACAACTAGCAGGAGTTCATGACGTATTTCACATCTCTATGCTGAAGAAGTATGTATATGATCCTGACCATATTATCACTTATGACAATCTGGAAATTCAGAAGGATATGACATTCGAGCAAACGCCAATAAAGATTCTGGAACGAGAAGTGCGTCAATTAAGAAATAAAGTTATTCATATGGTCAAGATTCAATGGAAGAAAACATGGCCATATGAAGCAACATGGGAAACCGAGACAGCCATGCGGAAAAGATTTCCAAAACTATTTAACTGTAATTACACTCTCCACAATCCATATATTGAATTTGGGGACCAAATTCTTCTAAGTGGGGGAGGGTGTAGTGCCCCAGAATTTATATAAATAATTTTTAAATTACAAAATAATTTTTTTGGAATTTATAAAGATCTAAATATATTAATAAAGGGATTATTGAAGTAATAAGACCTTATAAAGCCCAATTGGATGGAACTAATTAACCTAGTCTATCTAATTATTATCCAAAAGGTTTAAGGACCAAGCCAATTAAGTTTGGCCCACATTCTAGAAGGTAATTAGCTTATTCACGTATTTTAAAGATAAATACTATTTTTATAAAATAATTATATGGATAGTTATCAAAAGAGTTTTATTAAAATGAAACTCTATACACGTTGAGTGTAACGGTCTATCGGGCGACCGCCACAGCCATGTGACGCACCTATGGACGAGCGTTACATCCTGCAGTTCCGTGGAGTGAAAAATAAGCCAAAATGTTGGATTTTTGCTAACTTATCTCTTAGGGATCGAGATAGGAAGACTATTAGAGGTGTTAAGGACTCTTAGAAGTTGATCTAAGCTTTAACAAGGACTCTAGAAACGATCTAATCTTCAAACCCTAGCCAAAACCCTATAAATAGGACCTAGTTCTGAACTGAGTGACCCTTACTTTTGGCTCGTGAAGAATCAAGGTAAGGAGTCATAATTTTGGGTAAGTTCTTTAGAAGCTTTTGTTTAGTATATTTTAGACTAATAGCTCTCCAAATTTCGTGCTAGAAGACCAAGCAACCAAGGAGATTGAAGCTTCCCAAGTTGCTGATTTACCATAAGAAGAGCAAGGATCAAAGGGTAGCACCTAGCATCAAATTCGAAGTTTAAAAGTCTTAGAAGAGGTAGGTTATCTCATGAATGGCAAAAACAACATGTTAGGGATAAAAGCCCTCTGATTTTGCTTGATTACATGCACGTTAGCTCATGAATTTCATGTTTTAGTAGAGACATGCATATATCTATATTCTTAGCCCAAACTAAATTAAAAAGAAACTTCCTTGTGAAATTCACAGAGAACCCATGCATGATATTCGTTTAGCCTTCATTCTATCATGTTGAAAGTTATATGTATGATTTCAGACATGATGCAAGTTGAAACTTAGGTCATTGTTATTTATTACTATCAGCAGAGGCTCTGACGGATCAGGGTAGGACCGTCACATGATATAACGGCCTTACGACCGACCGTTACACACTCTGTTATGTTTTTATTTCACTGTTGTCTCTAACGCACCAGGATAAGAGCATTACATTACTGTAACGGCCCCTCGATAGACCATCACAAGCACTGTGACGCTCTCCTGTTAGACCGTTAGACTATGTGTTCTGTCAGCCCATGACAGAATAGTAACTAGTTAAGTTAACTTATAAATAAGCCTAGTTAGCTAAGTTTTGACCTATTATTATTTCAAGTTTACTTACTAATTCATATTGTAATCTAGGCATCTTGAACTATTTTAAGTTATGTTAATTTTATGTGCCAAAACTTTATAGTTTTATAATTAAAAACATGATTTTCCAATGTTGTATTGACGGAGTTTATCTTGCTTTCACGTTGTTACATATTCTTCCTCTATCTATAGAGTCATTTTCTTTAAGTACATGACACATACTCCGATATGTTGTCCATTAGTTCACTTTGCATTATAGGAATATTATTCTTAGACATGAGGACCTCTCTATTGGATATTCCTTCCAATAGATTAAGAAATCTTGTTTCAAGGCCTCCGTAATTCTCCACGAGCCTGGGATTCCCACTAGGACGCCGAGTTGGTTGTACCATTAAAACCCATTTGATTAGATTACACTATCGATGTTTTCTGGTTCTAGCTATGTAACGGACCTATACTAGATCGTCAAGAGCACCTAACGGCCCACTATACGACCGTCACACTTCACTGAGTCTATTTTATTAGTTCTAGATTCAGACTAATGTAACGGCCCAGAACTAGACCGTCACATCATGTAACGGCCCAGTACCCGACTGTCACACTACTTGAGTACTTAACCTGAGGTTTGACCCAAGGGTTGATATTTCAAGGTTTCTAGATGACCCTTGATAATCTAGAACTTATCATATTGCTTAATGGACTTAATATAATGAATGAAAGTTAAGAAATATACCGTTATGCTACCGATTTATTTTATGAGCATAACATTGTTTAATGTCATTTTTGATTCCTCATATTCAAATTGAAGCGTTCATTCATTGATTATTATTATCTTGAAATTATTAAACTTATTACATTCTTGGCCATGCTTTATTGTTACATGCGTGGAAGTAACTTAATTTATACTTGAAGATGCGATCGAGCATTGATTGTGTTCAAGGGCTCTATACTAGTCCCCTCGGCTGATTGTCGGAAACATACTATTTTATAAACCATGGGGTATGATGCTACTGGCGTCGCATTGCGCTGGGAGTACTTTCTCTATAAATAAGTGAAAATCCACGACACGACATGACTTTCTTGCTTGAAACTCCACAGAAATTCACGAAGTACTTGCTCATAAGCAAAAGATATTGGAGTGATGATTATGTGGCTTGCTAGTACATTCTCGATACATTCTTGTTCATGAAAGGCCAATATCATGTCTTGTCACATTCTTGCTAGTTCATACTTGCTCTCATTCTATCTTACATGATTATCGGGTTACTTTGGTTTAATCGCGTGATCATCGCATTGCATGATTTTGCCTTATTCTTTAGAGCAAAAATGTTAATTAATTTAATAGTGCCTTCATGTTGATGCGAAGATACATATTGGGCAAGTGTGCTCATTACCTATTTCCAATCTTTTTCAGGAAACGGAAGTGAGTCAGGCTCGGATTCGGAATGTTCAAGTAGCAGATCCGAGAGTGAATAAAGAATGAGCGAAGACTTAGAAAGTCTACATTGTTTAGATCGAGTCAATGTAATTTTGTATTTCTTGAGTCTACTAGAGTGAAATATGATGGAAAAATAATTGTATTTGACTATTAATCATTTATGAAATAAAGTTGGAGTTTGATTAAATGTTGTGCAATTACATTTATGTGTGTGATTGTCTTGCACTCTGATCATTCTTGCTTGCAAGAGGCTTACCATGCCGGTTGTTCGCGCTCCCCGAGTTAGTCTTCCGCTGTAATAAAGGCTCGGGGCGTGACACCCGCAAAGGGAGGTTCGGATCGGGCGGAGTTTGGACGGACTCTCCCCCATCTTAAGGAAACATTCGTAAGATAATACATCAGGGGCACTTCCATTGTCAACTAGAATTCTGTCTACATTACAATGGTTTATTGTGGCCGATATGACTAGGGCGTCGTCATGCGGGGTGGTCAGCCCTTCCAGATCTTGGTCGGAGAAGACTATGACCTGCGGCTCACTTGGCGGGGCCTTGGGAGGCTCGACGGCTCGGCTCGCCCGCTCAGCATGATGCTTCCTTCCTCGGCTACTGTCCCCTCCTGATGCAGCTCCTCCAGCGATGACGTTGATGTGGACCCCGCGAGGGGCGTTGTCGATCTCCTCTGGGGCGCCTCGATCTTCCTCACGCCCAGCCACGAACCAGGACAGGTGTCCCTGGCGGACGAGGCGCTCGATCTCATCCTAGAGCTGGTGGCAATCGCCGGTATGATGCCCGTGGTCGCTGTGGAACAGGCAATGCTTGCTATGATTACAGTTTTTTGACCTCATTGGCTCGGGTTGGTGGAGAAGGCCTAAGCCTTTGATGTCTTCATATATCTCGTACACATGAGCGGTTAAGGGAGTGTACCACTCGTACTTTCAAGACGGCTCCTTGTGCTCTCCGTCTCGGTTCTGCCTTTTTCCTTGGCCCGAGCTTGACTCGAGTGCTCGCTTCTTGTCCCCCTCCCGACTTGAGCCAGTTGCTCCTAGGCATGTGCTGAGTACTTCTTCGCACTCGGCGTGGCGCAAAGCCAGAGTCACTAGCTTGGCAAGGGTCAAGGGAGGGTGGAGGACAAGTTCACGGCGGAGTTTCTCGTCCCGGGTGCCCCCGATCAGCGTGGTTATGGCCGAGGCTACATCCAGGCAGGGGATTCTCAGGGCTTCCGACTTGAATCGGTTGATGTAAGCCCGGAGTTTCTCCCCTTGCACCTCTTTGAGAGCCAATAGCCCCGCTACCGACCTCGGGGGGCCGCTACCGGTGAAACTCTCCTTGAATACTCGCCCGAATTGCTTGAAATCTCGGATGGATCGGGGGGCGAGGGCCCGGAACCATGCTTGGGCACCTTGGACCAAGGTGGTCACAAAGGCTCGGCACTTGATGGCGTCGGACGCTCCGTGAAGGGTCATCAGGGCATCGAAGCTGTCGAAGTGGTCGGCCGGGTCGCCTTGGCCGTCGTAGTACTTGAAGGTCGGAATGGAGGTTCTGGGAGATACCTCTGCCTTCAAGATGTAATCAGAGAATGAGGATTTCTCCTCATCCTCTGCCGGAGAGACGTTTTGCAAGGTGCGTAGGGCGCGCTCCTGCTCTGTGAAACGTCTCTCGAATTCTCACAGTCGGAGGGATAACTCCGGCTGTCGCCGCGTTGTATGGCTGGGGGGACTTCCTTGGCATTCTCTCGGAGCTTCGATCTCTGGGTTTGGACGGCGTGCTGCAGGTCTTCCCCTTTTCAGGGTGGAGGAGGCCTCTTGCTCTGGGGCAGGGGCTTATAAAGGTCCTCCTGACCTGTTACGAATAATATGTCGGCCTTGGAGGGTGAAGCGGCCTCCGGTGGTGTGCTGAGACACGTTCTCACGGGGAGGGCTCTCCGGAGGGGCGCGTGACCTTCCATCCCTACCCGCCTGGGTCCTCATGAGTTCCACGAGGATGTCCAGTTTTGCGTTGAGGGCTTGGAAAGCGTCAGCGCCACCGTTGAGTGGTAGCCCTATCGCCGCGGGAGGAGGGGGTAGTTCGTCGGCTGGGATGTTGGCGTTGGAGGGAGGGTTTTGTGAGGCCTGAGAGGGGCCTTCTCCCGCCGCCACCATGGCCTTTCCCCTGTCACCGGCGGACCTCCTCCCTGAACTTCTTCGCACCATACTGGCTCTTTGGTCGTTTCCCTCAGACGGCGCCAGATGAAGAGGCGTAATCTCGCGCTGGACCTGAGCTGGGGGATGATCACCGAATAGTGAACTACAAGAAAGGGAAACAGATCAGGGGGCCCAGGGATGGTTCCCTGGGGGAAACCATCCGATGCCTAAGTCAGTAGAGTAATGGTGGAAGCTATGAAGGGAGGAGAAAAAGAGAGGCGCGAGATCCCTCTACACTAAGATGGTGAAGTGGTTCCTGCTCAGGGAATTTTAGGCGTGTCTTGGGCCTTACCTTCCGCGGGAGGGAGTCCCAGGTTTAAATAGTGCGCTAGCCTTATGAGTCCCGTAAGCTGAGGAGTTTAAGGCGAGAGTTACATCCTCATCATGGGCTCTTTATGTCCTCAAAAACTCCTGCTCTTAAAGGACTCTCAACGGCAGCGTGGATAAGCAATCGTCGGTTAAACCCAAGCATGAAGGGTGCCATCCGAGGGCAATAGGCATAGCTCGGATGAAGATAGGTCGGAGTGGGCGCTGAGCGCTTGCCTTTATCCCGGTGAGGGGATAGCTCGGGCATGGTGTAGACACGCCGTTCTTGACGTTACCGTGAGTAAATCTCATATTACACTATGATACCCCAAGGCGGCCTTCACATTTTTAATTACTCTGGTGATTTCCTATTTTTATCAATTTTTTTACATTTTTTTAAATTTTTCCGTGAAAAATCATGAAAGTGTCCAGGCGCCTGGACGCCTCCATCAATGACCAAAAAATAAAAAAAATCAAAATCATGGAGGCGTCCACTTGCCTGGACGCCTCCATCAATGTAAAAATAATAAAAATAATATCAATAATCATAAAAAAATAAAACAAAAATCAAATAAAAATAATATATTTATGGAGGCGTCCAGGACCCTGGACGCCTCCATCACCTTGCTCACGGGGCCCCGCCCACCGATCGTCGATTTGTCGTGTGTGAAAAAGTCCAAAATGTGGAGACGTCCAGACAACTGGACGCGCCCATTTCCGAATCACGAGGCGCCGCTCACAAAACCACGCGTTGTGCCAAATCGCGTGCGACTTTCGGTGGAGTTCGGTGGACCTTATTGAGGCGTCCGGGACCCTGGACGCCTCCATGAAAATATTCAGAAAAAATGAATAAAAATAGAATAAAATATTATTTTTTCCCTGATAGAGGTGTCCAGGGTCCTGGACGCCTCCATCCTCCGGAGCCCTATAAATAGAGGCCCCCCCCCCCTCAGTTCTAGGGGAGCTTCTAAGAGGTCCGATAGGCTGCCGAAGCCCAGAGGCTACCGGAGTCATTTCTAACCCGTGGGGTCTTTTGTAGGTGGAGGTTCTGCCGACTTCTCGGGTGCCCGCGCTCGCAGGAGGAAGGCTATCCTCGTCCACCGTACTTCCACGTCGTCCCTACGCTACCGAAGCTCCGCCAGATCTCACTATCGGCCATCCAATAAGCCATTCTCTCCTTTTCTTTCATAGTTATCTTGCATTCATCATATCGCATCCTCCATCCCCCTTATAAGGGAGTCTTTTTTCTATTCCTACGTCGGCATAATCGCCATTCATCATAAGTATTTTCTTCCTACTCGTATCCGAGAGGGGTTTAAAAGACAACACCAACCAGGTGTGTGTCTTGCCATCATTTCGTTATTTTTATCGCAAGGATTTGAATACTACACTTTCATCTTTCTAATCCACTCGTTACTTGTTTGTCGTTGTTTTGGAAGGGTACCCAAGGAAAGCCCTCTCCGTCGGCCGGTCGAAGGGGGAGGAAGAAGCAACCCGCCATCTCCCGCTCTTGAGGTAGGCGCGATCACTTTCTTTATTTTGGGATCTTTTGGCCCCTGGCGATCACATCATGTTCTCGAGGTCGCAGTGAGTCACTTCCCCAATGGCCGTTTAAATTCTCGTTCTTATATTCTCTTTATATTCTGTTTTATTCTTATCTGCTCATATTCTCGAGGCTGCGGCGAGTCACTTCCCCAATGGCTGTTTAAATTCCCGTTCTTATATTCTCTTTATATTCTGTTATATTCTTATCTGCTCATATTCTCGAGGCCGCGGTGAGTCACTTCCCCAATGGCCGTTTAAATTTCCGTTCTTATATTCTCTTTATATTTTGTTATATTCTTATCTATTCATATTCTCGAGGCCGCGACGAGTCACTTCCCCAATGGCCGTTTAAATTCCCGTTCTTTATATTCTCCTTATATTCTGTTATATTCTTATCTGCTCATATTCTCGAGGCCGCGGCGAGTCACTTCCCCAATGGCCGTTTCAATTCTGGCTATTTGATTTCTGCACCATTCCCGTCCCCCCGAGGCCGCGGCGAGTCACTTCCCGCTATGGCCGTTTAACCCCCATATCTTGCTATATTACATTTGTCCCGCTCGCCCTGCCGGAGCAATCTCCCGTGGTGGCCCCTTCTCTCTTCTCTTATTTCTGTGTTGCAGCAAACATAAGGAGCCCGCGCGCTCCGCGTCTTCTTCGCTCCTCGAACCGCTTGACGTCGCTCACAGATTGGTGATCACGGTGGGACGTCTACTGCTTCCTTTTGGCTATCCTTGCAAGTTCAGCACCGTCCGTGCCTCTCCACCTTGGTGCCCTCGCGCGCCCCCGTTGTGCTCAGGGCAGCACTGTCAGTTGTGATTGGTTGGGTGTTTATTATATGTTAGTTATTTCTGTTGTTTTCTTACTCTATATCTCTGTCAGCATTCCATTGCATACATCCATCCCTCTTTTATATCCTTTTTCATTTTTTCTAAGGATCACCCTTTCCCAGTGAAGGAAGGACTCTCCGTTTGAGAATTCCTCTCAACGGACTAGAATCTCCTCCACTGGGACCTCCGTAAGTCCCCGACATCAAAGAATCTCCTCTTCGTTCACTGGGCTGGTTGTACCATTGAAGTTTCCCGGAGTTAGTCATCCCATTCGTGGTAAGACGAGAGACCCTAGTTGACACGGTGGTGAAACAAAAATAAACTAGGGTCTCTATTTTGTGTGAACTTCGGATCTCGCTAAAAACACACAAAAAATCATCAAAATCAAAACACAAAAAAGGTGTAAAGACATCCACTTGTTTGATAATCTCTGCTACCTGCTTGCTAGTGTATGTTTTTGCGTTCTGGGAAAACTGTGAGCATGGCTCACAAGTCTTTTGAGGAGAACCACCCTAGTCGTGGTTTGTCAGCCGACCCGCGAGTCTATGCTATGGACTCGGGTCCTTCTCATGAGCCCTCGCATGAGGTGCAGGTTATTGCCGGGGACACGTCCCCACCACAGGATATCTCTTCCTTACTGGGCGTCCTCGCCAACACGGAGCTTACCTCTAAACAGCTCCGGGCCTTCCAGGCCATTCTGAAGGGGAAATCTGTTTCCCCCACGCCCCAGGAATCAACTCCGGCCATCGCACCTCTCCAAGAGTCTGTGCAGGCCATTCCATCTCCTTCATTGGCACAAGCCATCCAGTCTCCCTCGCTTCAAGGACAAGTGAGCCAAAAACCACCCTCATTCCAATTCCCATCACAATCTCAAACTCCCGTTGTTCCCCACATACCGCTTCAGCCGGGGCTGACTGTCGGCGGTCCGACAGCTCCCTCTCATTCGGGGTTCCCCCCTCAAGTCTCCGAGAGACAATTTCTCCCCCAGTGGCAAGTGCCACCTTCACCTCCAGAGGAGCTCGCCCAATTGCTCCTCAATAGGTTCAATCGCATGGACGAGCAGTTTCAAAATCTGAGAAGAATGGTGGACGTGAAAGCCACCCCGGAGGTTGCTTTGCCAATCCTTCCCGTCATTCATCTTCCTCCCTCCGAAATGCCCACATACTGCAGATACAATGGTACCGGCAACCCCTTCATTCACCTCAAGGATTTCATGTATGAGTCCTCCTATTGGCAAAACGATCAGAGGTCCCTGGCATACCTCTTTCGGAGATCATTGGATGGTCCCGCGCTAGAGTGGTTCTATTCTTTGGAGCCCCGCGAGGCCGAGAATTATGAAATAGTCCAGAGAAGGTTCTTGAAGAAATATAGGGATAGGGTCGGTCCCTCACTCTCCATTACCGACCTAGCGGCCGAAAAGATGAAGCCCGACGAGGATTTTGTCCGCTATGCTGATAGATGGAGGTCTCTGGCGGAAAGAATAAGGGATACCCTCTCCGAGCCCGAACAAGTGAAGATGATTGTGTCTAATGCAACCCCATAGTTCAGACACGTCCTGGCCATGAATAAACTTACTACAATGGAGGAACTCTATGAAAGGGCCCGGTACATCCAAACCCAGTTAAAAGACTCCCCCATTATGAACATGTTTGAATCGCCGAAGCCCAAAGTGGTCAGAAAGACAGGCGCTGGTGTCCAGGGCAGAGCCACAGAAGGGGTCGTGACAAATGAGCAAGTGGGTGCGGTCAACAATGCCAACTATGCAGTCAACCCAAGGCCTCCACAAATGCCCCGACTTCCCCTCCAACCAGGTCCTTTCCCTCTTCGTCCTCCACCCCAAAATAATCCACCCCAGGATAATATGCCTCCATTACGTCAACCCCAGCAACAACAACCACAACCTCAGCAACAACAACCACCGCTTCAGTACAACCAAGTTCCACCCCCGGGGAATTATGGTCCCCAACAGCAACAAAGGAGGCCGGTCGGTCCCAAGAGAGCCTACTATCCACCGTTGCCAGAAACTCTAGCGGATATTTTCAACGCCCTCATGGCCTCAAACATACTTGTGCTACCCAGGGAAAGGCCCGTGTGGCCCCCGAATGTTGATACCTCCAAATACTGCGTCTACCACAGGCAGCCAGGACACACAGTAGATTACTGCTTCCATTTCAAAGATTACATCCACGATATGAATGATGAATATCAAATAGATTGGGAAGAAAAGAGACGATACGTCACCGCTCTCAAGGCTAGGAGACCTCCTCATAGGCCACAGCAGCAGTTACAACAGCAGCAGCAACCACAACAACAACAACAGCCTCAGCAGGCCCCACAACAACAGCCCAACATGGGCATAATCCAGAATCCATTACCGGAGCACCAACAGCCTAATCACCAGGTCAACCCCATCTCCTCCTTCCCGGAAGTCGGGAGAGAGCAGGTGTGGCATCCGGAAAGTACCTCTATTCTTTCTTCCTCCAACCCTATCGTCATGCAACCCCCTCGCCTTGCCCGGGTAGCACCTCTCTCTCACCAACCCGCGTCAGTACCGCCTCCACCGTTTCCACTGCCATTACGCCCCCTCATTCGCACCCCAATGACCTATCAGCCAACACTCTCCACTACGCCTTCACACCCTCTCATCTTCTCTCACTCCCCCACTTTACCATCCACCTCTACCACATTTACCCCTACACCTTCTAAACCCCTTATCATCCGTCAACCATACATAACCCCGTCTTTCTCCACCATATCACCACTAATGCCTTCAAAACCACTCATTACCCATCACCCACCTCAAAATCATTGCCCGCTTCAATCCCTACCCACTTCTACTTCATCTCCACCTCCACCTTCCAGACCCCTTATCCTTCATAATCCGTGTGATATCCTCTCTACCTCCACCATGCCTCCACCTAACAAACCCCTCATCAGAATCCCTGCTCCCGTCATCACCCCTGCTTCATCAACCATTCCTCCACCACTACCCCTCAAATCCCTGTTAAAACCCACTGTTACCCCCACAGAGGTACAAAAGCCGCAGGCAATGGTGCTCCGGAGTGGAAGGATTTTCCACAGGGTTTTCCCCCACAACAGTCAGAATCCTGAGCAATCTCAGCCAGAGAAGGATGATGGAGAACAACCAGAAAGAGCTATCACTGGAACAAAGTATGATCTATTGAAACACTTGGACAAGACACCTGTTCGGATCTCCATCCTGGAGCTACTTCAAAGATCCACATCCCACCAGGCGGCCTTGATGGAATATCTTCAAAAAGTTATGGTTAATGAAGACCTCCCCGTGGAGAAGATTTCAACCGTCCTGACCCCAACAGACACACAACCGGCCATCATGTTCCACAACTACGAGCTCGCTCCCAAGGAAGCTCGGAAATATGCATTGTGCATTTCAATAAAAATTAATGGGGTATTCATAAACCCGTGTCTTGTGGACACGAGTGCGTCCATAAATGTGATCTCCATGGACACCCTTCAGTTGTGTGGGGTCAACGAGGAACAAATAAGACCTTCCTCGATCACGGTCACGGCTTATGACAATAGTAAAAGGCCGCCACAGGGGATGATTATTCTGAAGGCAGAACTAGGCCCCATGTCAATTCTCATGGAATTCCATGTCCTCGACATGGACCCCACATTCAAGGCTATACTGGGTCGCCCTTACATCGAAGCCATGGACGATGTGCCTTCCACCAACCATCAGTGCCTGAAGTTTCTTTACAATGGGAGGATTATTAAAGTGGTCAGTACACCTGTCCTTCACATAGTGGATGCTATCAACACCTCTCTGCCCTCTGTTTGGCCGTCTCATCGGCCCATATTGTCACTACTGGACATACGTGATTCATCTCACGTTCCACTAGCACCAAAGGAGCCGGTCAGGGCAACCGCAACATCATGTCTCCCTTTTCACTCCAAAGGTTGGGAGATTATGAGGAACATCGGCTATCAACAGGGTAAAGGTTTGGGCGCACAGTTACAGGGTAGGCTCAAACCGCCAAAGGAAATTAGGCCGAACCGCAGGTTTGGCCTAGGCTTCAAAGGACCGTTCAAGGCGGATTGGAAGCCCCTCACATGGACTCTATCAAACCACTTCAACAGAGGGCCCGTTGTTCAGATGGGAGATTACCCACGAGAAGCATATGAGGGATCACATGCTGTATATTTGGCTAAAAAATATCTGAGGATCACCAAAAGAGGCAAGATCAAAGATCCAGAATGCGAGTGGAACAAAAGGTTCGACATACGGGATATTTTCGTTGCACTGGAAAGGATGTTCTCGTCTCCCCAGCTTGAAGGACCACCATTGATCTCCGGAATACCAGAGAATATTACCACTCTTGCCAAGGTTCCAAACTATCATCGTCCTCGCCAGAAGGACCCTGTCATCGACGGATCTTCATCCGTCCTCAACATTACCGTCGACTGCTCATTAGCCGCCATCTTCTCCATCCACTCGTCTCAGCCTTTGCCGATATTTTCTTCCTGGGCCAGACAGTTATCTGATGATCTTCCCAGGTCCCCTTCTTTGCTTACATACCTACGCGGGCTTTTCAACCCGCGCTAGGTCTTCAACCATGATCTGCTCTATGAGCCTCGCAATCCTCTAGCCATAACCACTTTTCTCTCTCCTCCGATCTCTTTTCATTGTTTTATCATCAAAAATGAAAACGAAAAAAAAAAGTCAATTTTCAAACTCCTCAACAGCACATCTTCGTTGAGGAAACCTCCTACATCTCCCACGGGTGCGTCCCGCCCTGCGGACCACCCGTCCAAGGTCCGATGAGCGACCTTTTCTACCCCTCCTCTGAGGGGTCTTCTCCTGTACATTCTACACCATCCTCTTCGTCTTCCTCTTCTTCTGTAAATATTGTCAGTCAATCTAGGAATGATAGGTCAAGGGTAGTACCTAGGAAGAAATCCAAGGGTAGGCAGATCCCTCGTCGATTCCTTCTGGATTTAGCCGCCAGGTGTCAAGCCCTTCTTGCCATCCCCCAGTTGTTAGAAAATCCCATCCGGCTACCGAAAATAGAATGTGAGGGCGACTGTGCATTTGATGAAGGGTATGGAGTCTACGAGATCACGGATGAAGAATGTCCCACTGAAGATGAGGGTGAAGAATATAAGGATGCGGCGGGCGCATACGCTAGTGGAATAAAGAGATTCGACGAGCCGTCAACCGCCATAGAAGAATCCACCAAAGAAGTCAACTTGGGAACTGAGGAAGACCCTAGGATCATCCTCATAAGTGACAATCTACCACCCTCTGAAGAAAAGGTATTAATTGAAGTTCTCAAGGAATATAAGGACACGTTTGCATGGAGCTACGAGGATATGTCGGGTCTAGATTCAACCTTGGTCGAACACCGTTTAACCCTAAAACCAGGGTCCGTCTCGGTAAAATAAAGGTTAAGGCGTTTCCACCCTCAGATGGCTTTGAAAATGAAAGAAGAGGTCGATAAGCTCCACAAAGTCAGGTTCATTAGAGTCGTCCTTTATCCTCACTAGGTGGCGAACATTGTCCCGGTCATGAAGAAAGATGGGAAAGTCAGGATTTGCATCGACTTCCGGGACCTTAACCGCGCGTGTCCAAAGGATGATTTTCCCTTGCCTCACATTGATGTGTTGATCGATAACACTGTAGGTTATGAGACCCTCTCATTCATGGATGGATTTTCAGGATATAATCAAATTCGTTTGACAGAAGAGGATTAGGAGAAGACGTCATTCACTACCCCTTGGGGAACATACTATTACGTGGTCATGCCGTTTCGGTTAAAGAATGCTAGAGCTACTTACCAAAGAGCTATGATGGCCATATTTCATGACATGATGCACATATACCTGGAAGTGTATGTGGATGACTTGTTGGTGAAATCAAGGACCACAATGGAACATCCAGAAATTTTGGCTAAGGTCTTGCAGAGGTCAAGGGAGTTCCAATTGAAAATGAACCCGAAGAAGTGTGTGTTTGGTGTGTCGTCGGGTAAATTACTGGGTTTCATTGTGAGTAAAAGAGGGATCGAGATAGATCCCGACAAAGCTAAGGCTATCAGGGATATGTCGCTTCCCAAGAATTTGAGGGAAGTCCGAGGTTTAATCGGGAGGCTGTAGTTTATTCGTCGGTTTGTGTCCCAACATTCACAAAGGTGTAGACCTCTCTACGAATTGACCAAGCCAGGAGTAGAATTCCACTGGAATTCTAAATGTCAGAAAGCTTTTGAAGGGTTGAAGCAATATCTGGCTAGTCCACCCGTTCTCATTCCACCCAAACTAGAAAAACCTCTGATCCTTTACGTCACAGTCTTGGATGACTCCGTGGGAGCCGTCCTCGCACAAGCTGATGAAGAAGGCAAGGAACGGGCAACCTATTACTTGTCCAAACTTCTCAATCCCTGTGAGCAGAAGTACACCGTCATGGAGAAAACCTGTGCTGCCCTCGTTTGGATAGTGCAGAAATTGAAGCACTACTTCTTGGCTCATGAGGTCCACTTGATTGCTCGAATGAATCCTATCAAATTCCTTCTAGAGAAATCCGTCCTTACGGATAGGCTAGCACACTGGCAAAGTTTTCTCTCTCAGTTCGACATCACCTACATCCAGCAAAAGGTGATGTGGACACCAAAAATTGCATGCACAGATATCCAGCTCAGCCCAGCATTAACAACGGCACTGAGTGAAGAATCCCCGGAGGGACTGGTCATCCGGACTCCCCAAATATGCACACTGCCATGAAGCCGTCTCCGGAGTCACGACAGTGAAGAGAAATCAACCACCAAGAGACCCCACAATCCATGGGCCTCGAAGAAAATTAAATGGGCCACAACTTGTGCTCACAACGGGCTCAGAACTGCCCATTTTAGCCCTTCAGTGGCACAGCCTTTTGGCACTTCAGTGGTACACCCCTTGGGCCTTCAGCGGCACAGCCTTTTGGCCCTCCAGCAGTACACCCCTGGGCCTTCAGCGGCACGCCCTTGTGCCCTTTCAACGGCACACCCTGCAAGCCTTCAACGGCACACTATTTCAAGCCTTCAACGGCACACTATTTCAGGCCTTCAACGGCACACTATTTCAGGCCTTCAACGGCACACTATTTCAAGCCTTCAACGGCAAACTATTTCAAACCTTCAACGGCACACTATTTCAAGCCTTCAACGGCACACTATTTATGGCCTTCAGTGGCACGCCCATTTGGGGCTTCAGCGGCACGCCCATTTGGGGCTTCAGCGGCACGCCTTTTTGGCCCTCCAGTGGCACACTTATTGAGCCCGCCAGCGGTACAGCGCGAAGGCGTTTCAACGGCCGAACGACGTGAAGCCCATGCCCTACGTATCCTTGGCGCGCAGTGAGCTGTCCGAGGTGTCAACCAACGGTTGGGCCACGCAGGCTACTCCCCTGACAGCTAGGACAGGGGAAGTCAAACCCCATCATCACCAGCCGCTTCCCACCCTCGACGACCGTGCTCGAGGGCTCCCGCTGTTGGGGGTATAAAACCCCTCCCATTCCAGAGAAGAAAGAAAAAGGAGGACAGACGGAGAAGAGACCCAGAGGCAGAGACGAATAGAGGGGGTTGCATACGAGAAGAAGAAGAAGAGAGAAGAAAAGGGAGAGGGCTCCGGCGTGGAGTCTTCCGACATCCACCAGGCAACGAGAAGAGAGTAAGAGAGAGAGAGGGCTTGATGTAGTAGGGGACGGTGGGGGAAAGAGCAGTGGACTATCGTCCCTGCTTCGATCCCCAACACCTCCTCCTCTTTTGTTTCTCTATTTTCCCCCTCTCTATTCCTTTGTTCTTAGGTTTTCTTCTTGCCTATAGCCTTAGCTCAGGCATGTTTTGTGATGTATACGGGTGGATACGGCCCTTTATTTCAGATGAATGAAGATCTCCCCCCCTCAGTGGGTTTTCTCTTTGTCTCATTGTTTTGGGCCGCAGTGCGTTTGATCATTTTTCGCTTCGCTTCCCGGTGTTTTCCTTAACTCCTCCTGCCGACAGTTTCCTCCGGACACCGCACCACCTCGGGTGGTATGAGGTCGTGAGCCTTTCCCGTGCACAGCCCCTCCGCGTTGTGATCTTCTGGTAGAAGCCCACCTGCAAGTCCCTTGCCTGCCCTTTGAGCCACCTCCCAAAAATCTTTTCCTCGTGGGCTTGATCAGCCCAATGCCCCTGCCCCATTAGCACGCCAGCCCCTTTTGGGGGCCTTGCCTGGTGCGCTTGCACCCCCGTCCAGCGGTACACCTTCTGGCTCCTTGGCCGGCACACCCTTCTGCGCCTTCAGCAGCACACCTGCACTTTCCCATAGCGGCACACCCTTCCGGCACCTTGGCCGGCACACCCATAGTAGCCCTCCAGCGGTATACCTCCCCTTGGTGCTTCAGCGGTACGCCTGGCCTCTCCCTAGTCCGGTACACCCCTCAAGCACCCTGTGCTCGTCCTTGGCCGGTACGCCTTGGCTAACCCCCAGTCCACCCTATCCAGTCTTAGAGGTCTCCCACTCGTTGTTTTCTCCGAGGTTTTCTGAAGTTTCATTAAAGGTGCTACCGCCTTTGGGTGCCCACCTCCAGTTGACGGGTTCCGCCACTCCCTGTGGGCGCGTTCCCTTTATCTCCCTTACGCTCGGGTCAAGGGGAGATGCTGCCGAATTTTTGCTAGAAACGATAACATATTAAAAGGATAAAAGGAAGCAACCAACAAATGGAACAACAAAATATTATAAAGAATAGGCTGTGAGGAAAAGGAGGAAAGACTTGTATAAAACTACTCAAAACCCAAAGAAAAGAAGAAAAGAAAATCCTTAAAGCATGTAGAAGGGGAGTGGGCCTTCATCGGTACGTCTGTTCCAGCCTTCACCGGTGCACCCTATTAGCCCTTCAACGGCACACCTTCTTGGCTCCTCACCAGCACACTCCTCCTCCGTTTCAACCTTCCCCTCACCGGTACACTCCCATCCTTTTTCGCCGGTACACTCCCACCGTCTCTCCCTCACCGGTACACACCTCCTCACCATCCCACTCTCTTTCTTACTCTCCCTCTCACCGGCACACTCCATTCCCCCCCTCACCGGTACACTCTCTCCCTCACCATCATACTCTCTCCCCCCACCGGTACACCCTCTGTCTCTCCCTCATCTATCTCCCTGTCTTACCTCTTCTTCCACCGTCTCCCAGAAATAGAAACCAATGTACAGACTTGGCAGGTTGAGGCACGAACGCAGCAACAAGCAATGTACAGACTTTGAGCTGCAATGTGTAGACTTCGAGCTGGTCAACGTACAGACTTTGAGTTGGCCAATGTGTAGACTTTGAGCTGCAGCCAATGGCCAATGTACAGACTCTGAGCTGCAATGTACATACTTTGAGCTGCAATGTATAGACTTCGAGTTGGCCAACGTACAGACTTCGAGCTGGCCAATGTATAGACTTTGAACTCCAGTCAATGGCTGATGTATAGACTTTGGGTTGGCTGACGTACAGACTCTGAGCTGTAATGTACATACTTCGAGCTGCAATGTATAGACTTCGAGTTGGCCAACGTACATACTTCGAGCTGGCCAATGTATAGACTTTGAACTCCAGCCAATGGCTGATGTATAGACTTTGGGTTGGCTGACGTACAGACTTTGAGCTGTAATGTACAGACTTTGAACAATGTATAGACTTTGGGTTGGCCAATGTACAGACTTTGGACTGGCCAATGTATAGACTTTGACCTCCAGCCAATGGCTAATGTACAGACTTTGAGCTGCAATGTACAGACTTTGAGCTATAATGTACAGACTTTGAACAATGTATAGACTTTGGGTTGGCCAATGTACAGACTTTGGACTGGCCAATGTATAGACTTTGAACTCCAGCCAATGGCTAATGTACAGACTTTGAGCTGTAATGTACAGACTTTGTGCTGGAATGTACAGACTTTGAGATGTAATGTATAGACTTTATGTTGGCCAATGTACAGACTTTGGGCTGGCCAATGTATAGACTTTGAACTCCGTCCAATGGCCAATGTGTAGACTTTGGGTTGGCTGATGTACAGACTTTGGGCTGCAATGTATAGACTTCGAACTGCAGCCAATGGGCAACGTACAGACTTTGAGCTGCAATGTATAGACTTTGAGCTGGCCAACGTACAGACTTTGGGTTGGCCAATGTATAGACTTTGAGCTGCAATGTACAGACTTTGAGCTGCAATGTATAGACTTTAAGCTTGCCAACGTTCAGACGTTGAGCTGGCCAATGTATAGACTTTGAACTGCAGCCAATGGACAATGTATAGACTTTGAGCTGCTACCAATGCACAATGTATAGACTTTGGGTTGGCCAGTGTATAGACTTTGAGCTGGCCAACGTACAGACTTTGGGCTGGCCAATGTATAGACTTTGAGCTGCAATGTGCAGACTTTGAGCTGAAGGATGTACAGACTTTGTATGCAGCAACCAGACGATGTACAGACTTCGGGTCGCAGCGACCAGCCAATGTATAGACTTTGGGCTGAGGGACGTACAGACTTCGTGTGTGCTAGTAGCCAGTGTACAGACTTTGAGTTGCAGTAAATGGACGATGTACAGACTCTGTGCGTGTGCTAGCAGACGATGTACAGACTTCGAGTTAGCCCGACACGCCCGCCAACTCCCTCCCCGGCATACTCTCTTGGCGCTTCTCCGGCACCCTCTAACCTACCCGGTACACTCTCCCAGCCCCTCTCCGGTACGCTCTCCCAGCCTTCGCCGGTACACCCTTTCTGCCCCCAACGGCCCACTTTTCCTTCCAAAATAAATATATATAAACATATATAAATATGTCATGATAATGATAATAATGATAATAAATTAATAAAAATTATGATAAATAAATAAACCTGAATATATATATATATATATATGAGAAATAAACAAAAAAATGTGAAATAATAATAATAATAGTAAAAAAGGAAAGGGAAAATATAATAGTGATAATAATAAACAAAATGGAGAAATCATCCAGAATAAATACATAAAAGGGAAATAACCAATAAAATATATATGCACATAATTTAAGGCCCAGATAAAGAAAATGGTAAAATCTATGTTGCAGCCCCGTCTCTCCCGTGACCCGATGCTGAAGGAACAACAATGCCGCCCTTTCAGGTTGGGCCCGAGTCTTGGGAATTATCCTTTCATGGCCAGGCCCCGACCTAGTCTTGGGCCGACATTCCAATCAGACCGGACTCGTTCCTCAGGCCAGATCCCCTCCGAGCCACTACTAAAATTGTCGCACGTTTGGCAAACATTTGAACGGGTTCGCCTCGGTTTTCACCGCGTTTCTATCATGGACCTGTGTCTGAACATGAAAAGACCCGTGAGCAACCAACATGGCCGACGGCTCCTACCCCGACGTGGTCATGACCCAGCATTGCTCTGGGCCGATAGCTCGTCAAATCGGATTCACCCTATCGGGATTCGTTCCCGCCCTTTTATTGAAATTGCCGTAAACTCGTCATACACTTGTACGGGGTTGTTCCTATCCACGTCGCACCTTTAATATGGACCCTTGTCCGAATATCAAGTGGTCCACAAGTGACTGACAAAAATCTGAATAGAACGAGATGGCTCCTGTCATCCCTGGACCCTATATACGGGAATATCAATAAGGCCTTTGTGGGCTGTGCTTGGACCTCGGGTCCGTCCCGATTATGGTCATTGTCTGACCCACGCCCTTGGCCTATAGCTCGCTTCCTTCGAACATGTTTTGGGTTTTGGAATCTAGTCCCGAGACTCTTCCCCGTTGCCCTCCGGCACCGGGAACATTAATGATGTCCACGCAAGCCCCGTTTGGACCGCGGGAGGCGCCCCCGGTATGGTCCCGACTCGATCTCGCATCGGGCCAATAAATTCGCTAGTTTTCTGCTACACTAATCGAGATTTAACCGAATATTTTCAGTGTCTCGGAATAATGTATTTGCCGTATCACAGCATACATATGTGCCAGGTCCTCCTGCGACGATTATGATACTCTCAAGCCGGACACCCGTCTAAATATTAAACGGTCTCTCGAATGACCGACACGTTTCGAACGTCCGCTTCCCTAGACACAGGCCCTTTCAGCCGATTCAAGGGATATTCTCTCGTTGCCCCTTGGCACCGAAAATATTAATGACGCTCATGCAAGTCTTGTTTCGACCGCGGGGGGCCCACCGCAGTATGGTCGCAGCTTGCTCTTGCACCGGGCCAACAGATTTACTGGTTTTTGACCGCTCCAATCGAGGCTCAGCTGAACGTTTTCCGCTCTTCCGGTTTTCCTGCGACAACCGCGATTTTCTCGAGCCGGACATTCGTCCGAACATTAAATGGTCAGTACATGACCGACATGATCGTGAATGTTTTCTTCTTACCCTCATATGGGGGTTTCGATACTTCCTAATAGACCTTTCGTGCAATTAATTTCTTGGCCATGAGGCCCTGAATCTCGGTGATTAATCAAGGGTGTTCCCTCGTATGGGGGATGTAAATGACGCCGTGATATGGCGCGACGGGTGTTGGTCCCGACACGAACTATACAATCGTCTGACGAAGTCAGATCGAGCGCACCATAGGCTCTTCGGGGCCCGAATAAATTGTCACTTCGGTGACTGGCACGCCCACGCACTTAATAGACAAACCACTTGAACAAGCGAATTTTAGTGCGTCCACAAGTCTGGCACGCCCGGTGGGACTAAACCACCCTTCATCTCTTCGCCGGGATTCAGGGCCTCATAGCCCCCTAATAAACGATGTTTGCCTGCTTTGATGAATTGCAGGTGCTGTCTCCGCCAGTCCTATAAAAAAAAAGAGAAGCCAGACTCGGTGCAGCTGCCTTCGTGGCCTCGAGGACGTTGCTTCGAAGCATATGCGGCTTCCAGGAATCATGAGAGCTGTTATAAAAAGGGGAAGAGAAGGGAAGAGAAAGAGAAGAGAAGGGAGGGGAAATCAAACCCTCCCCTTTTCCTCAAGAAGAAAGGGAAGAAAAGAAGAAAAGAAGAAGAGAAGAAAAGGAGAAAATAAGAAAAGAAGAAAAAGAGAAAAGAAAGAAGCAAAAAAAAAAGAAGAGAAAGAGTCGGCGAGAGAGGGCTGCACGGCCACGCCTGTCGAGACCCGTGCTGAATTAAGATTACCATTGTGGGGTTGATGCGGTGGAGCGAACCACTCATCCCCTCCCTGAGGGGGTGAGCGCTCTCCTGCACCTCCACCCTGGTCAATCATACAAAAAGGGGGAGAAATAAAGAAGAAAGGAAGAAAAGTTGGCCAGCATCACCGACTGAAAGAGCAAGAAGAAACCTGGCATCCCGCCCGACTCTAGGAGGTCCCGAGTCCGCGGTGCAATGACCCCACTCGTTCCTCCTTCCTGCTGCCTCCATCCGGCACAAAACGGCCCCCGAGTGGTTGTTAAAAGACCCAGCGAGCCACAATTGTAGCTTGGTGAATGGTTGCCCGCTGTGGGGAATGCTTTACAGCAATGAGGCCAAGCATGGCCACCACTCCCGAAGAGAGCATGCACATACCCCACCATGGGGGATGAGAAGAAGATATATACCCTGCTACGGGGGCATAGGAGGCAAAAAAAGAAATACACCCCATTCCCAGGGGCACATGAAGAGAATCTGCCCCGACTGAGGGGCACACAAAGCAAAAGCTACACCCCGACTTCGGAGCATTTGAAGGAGAATCCGCCCCGACCTGGGGACGTAAGAAGAAATAGAGCTGCACCCCGGCTTAGGGGCATCTGAAGGGGAAATACACCCCGATATGGGGGCACCTGAAGCAAGAAACATACCCCGCCATGGGGGCATAAGAAGAAAAGAATTAACCCCGGCCTGAGGACACACAAAAAGAGAAACTCACCCTGGCTTATGGGTATATGAAGAAGGAACGTACCCCGGCCTAGGGGCATAAGAAACAAAAGCACACCCCATGCTAGGGACATATGGAGAGGAATGCGCCTCGCCCTGAGGGGCAAAAAAAAAAGAGTATAAGAATACACCCTGGCTTAGGGGCATTTGAAGAAGAAACATATCCCGCCAGGGGGCATAGAAGTCATGAAGAATACGCCCCGGCTTAAGGGCATTTGAAGAAGTCACATCCCGCCTCAGGAGCATGAGAAGCAGCAAGAATACACCCTGGCCTAGGGGTATTTGAAGAAGAAATATGCCTCGCCTGGGGGCATAGAAGCCGTAAAGAACACGTCTCAGCTCAGGGGCATTTGAAGAAGCTACATCATGTCTTGGGAGTATAAGAAGAAAAGAGTCCACCCCATCTTAGGGGTATTTGAAGAAGAAACACACCCCACTATGGGGGCATAGAAGCCATAAAGAATACGCCCCGGCTTAGGGGTATTTGAAGAAGAAGGATACCCCGTCTCGGGGGACATTGCAAGCAGCGATACACCCTGCTTGGGTGCACAGGAAGCAAACCACACCCCACTCCTGGGGACACATAAAGAGAGTACACCCCGCCATGGGGGCACATGAAGAGAATCCACCCCGACTCGGGGGTACATGAAGCAACAAAGAATATGCCCCGCCTTAGGGGAATCTGAAGAAGAAACATACACCCCACCAACGGGGGCACAGGAGCCGTCGAGAATCCACCCCACTTTGGGGGCACAAGAAGCAGACATTCCCTAGCATGTCGGGGCAGAAGAAGATGAATCCCCCTTGGGGGCATATAAAAAAAAAAAGCAAAGATACACCCGGTGCCCGGCGCACATAAAGAGAAAGGCACCTCCCTCTGGGGGCACAACAAGCAACAAAGATACACCCCATTCCCAGGGGCACATGAAGAGAAATACACCCCTGCTCCAGGGGCATATGAGACAAAACTATACCCCGATTTAGGGGCATTTGAAGCAAAGACTTCACCCCGCCTCAAGGGGGGGGGGGGCATAAGAAGCCAAGAAATATACCCCGCCACGGGGCAACGGAGGCAAAATGCATTCCCCCCGGGGGCACATAAAGCAACATACCCCTCGCCTCGGTAGCATATGAGGCCAAGAAGTTACATCTCGGCTCGGGAGCATAAGAAACAAAAGATATACCCCACGTCCGGGGCATATGAAGCCAAGAAACACACCCCCGTCTCGGGGGTATTTTAAGAAGAAGCATACCTCACCTCGAGGGCCTAGAAGCTATAAAGAACACGCCCCGACTCAGGGGCATATGAAGAGAAGTCCACCCCGGCCTAGGGGTATTTGAAGAAGAAGCATGCCCCGCCAGGGGACATAGAAGCCATAAAGAATACGCTCCGGTTTAGGGGTACTTGAAGAAGCTACATCCCGCCTTGGGAGCATGAGAAGAAAAGAGAATCCACCCCGGCTTAGGGACCTTTGAAGGAGCATACCCCAGGCTCGGAGTCCATGAAGCAACATGCACCCCCCCGGGGGGGACATCTGAAGCAGAACAAACAACATCCCCCGGCTTAGGGAAGCATATGAAGAGAGGAATACACGCCGATATGGGGGCACGTAAACAAAGAAGAAGAATTCACCCCGCATCGGGTGCATAAAAAGTAAGAACCACACCCCACATCAAAAGCGGCAATACACTCCACTCTGGGGGCACTAGAAGCGGAATACACCCCGTGCCGGGGGCATATAAAAAAAAGGGGATACCTCACTCTGGGGCATCAGAAGCAGCAATACGCCCCACCTTGGGGGCATCAAAAGCAGCAATACACCCCACCTTGGGAGCATAAGAAGCAAACATCCCCCCCGGTGTGTCTGGGAAGAAGAAAAGAATTCACCCCGGCCTAGGGGTATTTGAAGAAGAAGCATACCCCGCCAGGGGACATAGAAGCCATAAAGAATACGCCCCGGTCTAGGGGTATTTGAAGAAGAAGCATACCTCGCCTCGAGGGCCTAGAAGCTATAAAAGCGCATGCCCCGACTCAGGGGCATATGAAGAGAAGTCCACCCCGGCCTAGGGGTATTTGAAGAAGAAACATACCCCGCTAGGGGGCATGGAAGCCATAAAGAACACGCCCCGGCTTAGGGGTATTTGAAGAAGATACATCCCGCCTCGGGAGCATAAGAAAGAGAAGAATACATCCCATCTTAGGGATATTTGAAGAAGAAATATACCCCGCCAGGGGGCATAGAAGCCATAAAGAATATGCGCCGGCTCAGGGGCATTGGAAGAAGAAACATACCCCGCCTAGGGGACGTGGAAGCAAAGAGACAGAGTACACCTCCACCCGGGGGCGTAAAGAAGCAAAGAGACATACATCCCGACCTGGGAGCACATGAAGAAAGAATATACCCCGACCTAGGGGCGTCAGAAGAAGAAACATACGCCCCGATCCAAGGACATAAGAAGCAAGAGAATACGCCATATGAAAAGGGTATAAGAAACATGAAGAATGTACCCCAGCCTAGAGGCACAAAAAAGAGACACACTCCGCCCTTGGCGCATAAGAAGCAGAAGCACCTACCCCAACCTGGGGGCACAAAAATACACTCCGCCCTTGGCGCATAAGAAGCAGAAGCATCTACCCCGACCCGGGGCACAGAAACAAAGAGACATACATCCCGATCCGGGAGCATGAGAAGAAAGATATACTCTGCCCAAGTGGCATTTGAAGAAACAACATACCCTGCGTCGGGGGCACAGAAGCCGTAAAGAGATACACCCCCGCCTCAGGGGGGCGTAAGAAGCAAAAGACACACTCCACTCTGGGGGGCATAAGAAGCAAAAGATACACCCCCGTCCAGGGGGCATTTGAAGAGAGCTACGCCCCGTACCAGGGGCATATGAAGAAGAAACATAGCTCGCCTCGAGGGCCTAGAAGCCATAAAGAACATGCCCCGGCTCAGGGGCATATGAAGAGAAGTCCACCCTGGCTCAGGGGTATTTGAAGAAGAGACATACCCCACCTGAGGGCATAGAAGTCGTGAAGAGTATACCACACCATGGGGGCATTTGAAGAGAGCTACACCCCGCCTCGGGGGCATTAAAAAAAAAACACACCCTGGTCTGGGGACATAGAAGCCAAAAAAATACACCCCGCCTGGGGGCACAGAAGCGAAGAGGCAAAACACACCCCCCTCAAGGGGGATGCACACCAAATGAAGCTACGCCCCAACCTAGGGCACATTAAGAGAAAAAAACAGCAGAGTAAAGAAAAAGACACATGAGGCAGACGTGGTCTTCGAGCCCGCCTCATCACACAAAAGAAAAGAAGAAAAGAAAGAATACACATGAGGCAGACGTGGTCTTCGAGCCCGCTTCATCACACAAAAGAAAAGAAGAAAAGGAAGAAAAGACACATGAGGCAGACGTGGTCTTCGAGCCCGCCTCATCACGCAAAAGAAGAGAAGAAAAGGAAGAAGAGACACATGAGGCAGACGTGGTCCCTGAACCCGCCTCTTCACATAAAAGAAGAAGAGCAGAACCAAAAGAAGACACATGAGGCAGATGTGGTCTTCGAGCCCGCCTCATCACACAAAAGAAGAGAAGGAAAGAAAGAATGCACATGAGGCGAACACGGTCTCTTCACCTGCCTCTCTACAAAAAAAGAGAGAAAGAGTCACGAGGCGAACATGGTCTCTGCACCTGCCTCTCTACAAAAGAAGAAGAGAAGAAAAAAAAAGAGAGTCACGAGGCAGATGCGGTCTGTGCACCCGCCTCTCCATGAAAGAAGAAGAGAAGAAGAGAAAGAATAATCACGGGGTGAACACGGTCTCTGCACCTGCCTCTCCATGAAAGAAGAAGAGAAGAAGAGAAAGAACAATTACGGGGCAAACATGGTCTCTGCACCTGCCTCTCTACAAAAGAAGAAGAGAAGAAAAAAAGAGAGTCATGAGGCAGAAGCGGTCTTTGCACCCGCCTCTCCATAAAAGAAGAAGAGAAGAAGAGAAAGAACAATCACGGGGCGAACACGGTCTCTGCACCCGCCTCTCCATAAAAGAAGAAGAGAAGAAGAGAAAGAACAATCATGGGGTGAACATGGTCCTTGCACCTGCCTCTCCATAAAAGAAGAAGAGAAGAAGAGAAAGAACAATCACGGGGCGAACATGGTCTCTGCACCTGCCTCTCTACAAAAGAAGAAGAGAAGAAAAAAAGAGAGTCACGAGGCAGACGCGGCCTTTGCACCTGCATGTCCATAAAAGAAGAAGAGAAAGAACAGCCAACGGGGCGTTAAACCAAAAAAATATTCAGCCATCGGGGCTTCAAGCCGATAGATATTCTGCCAACGGGGCGTTAAACCGGAAAATATTCCGCCGACAGGGCGTTAAACCAAAAAAAAATATTCAGACATCGGGGCTTCAAGCCGATAGATATTCAGCCATCGGGGCTTCAAGCTGACAGATATTCAGCCATCGGGGCTTCAAGCTGACAGATACTCAGCCATCGGGGCTTTAAACCGACTAGACCTCCCGCCGACGGGGCGTTAAACCGACTAAACCTTTCGCCGACGGGGCGTTAAACCGACTAGACCTTCCGCCGACGGGGCGTTAAACCGACTAGACCTTCCACCGATGGGGCGTTAAACTGACTAAACCTTCCACCGATGGGGCATTAAACCGACTAGACCTTCCGCCGACGGGGCGTTAAACCGACTAGACCTTCCACCGACGGGGCGTTAAACCGACTAGACCTTCCGCCGACGGGGCGTTAAACCGACTAAACCCTCCGCCAACGGGGCGTTAAACCGACTAAGCCTTCCACCGACGGAGCGTTAAACCGACTAGACCTTCCACCGACGGGGCGCTAAACTAACCAACTTTCAGCCATCGGGGCTTCAAGCCGACAACTACCCCTTCATCGGCCTTCGGGTCGACAACTATTTAATTATCAGCCTTTGAGCCGACAGCTACTTCACCATCGGCTCTTAGCCGACAGCTACCTCATTATCGGCCTTTGAGCTGACAGCTACCTCATCATCGGCTCTTAGCCGACAGCTACCTCATCATCGGCTCTTGGCCGATGGCTACCCTTTCATCGGCCTTCGAGTCGACAGCTATATAATCATCAGCTCCTAGCCGACAGCTACTTCATCATTGGCACCTCAGCCGACAGCTTCCCAGTTAAAAAAAATAATAGACCTCTCACTTTGGTTCGGATCCTTCCCCGGCCAGAGGACAATAGAATAAACCTTTCACTTTGGTCCGGACCCTTCCCCGGCCAGAGAACAAAAGAGACCCGTCTCTTCGACTCTCACATCCCGCTACCCAACGCCCCTCTGCAGGGCCATTTCGGCCGGGGCCCACTATCAGGGTTAATCCATCTGTCCCACCGCGCTTCCCTTAACTTCGGCTCCTGCAGCCCGCTTCCTAATTTCGGCCCTTATGGCCCACTCCCCTAATGTTTCTTGGGTTATGTAGCCCCCTTCCCCAATACCCTTTCAGCCGTTCGCGGTCTGCTTCCCTAATACCTCTACTACCACTACACTTATACGTAACAACAATATTTTCTTATGCCACAAAAAAAACACAGAAAAAGAAAAAAAAAACAACAACAAAACAACAAAACAAAAAAGAAGAAAGAAGAGAATGCTTGATTGCCCTGTTTGCATGGTTGCTTAATATAGAATAATACACCTCCTTGGAATTTTCTAGGACCGTGTTTCCTTCCTAAATAATATCGCCCGATTCCGGATGCACGAGCGTCAGGGCACGCACTCGAAGGGAACCCTATTATGGCGGGTGCACACGTCAAGGGGAAGAGTCATGGCTGAATCGCTAAGCCCAACTCACAAAATAAAACTGAGGCAACGCTCCCACACTTAGCACGTAGCGTGTTCAATAGCTTTTAACTATAGGGATTGCCCGAATTTCTTCTTAGCACTCTACGGATGCTTGAATTCCTGCACTCGCGTGAAAGGTAATCGTGAGGAAAAAGCTGCCTACCCCCACTGTAAAAAATCAAAAAACTAAAAAAAACAAAAAAAGAGAAAAAAAGAGAGAAAAAAAAGAAAAGAGAGAGAAACGCGGAGCCGAGTAGCCGGGAATCCCCACTAAAACAAATGAGGAGACTCGCGCGAAATGGTGAAGCGAATCACAATAAGGACGAATCTTAGTAGTCGGGAATCCCCATAGAGACACATGAGGAGACTGGCGCCTAACGGTGAAATCCGCTACCAAAATAAACAGATGGGGGCTGTGTGAAGCTACCGAAAGTCGAAAGCCTGGAACTAATGTGTAGGCGCTAGAGTGATCCTCGAGTGTCACCAGGAAAACCTGCATATCCCTATGGTTAGGGCTCTTTGTTCACACATTTATACCGCCACGCCACAGAGAATTGCCTCGGGTGAAATACGTGAATTAAGGCTATGCATGCAAGACGTGCGATATCCTCTTGACGGGTGCACCACCCCTCAATTGTGCCTCATGACCCGCACCGTGTCTGCGAATTATGGGCGATGTCCCTACCCCATCCCCTATAGAGGGAGCTATCACATACGTATATTTATGTTATGTCTGCTAATGAATGCCTGCATGCTTGAATAAAAAATAATAACAAAGAAAAATAATAATAAATAAAAAAAATAATGTGTGTATACAGTAAAATCAATTTCGGCCATCGCAGCCTATTTTCTCAGCTCTGGCTCGTAGAGCCCAATCTTGGCCCCCCCATGGCCTACCTCTTGCCCTCGCGGCTCGTTAATCTCCCAACTCCGGCTTCTGTAATCCGCTTCCCCGATTTGGGCTTCCACATCTTACGCCATAATTTCGGCTCTTGCAGCCCGCTTCCCAACAACTTTGGCTCTTGTAGCCTGCTTACCTCGGCCCCCATGGCCCGCTTTCCCGATTCTGGCCTTCACGGCCTGCTTCCCGGAATTCGGCCTTCACGGCCCGCTTCCCATAATTTCGGCTCTTGCAGCCCGCTTCCCAACAACTTTAGCTATTGTAGCCTGCTTACCTCGGCCCCCATGGCCCGCTTTCCCAATTCTGGCTCTCGTAGCCTGCTTCCCGGAATTCGGCCTTCACGGCCCACTACCCATAAGTTCGGCTCTTGCAGCCCGCTTCCCAATATCCTTGACTTTCATAAGCTGCTCCCCCAATTCGGCCTATGCGGCCCGCTTCCCGACTTTGGCTCTTCTGGCCTGCTTCCCTTCGGCTCTCGCAGCCTACCTTCCCAATTTTGGCTCTGGCAGCCTGCTCCCCAAATTTTGAATTTCGCAGCCCGCTTTCCTGATTTGGGGACACTAAATAATTTCTCACCCCATGTTTACGTGCAGGGGAATATAGAAGAGGAGAAAAGAGAAGAGAAGGTGAAAATAAGGAAAGAAGAAAAGGAAACACTCTTGAAGTGCTCCAACGGCGCATTAGCCTGCAAGCCCTTCAGCGGCACACTACTAAGTGCCCTCAGCGGCACACCCATTGTGAAGCCTCCAGCGGTACGCCCTTCGGGGCACACTCCCAGCGCCCTTCAGCGGCACAGCCTCACGCCCCCTCCGCGGCACGCTCCCAGGCGCCCGCACACCTTCAGAGTGCCTTACGCGGCACACCCTCCTGTGCTATCTCCCAGTGCGCCCTTCAAGCGTCCCGGCGACACGCTCTAGCCAGCCCTTAAGCGGCACGCCACCCCCGCCCCCTTTATACGGCGAGCAAAAAAAAAGAGAAAAAAAAGGAAAAAAAAAAGGAGAGACGGTAATAGAGGAAGAGAATGGATAAAAAAAAGAAAGCAAAAAGGAAGAGAGGGGGGGGGGATTTCGACGAAAAAAAAGAAAAGAAGAAAAAAAGAGAGGGAAGAAAATAAAAAAAAGAAAAAAAGAGAGAGAGAGAAAGAAGAGAAAACAATAATAATAATGATATATATATATATGTATATATATATATATATATATATATATATGTGTGTGTGTGTGTGTGTGTGTGTGTGTGTGTGTGTGTGTGTGTGTGTGTGTGTGTGTGTGTGTGTGTGTGTGTGTGTGTGTGTATACATATGTCTCCCGTCCGCACGCCCCTACAAGGCTTCGTGCCCTAGCCACCCGCTCTCACACGATATTGCCATTACGGACCTTACGTCCGAATCGGTAGGAATTCTCCCGTTGCGTTGGCATTATCTTCTTGCCAACGAGTGAGCCGTGCCTTTCGGCGCAAGGCCTCGGGCCCTAGCCAACCATTACATATCACCCACTTGTCAATATATATATATATATATATATATATACATAATAAATAAGAGAAAGGGGCTTAAAATAGAGGTGCCCCGCCGGACTTGCCCCTACTCAGGGACAAGGGCAAAAATGACAACAACCCAGCTGTGGCGAAAACCCGAAGGGGCGCTGCAGGCAAAATCGGGTACCCCGCCACGCGAAAACCCGAGAGGGCGCATGGGCAAAAGCAAGAGGGGGCCGGTGCCGGCGAAAACCCGAAAGGGCGCTTGTACCGGTAATGTGGTTCAAAAAAAAAGGGAAAAAGAGAAAAGAGACGAAAAGACCAACATATCATGTCAGCTCCCGGCACCCTGTCGGCACTGACGAAGAGATAAAGAGATCAACAAACCAGGTCAGCTCCCGGCACCATATCAGCACTGACGAAGAGACAAAGAGACCAACAAACCAGGTCAGCTCCCGGCACCCTGTCGGCACTGACGAAGAGACAAAGAGACCAACAAACCAGGTCAGCTCCCGGCACCCTATCGGCACTGGCGAAGAGACAAAGAGACCAACAAACCAGGTCAGCTCCTGACACCCTGTCGGCACTGACGAAGAGACAAAGAGACCAACAAACCAGGTCAGCTCCCGGCACCTTGTCGGCACTGACGAAGAGATAAAGAGATCAACAAACCAGGTCAGCTCCCGACACCCTGTCGGCACTGATGAAGAGACAAAGAGACCAACAAACCAGGTCAGCTCTCGGCACCTTGTCGGCACTGACGAAGAGACAAAGAGATCAACAAACCAGGTCGGCTCCCGACACCCCGTCGGCATTGACGAAGAGACAAAGAGATCAACAAACCAGGTCAGCTCCCGACACCCTGTCGGCACTGACGAAGAGACAAAGAGACCAATAAACTAGGTCAGCTCCCGGCACCCTGTCGGCACTGACGAAGAGACAAAGAGACCAATAAACTAGGTCAGCGCCCGGCACCCTGTCGGCACTGACTAAGAGACAAAGAGACCAACAAACCAGGTCAGCTCCCGACACCCTATCGGCACTGACGAAGAGACAAAGAGATCAACAAACCAGGTCAGCTCCCGGCACCTTGTCGGCACTGACGAAGAGACAAAGAGACCAACAAACCAGGTCAGCTCCCGGCACCCTGTCAGCACTGACGAAGAGACAAAGAGACCAACAAACCAGGTCAGCTCCCAGCACCCTGTCGGGACTGACGAAGAGATAAAAAGACCAACAAACCAGGTCAGCTCCCGGCACCTTGTCGGCACTGACAAAGAGATCAACAAACCAGGTTAGCTCCCGACACCCTGTCGGCACTGGCGAAGAGACAAAGAGATCAACAAACTATGACAGCTCCCGACACCCCGTCGGCACTGACGAAGAGACAAAGAGACCAGCATACCATGTCAGCGCCCGACGCCCTGTCGGCACTGATGCAAAAGAGAAGAAGAGACCAACACGCTACGGCGGCTCCCAACGCCCTGTCGGCACTGATGAAGAGGAGAAGACACAAGCATGCTACGTCAGCTCCCGACAGCCTGTCGGTGCCGATGAAGAGAAAAGAGACCAGTACACCCGCGGGCACCGCCCGGCTCATCCTTCGCCTGCGCTACCCATGGGTGGGGGCATTTGTGGACACCAAAAATTGCACGCACAGATATCCAGCTCCGCCCAGAATTAACAACGGCACCGAGTGAAGAAGCCCCGGAGGGACTGGTCATCCGGACTCCCCAAATATGCACACTGCCGTGAAGCCGTCTCCGGAGTCACGACAGTGAAGAGAAATCAACCACCAAGAGCCCCCACAATCCATGAGCCTCGAAGAAAATTAAATGGGCCACAACTTGTGCTCACAACGGGCTCAGAACTGCCCATTTTAGCCCTTCAGTGGCACAGCCTTTTGGCCCTTCAGCGGTACACCCCTTGGGCCTTCAGCGGCACAGCCTTTTGGCCCTCCAGCGGTACACCCCTGGGCCTTCAGCGGCACGCCCTTGTGCCCTTTCAACGGCACACCCTGCAAGCCTTCAACGGCACACTATTTCAAGCCTTCAACGGCACACTATTTCAGGCCTTCAACGGCACACTATTTCAAGCCTTCAACGGCAAACTATTTTAAGCCTTCAACGGCACACTATTTCAAGTCTTCAACGGCACACTATTTCTGGCCTTCAGTGGCACGCCCATTTGGGGCTTCAGCGGCACGCCCATTTGGGGCTTCAGCGGCACGCCTTTTTGGCCCTCCAACGGCACACTTATTGAGCCCGCCAGCGGTACAGCGCGAAGGCGTTTCAACGGTCGAATGACGTGAAGCCCATGCCCTACGTATCCTTGGCGCGCAGTGAGCTGTCCGAGGTGTCAACCAACGGTTGGGCCAGGCAGGCTACTCCCCTGATAGTCAGGATAGGGGAAGTCAAACCCCATCATCACCAGCCACTTCCCGCCCTCGACGGCCGTGCTCGAGGGCTCCCGCTGCTGGGGGTATAAAACCCCTCCCATTCCGGAGAAGAAAGAAAAAGGAGGACAGACGGAGAAGAGACCCAGAGGCAGAGATGAATAGAGGGGGTTGCATACGAGAAGAAGAAGAAGAGAGAAGAAAAGGGAGAGGGCTTCGGCGTGGAGTCTTCCGACAGCCACCAGGCAACGAGAAGAGAGTAAGAGAGAGAGAGAGGGCTTGATGTAGTAGGGGAAGGTGGGGGAAAGAGCAGTGGACGATCGTCCCTGCTTCGATCCCCAACACCTCCTCCTCTTTTGTTTCTCTGTTTCCCCCCTCTCTATTCCTTTGTTCTTAGGTTTCCTTTCTTGCCTATAGCCTTAGCTCGGGCATGTTTTGTGATGTATACGGGTGGCTACGGCCCTTTATTTCCCATGAATGAAGATCTCCCCCCCTCAGTGGGTTTTCTCTTTGTCTCATTGTTTTGGGCCGCAGTGCATTTGATCGTTTTTCCCTTCGCTTCCCGGTGTTTTCCTTAACTCCTCCTGCGGACAGTTTCCTCCGGACACCGCACCACCTCGGGTGGTATGAGGTCGTGAGCCTTTCCAGTGCACAGCCCCTCCACGTTGTGATCTTCTGGTAGAAGCCCACCTGCAAGTCCCTTGCCTGCCCTTTGAGCCACCTCCCAAAAATCTTTTCCTCGTGGGCTTGATCAGCCCAATGCCCCTGCCCCATTAGCACGCCAGCCCCTTTTGGGGCCTTGCCCGGTGCGCCTGCCCCCCCGTCTAGCGGTACACCTTCTGGCTCCTTGGCCGGCACACCCTTCTGCGCCTTCAGCGGCACACCTGCACTTTCCCCCAGCGGCACACCCTTCCGGCACCTTGGCCGGCACATCCATAGTAGCCCTCCAGCGGTATACCTCCCCTTGGTGCTTCAGCGGTACGCCTGGCCTCTCCCTAGTCCGGTACACCCCTCAAGCACCCTGTGCTCATCCTTGGCCGGTACGCCTTGGCTAACCCCCAGTCCACCCTATCCAGTCTTAGAGGTCTCCCGCTCGTTGTTTTCTCCGAGGTTTTCTGAAGTTTCATTAAAGGTGCTGCCACCTTTGGGCGCCCACCTCCAGTTGACGGGTTCCGCCACTCCCTGTGGGCGCGTTCCCTTCATCTCCCTTACGCTCGGGTCAAGGGGAGATGCTGCCGAATTTTCGCTAGAAACGATAACATATTAAAAGGATAAAAGGAAGCAACCAACAACTGCAACAACAAAATATTATAAAGAATAGGCTGTGAGGAAAAGGAGGAAAGACTTGTATAAAACTACTCAAAACCCAAAGAAAAAAAGAAAAGAAAATCCTTAAAGCAAGTAGCAGGGGAGTGGGCCTTCATCGGTATGTCTGTTCCAGCCTTCACCGGTGCACCCTATTAGCCCTTCAATGGCACACCTTCTTGGCTCCTCACCGGCACACTCCTCCTCCGTTTCAACCTTCCCCTCACCGGTACACTCCCATCCTCCTTCGCCGGTACACTCCCACCGTCTCTCCCTCACCGGTACACACCTCCTCACCGTCCCACTCTCTTTCTTACTCTCCCTCTCACCGGCACACTCCATTCCCCCCCTCACCGGTACACTCTCTCCCTCACCATCATACTCTCTCCCCCCACCGGTACACCCTCTGTCTCTCCCTCATCTATCTCCGTGTCTTACCTCTTCTTCCACCGTCTCCCAGAAATAGAAACCAATGTACAGACTTGGCAGGTTGAGGCACGAACGCAACAACAAGCAATGTACAGACTTTGAGCTACAATGTGTAGACTTCGAGCTGGCCAACGTACAGACTTTGAGTTGGCCAATGTATAGACTTTGAGCTGCAGCCAATGGCCAATGTACAGACTCTGAGCTGCAATGTACAGACTTTGAGCTGCAATGTATAGACTTCGAGTTGGCCAACGTACAGACTTCGAGCTGGCCAATGTATAGACTTTGAACTCCAGTCAATGACTGATGTATAGACTTTGGGTTGGCTGACGTAGAGACTCTAAGCTGCAATGTACAGACTTCGAGCTGCAATGTATAGACTTCGAGTTGGCCAACGTACAGACTTCGAGCTGGCCAATGTATAGACTTTGAACTCCAGCCAATGGCTGATGTATAGACTTTGGGTTGGCTGACGTACAGACTTTGAGCTGTAATGTACAGACTTTGAACAATGTATAGACTTTGGGTTGGCCAATGTACAAACTTTGGACTGGCCAATGTATAGACTTTGAACTCCAGCCAATGGCTAATGTACAGACTTTGAGCTGCAATGTACAGACTTTGAGCTGTAATGTACAGATTTTGAACAATGTATAGACTTTGGGTTGGCCAATGTACAGACTTTGGACTGGCCAATGTATAGACTTTTAACTCCAGCCAATGGCTAATGTACAGACTTTGAGCTGCAATGTACAGACTTTGTGCTGGAATGTACAGACTTTGAGATGTAATGTATAGACTTTATGTTGGCCAATGTACAGACTTTGGGCTGGCCAATGTATAGACTTTGAACTCCGGCCAATGGCCAATGTGTAGACTTTGGGTTGGCTGATGTACAGACTTTAAGCTGCAATGTACAGACTTCGAACTGCAGCCAATGGTCAACGTACAGACTTTGAGCTGCAATGTATAGACTTTGAGTTGGCCAATGTACAGACTTTGGGTTGGCCAATGTATAGACTTTGAACTGCAGCCAATGGATAATGTATAGACTTTGAGCTACAATGTACAGACTTTGAGCTGCATTGTGTAGACTTTAAGCTGGCCAACGTTCAGACGTTGAGCTGGCCAATGTATAGACTTTGAACTGCAGCCAATGGACAATGTATAGACTTTGAGCTGCTGCCAATGCACAATGTATAGACTTTGGGTTGGCCAGTGTATAGACTTTGAGCTGGCCAACGTACAGACTTTGGGCTGGCCAATGTATAGACTTTGAGCTGTAATGTGCAGACTTTGAGCTGAAGGATGTACAGACTTTGTATGCAGCAACCAGACGATGTACAGACTTCGGGTCGCAGCGACCAGCCAATGTATAGACTTTGGGCTGAGGGACGTACAGACTTCGTGTGTGCTAGTAGCCAGTGTACAAACTTTGAGTTGCAGTAAATGGACGATGTACAGACTCTGTGCGTGTGCTAGCAGACGATGTACAGACTTTGAGTTAGCCCGGCACGCCCGCCAACTCCCTCCCCGGCATACTCTCTTGGCGCTTCTCCGGCACCCTCTAACCTACCCGGTACACTCTCCCAACCCCTCTCCGATACGCTCTCCCAGCCTTCGCCGGTACACCCTTTCTGCCCCCAACGGCCCACTTTTCCTTCCAAAATAAATATATATAAACATATATAAATATGTCATGATAATGATAATAATGATAATAAATTAATAAAAATTATGATAAATAAATAAACCTGAATATATATATATATATGAGAAATAAACAAAAAAATGTGAAATAATAATAATAATAGTAAAAAAGGAAAGGGAAAATATAATAGTGATAATAATAAACAAAATGGAGAAATCATCCAGAATAAATACATAAAAGGGAAATAAGCAATAAAATATATATGCACATAATTTAAAGCCCAGATAAAGAAAATGGTAAAATCTATGTTGCAGCCCCGTCTCTCCCGTGACCCGATGCTGAAGGAACAACAATGCCGCCCTTCCAAGTTGGGCCCGAGTCTTGGGAATTATCCTTTCATGGCCAGGCCCCGACCTATTCTTGGGCCGACATTCCAATCAGACCGGACTCGTTCCTCAGGCCGGATCCCCTCCGAGCCACTACTAAAATTGCCGCACGTTCGGCAAACATTTGAACGGGTTCGCCTCGGTTTTCACCGCGTTTCTATCATGGACCTGTGTCTGAACATGAAAAGACCCGTGAGCAACCAACATGGCCGACGGCTCCTACCCCGACGTTGTCATGACCCAGCATTGCTCTGGGCCGATAGCTCGTCAAATCGGATTCACCCTATCGGGATTCGTTCCCGCCCTTTTATTGAAATTACCGTAAACTCGGCATACACTTGTACGGGGTTGTTCCTATCCACGTCGCACCTTCAATATGGACCCTTGTCCGAATATCAAGTGGTCCGCAAGTGACTGACAAAAATCTGAATAGAACGAGATGGCTCATGTCATCCCTGGACCCTATATACGGGAATATCAATAAGGCCTTTGTGGGCTGTGCTTGGACCTCGGGTCCGTCCTGATTATGGTCATTGTCTGACCCACGCCCTCGGCCTATAGCTCGCTTCCTTCGAACATGTTTTGGGTTTTGGAATCTAGTCCCGGGACTCTTCCCCGTTGCCCTCCGGCACCGGGAACATTAATGATGCCCACGCAAGCCCCGTTTGGACTGCGGGAGGCGCCCCCGGTATGGTCCCGACTCGATCTCGCATCGGGCCAATAAATTCGCTAGTTTCCTGCTACACTAATCGAGATTTAACCGAATATTTTCAGTGTCTCGGAATAATGTATTTGCCGTATCACAGCATACATATGTTCCAGGTCCTCCTGCGACGATTATGATACTCTCAAGCCGGACACCCGTCTAAATATTATACGGTCTCCCGAATGACCGACACATTTCAAACATCCGCTTCCCTAGACACAGGGCCTTTCAGCCGATTCAAGGGATATTCCCTCGTTGCCCCTTGGCACCAAAAATATTAATGACGCTCATGCAAGTCTTGTTTCGACCGCGGGGGGCCCACCGCAGTATGGTCGCAGCTTGCTCTTGCACCGGGCCAACAGATTTACTGGTTTTTGACCGCTCCAACCGAGGCTCAGCTGAACGTTTTCCGCTCTTCCGAAAAATAAATTTGCCATACCTCGGCTTACATGCGTTCCGGTTTTCCCGCGACAACCGTGATTTTCTCGAGCCGGACATTCGTCCAAACATTAAATGGTCAGTACACGACCTACATGATCGCGAATGTTTTCTTCTTACCCTCATACGGGGGTTTCGATACTTCCTAATAGACCTTTCGTGCAATTAATTTCTTGGCCATGAGGCCCTGAATCTCGGCGATTAATCAAGGGTGTTCCCTCGTATGGGGGATGTAAATGACGCCATGACCTTTATGGCGCGACGGGTGTTGGTCCCGACACGAACTACACAATCATCTGACGAAGTCAGATCGAGCGCACCATGGGCTCTTCGGGGCCCAAATAAATTATCACTTCGGTGACTGGCACGCCCACGCACTTAATAGATGAACCACCTGAACAAGCGAATTTTAGTGCATCCACAGGCGATTAAAGGCTATGCCATAGCCGAGCATCTCGCTCACCATCCTCTTCCCAAGTTTGATCCCGTCCAATCAGAGTTTCTAGATGAGAAACTAATGTCTGTCAACCAATTAGATGAGCCAATGTGGATGCTATATTTTGATGGAGCTCTGAATTCTCAAGGGAGAGGAATCAGCGTCGCTCTCCTGTCGCCTGAAGGCCTCACATTCCTATTGGCATACCAGCTCAAATTTCCAGTTACCAACAATATAGCCAAATATGAAGATCTTCTAGCTGGCCTAGAACTCGCTCATTCTTTTCGTATCACTGAGTTACGAGTCGTAGGTGATAGTCAACTCATCCTTCGCCAGGTACTCATTAAATATCGCACTCGCGATCCCAAACTCAAGCCATACCAAGAACTCACTACTGCCTTTGCCAAACTGTTCACCAAACTGATCTTTGTTCATGTCCCTCGTCATCAGAATATTCTCGCCGATGCCCTCGCGTCGTTGGCATCATCCATAAGGTTCCCTCTAGGAAGATGGTTTGAGTCCATTTTCATCTACAAACTTCACGCCCCTGCAATCGATGATGCTTCCTACGTAAATATCAAAGACAGGATAGCAAGGAAGATCTTGCAGGAAGATATCCTTGAGAAGAGGGAAATCATGTTGGCAGAGGCTGAAGAAGAACTGGCTGATGAAGAGAAACCATGGTTCTATGAAATCGTCAAATATTGCCAAGATCTGTCTTATCCTGAAGGGGCCACCACAGAGGACAAGAAAGCCATAAGAAGGGTGGCTCAGAAATACACATTGGTTGGAGGTCTACTCTATAGGAGGAGCCTCACTGGTATTCTGTTAAGATGTCTTGGTGACAATGAAGTTTGGAAATGTGTAGAGGAGATGCACTCGGGTGTGTGCGGTGGCCACGTGAATAGTCAGATGCTCGCCAAGAAGATCATTCGCCAAGGCTTTTATTGGCCCACTATGGAAGAGGATTGTGCTGTCTATGTCCGTAGGTGTGTCAAGTGTCAACTTCACGCCGATAAAATCCATTCACCATCTTCCTCACTTCATCCAATATCCTCCCCATGGCCTTTCTCCATGTGGGCATTCGACATCATTGGTCCCCTAGGTGATCCCAATTCCCTCACCAAGCAGAAATCGTCATCCTTACTGCGACGGAATACTTCACCAAATGGGCCGAAGCCGAAGCTTATGCGGAAATCAAGGCGTCAACAGTCTGCAAGTTCATCATGAAGAACATCCTTGCCAGATTCGACGTCCCAAGCACAATCGTCACCGACAATGGGCCATAGTTCATTTCTCAAGACCTATACGACCTCTGCAAAAGGTACGCAATTGCATTGCATCATTCATCGCCTTATTACCCACAAGGTAACGGCCAAGCGGAGGCCACCAATAAAACATTGCTCAAAATCATCAAAAAAACCTGCGAGTCTAGTAAGTTTTTAGACTGGCCAGAAAAACTTATCGAAGCCCTATGGGCCTATCGCACTTCAATCCGTACCCCCACCGGGCAGACTCCATTTGCCCTTACTTATGGTATGGAAGCGGTAGTCCCGTACGAGACTCTGATCCCTTCTCTCAGGGTACAATTGGATGAGGAATTTCCCCTCGACGATCGTCGTAATTCACTCCTCGCCCAGTTGGAACTCTTGGATGAGAAGCGGCTGGCCGCTGCCGAACACGCGCGTGTGTATCAAAATAGACTCGCTCGCTTTTACCAAAAGAAAGTCATTGAGAGAAAATTCAAAGTCGGTGAGATGGTCGTAAAAAGAATTTTTGTCAAACCTGGAGGTCCGCGTTCTAAGCTCCAACCCAATATGGAAGGACCATTTGTAATTCAAGCCGTGTACCCTGGCAACGCCTACAAGCTAATCAACGCCGAAGGGACCGAGTTATCCCACCCTTGGAATGGGCTTTATCTTAAGAAATACTACCCTTAGCACAAAACAAAAAAATAAAAAAAATGATGAAAAGATAGAAAACATCAAAAAACAAAGAAATATTGAAAACCACTAAAAATATGGAAAATTCAAAATGCCAATGCCTGGTGGTCACCATGTAGTCAAGTCACTGCATCTAACCTTCATGTTAGGATAGGGCCCATTAAGGCTTGGTAGGCACCGGGTCTTGGTTTGCCAGAACTGTGGAGATCCCTGTCCGGCCACGTCGGCCTATGCTCGGTCAAAGGAAGCTAACATGTGCTCACTTATGTATTTTATTAAAAAAAGTCGGTAGCATCACCTACGGTGGGGCCCCACCAGAAGATCTCTGGAAGCTGTAATCTTTATTCTTTTCTCTTCGACCAAATGAGACAGTCGGCGCCCTTAAAACGCTGAGCATGAGAAACCGAAACTCAAACCCCAACGGCAAGAGTAGGATCCATTTCCTCGAGCATCGATCAGAGCACGAGAAGAGGGCAGTGTCCCCGCAGGCATACGAAAGGGAGCCCACAAACTTCAAACGACTATATCTCCCTCACAAAAGAAATACAAAATCAAAATCAAGAGCCTGGTCGTGACCGTGCCTGATGCGATAAATGGAACCCCTCAAAGCAAAAGTTCGAATCCACAAAAGGGGGGGGGCTATGGAATGTAAATGCTCGAGATTTGGTCCGAAGTTGTCCGAAAGGAAAGAGTTAATGGGCCCTTATTCGCTCGCCGAGTTAACGGCTTTGCCGGTCCTCTCAGGAGGTTTATCCCCTACACTCTTCCTTCTCCCTCTAAAGATGAATGTTCGATGGAGTTTCTGAAGGGTGAAAACTGCCCAGGGTCTGCAACCTTATTTTAATATACACATTTGGTTGCCTACTTTGAAAAGTAAAAGCTATCGCTGCGAAGGAGTCTCTGTGTTTCTGGCTAGTCAAGACCCATGTTTACCGCCTTGATGTCTTCTTGCTTAACCTTGGGCTTAGGCCAATGCAAGCGCGTCACCTATGGGTGCGACGGCGTCTGATTCCGGGTCAGCATCGCGCGGTTGGTCGTTAGGGTTCCAGGGTGTTCCATCATATACCATCTAGAGTTGTGAGGAAACAGACCCGGGTCGGGCAAATCATTTACCTCAAACATCTTTTGGGTGAATCTCTGTGGTCGGAAGCGACTAGGAGCCTAAGCATGGCATGACTGTATTGTCATCAGGGTAAGTCTTAGCCGGCGGGATCATCATTCGAGGGGTCTAGAGGCCCAAATCAACCTAGATGTGCACTTAGGATACTTGGGAGGTTAGTAAGAAACCCCTGTTCTCGTATAGGTTGGGTGCCATTTGGGTGCTTGCCAGGCGTTAGCAACAAAAAAATTTATAATAAAAGCAACAAAAAAATGGAAAAGAGAAAATGTACATATTTGCAAACAAAAAAAATCTTTTTTATGATAAAATAAAAAAATGCCAAATATAAAAAAGAAAACAAATCAATTTTACATGATTGCATTTGCGTGCAGCATCTCACTTTTAATACCGCTTGCATTCGTGTGCTTGCCTGTCGCATTTATCATCACCGCATCTTTCCCTTGCCTTCGTTAAATAAAGGCTTGGCCCCTTGACCAGTTATCAAGGACAGTCACAGTGACCATTTGCTTATTGAGCAAGGGGCCAAGTCAGAAAAGAAATTCTGATTTGTTTGTTTCAGTGATGTGCGTAGGGATTCAGGCAACAGAAGCAATGGTGAAAACCAAACAAACCGAACCTTGTATTTTATTCCAAAAACCAAAAAAATTACATCAAGTTCCTCCCTCTCTCTCTCTGCATTACTCGTCCCACTACTCTCCGGGCAAAACGCTCTCAAAGGTGCTACCCAACTACGAAAAGCGGTACTCCTACCGCTCTATATTCTCCTTCCTATCCCACACACCGGCGTTGATCCACGGAAACAGCAGAGAAGCTACCAACACGAAAGCCACGCTCTCGTGCTCTTCGGTAGCGCTCCTCACCATCTCTCAGCCACTATTCAGCAAGACCAAGGCTGGTTCAGAGTTTGAATAGTTGGGCCTCCATAGCCCTTCGTTCCTCCCTTTCAGTCAATCTGTTGGCTCTTTCTCTCTCTGCGTCTCTTTCTCTCTCTGCACGTTCTCTCTCATGGTCTTCCCTCTCCAACTGGAGAGTGATCCTCAGTTCCATAGCATCCCTGGAAGAGTCGTCATCTGGACGACGCTGCAGTTCCTCCTCCAGCTCTGTTATTCTGGCGTCCCTCTGTGCGGCATGGGCAAGCGCTTCTTCCGTCTCCTTTTCCTACCAAGTGTACCATCTCAAGATATGCGGCAAGGCATAAACAAGGAGAAATCAACACTGAGACTCTTACCTGTATAGAGAGCATCCCTTCTGCCTCCGCGGCACGCTGCATGGCACGAGCAAGTTGCTCGTGAAGTAAGTCAAGTTCTGAGGTGGGAATCCACAAGCTGGAAGAGGCACCACCTACTCCCATCGCTAGGGAAGCCACGCAAATCTGGGCATGCTACAACTGCGTGAATTAGCAGCCAACATCTGGAATCTACGGTTTTAATTAGGAATGCACTGTACACCTACCAAGGCGCTCGTAGCTCCGCGGGCGCCCAACCGTTGCTCCATCTCTGCCAAGCGAGTTCGTAAAATCGCTATCATCGTATCACGGATATCCTGCAGCCATACGAGTCAGCATTTCCACCAAAAAACCAAAAAAGGGAGAAAGAAGAAAAGAGAAAAAGGGGAGACCTACCTCCGCAAGTCCCCGGGGTTGGAACCGCTCTGCGTACCTTGTCTTGTATAGACGCAGGTAATCCTTGCTATCCCGTGCCTGCGATTCTATGATTATGCCACCCCGTTGCCAGTCTTTGTACTGTTCGGGGAATCACACATGCCAGTCAATACAGGTCACCGGTCCTCTCGTCTCTCTCCCAACGGGAGGTGGCACAGCTGAATCCACCCATTCTTGAGCCAGTCCCAAAGTCCTCATAACCAATCATAGCCGAAGCGGCTCGATTTCATTCAGGCAGTGCATCCACAATTCCCATCCGAACCGGGCACGACTTGCTAGAACCCACCGCTGGTCGGCATCGACCATGTCTGAGTAGGGTCTCCAGTTTACCATCGCTGCAGGGAACTCCTGTAGCTCCTGCCTTAGCACCATCAGTTGGTAGGTTAGGGGTGCCGCACTCATGATGGGTTCCCACCGCCAGGCTAGCGGCACCATCGCGGGTCACCAATGCCGAGCTCTCTCCATGGGGAGGTAATAATAGCTCCACAGCTGCTCGGCGCAGGTCATCAGTACCTTGTAAAAACAAGAAAAAAATACAAAACAAGCAAAACCAAAAATACCTAGATGAATGGTGTGAAACCACTCACAATCATCTCACGGTCCGCTTCTTGGAACAGACCTGCAAACAAGTGCTCCAGTATGGCAGCTCCCCAGGCATAGTATCCTACTCTTTCAAGGTCTGATAGTAGCTCCAGGAAGCGACATTGGATACCGTCTCCTTTCAAGCTCAGTACCAATCTCCCCAAAAGGAAGAGGAGAAATCTCCTCAAATCTATGTTGCATCTTTCCCAGTTGCCGAAATCTGTGCAGTACACGGCACGGCATCCTATTTCCATCCTTTCCATGAACTCTTCTAAGGATTCGTCGTCCCGCCGATGAGTGTCGGTGAGCCCTAAACCATCCATGAGGGACGCCCTAGCTACCGACTTGTTTTTCCAACCATCTAGGTCCAAACCCAGTAGCTTCCGAGCACCTTCTCGGTAATCCGCATAAGTGACCCCGATCACTGCCTCGCCCTCCACCTTCAGACTTGTGATCCGGACCACATCCTCCAAGCTGGGCACCATGTGCCCCCAGGGCATCAGGAATGCCCGACTCACTGGGTCCCATCTCTCACACAAGGCTTGGATCAGAACCAAGTCGGGCTTGAGCGGCTCGATCCGAAGAAAGGTGCCAAATCCCATCACGTCTAGCCTCGCCTTCTGAAAATCTGGGAGACCTTGGTATGCTGCCACTACCAACTCCCATGAGATCTGTGATTTCATCACACTCTACGCATGCAGGGAATGGAGAGGAGGTTTGGTCAGAAAGAAAGGAAGAAAAAAGAATGGAAAAAAGGGGCAGGAAAGCTCGGCTGACGAGTTGTGATTGGGCCCTTTCGCTGAAGTGTCCTTCGAGGTCCGAAAGCCTCCTGGAACTACTACCACTGGACTTGCTTCTCTTCGAGGAGTGGGAAGATTCGCCCTCCATCCAACTCTCAGAATTTTGAACTCCTCCTCTCCCGTGAGAACTTGTGCTCCTCGAGTTAGCTCTCGATATACCTGGGAGGATAAAAGGGACAAGAATTTATAGAAATGGAAGGAGTGCAGGCAAAGATTACCTCCATCACCTTTAATGATAGCCCTCGCGATGAGGCACCTACCATGCGGTCCCGTGTGTCACTTCACTGCTCGCACAGGGTGATTGATTGGACGAAGAATATGACGACTAGCCCCCTATGTTGTCTAGGGATACCCTATCATGTTTTGGAGGACGTCCGCAAAATTTGACACAACATCTGGGAAAAGGGACTACGGCCGTCATTATTGACTTCGACGGCAGATTCCCGTGGAAAATGGTCACAACAAGACGCGATTCTCCGCTTGGTGTGGAGTCTCGACAGACCCATCACATGGGAACAGTGCAAAGGAGAAGAAGTGTAGGGAAGAAGGAACGCACAAGAGAACAAACAAGCAGTAGAAAATCAAATCACTCCATTCATAATTCTACATAAGTTGTCATAAACATCACAATCATAGAGAGGAGGCGGGTCCACTAGCTCGCCAACTCTTGCCATTATCTTCATGCTTGCCCCTCTAGGCGTCCCTCTCCTCTCCCCTGAGGTGAGGGTCCCTCAGAAGCCTCCTGGATCCTCGTGCAGTAGCACCCGCCTCGCCTCGTGGCGTCGGATCCACAGTAATGACTCGCTGCTCCTCCCCTAGCGTGGCGAAGAAGCCACTAGCAGCAAAGCGGCTGGACTGGCGGAGTCGCTCCCCAAACTCTCGCGCTCTCTCGTAGCGCGTCTCTATCGCTCCTAGCCTCTGCACCGTGACCTGAAGGCCCAGCTGGAGCTCCCTCACTTGGGCCTTCAAGGCCCTCCTCTCGGTCTGATCCCACTGTCGCTCGGCCCTTCTCTCGAATCTCTCTCTGTCTGCCTCTCGCCTCGTCATCTGCAGAAGAACCCTTAACTCCAGGATGTTTGGAGAAGGTCTCTCCTCACCGCGATGTCGCAGCTCTGCTACAGTCGCCACCCAGGCATCACGCTCCTCTTCCGCCCGGGCAGCCCGAGCCACCGCACCGGCAAGTTGCTCCCGGAGGGAGGCAATCTCAAGAAAAGGGGCCGAGGAACTGGAAGATGCGCCGCCAGCCACTCCCACCATCGCTATCTGCTGGGCACGCTGGAACGAACAAACAACAGCCGTCAGCTAAGCTCCACATTTAAAAATATAAAATGCAGCACTTAGCTTACCAGGAGCGACAGTTCCTGTTGAGTGGCGGCCAGCTGCCGCCTGACCTCGGCTAATTGGGCACGCGAGCCGTTGACGTCGCGCGTATCCCCGGCTTGGGGAAGCCCCGCATAACTCTCTCTCTGCTGCCGCAGGAAGTCGGCACTGTCCTGCACCAATACGCTCCCTTGCTATCCAGGGAGACATATGCGCCAATCCTCGAGCTTCGCCTTGCCGCGACTCTCCTTCCTGACACGGCTCGGCTCATCTGCACTCACCCATTCATCGGCCAAACCCGGGGTCCTCGCCATGTTCTGCACCAAGAAAGAAGGGCCTCGCATCATAACAAAGAGCGCGTCCCTTGTCTAGGACGCGTCCATCATTTGAGTGCAACACTCGCCGAACCCTTTCCCCCCTCGCATGCCTCACTTCAAAACTCAAAATAGATCAAAGAAGGGGAAACCGAAGCACTCACCGAGCCGTGTTCACTTCCTTCCGCGCCATTGGGCCCCTCGGGTCCCTCGGGGGCCCGAAGCGACCCTTCCTCCTCCATGGACGCCGTTCCGTGCTCTGGCGCGTCCCTCCTCAGGCGAGGGGTCCCGCGTCCCTCCCCACCTTCGCCGTGGTCCAGATCGTCGAACTCCATCGATCGAGGGGAAGAAGACGAAGACGGGCGAGTGAGTTTCGGCGGAAGGCAGGCTCGTTTGCGGGTAAGGCACGGGAGAAGAAAGGTCGCCCGACGCTTTAAATTTGAATTCGAGGGTTAAGACGCGTCCTCGCGCCTGGACGCGCCCAAAAGAAAGCAACAGAATCCCTGTGTGCAAAGTAGTTCCCTTCTATCCAGGGCAAAAGTCTCGTAAGGCATGTCTCGAAACAACTTGGTGCAAGAGAAGAAGTGTAGGAAAGGAGAGGCGCTACAATGGTCAGTCGTTAGAGTTTTGTCTAGACCCTCTTGTACTGTGGTACGATTCTGCTACAATTCTGTTACTTTCTGATGTTATTAATCCATGCTGACCTGTGCAGGTTTTACTAACAGACGTCTTTGTCCTATCTCCTGTCCCACCTTTCAATGGTTGGTCCCACCATGTCATGCATCGTAGTATATGATACCTACGCTACTAGAACATGTCAAGGACCTCGCGACCCGAACGAATCTGGGATTTGAGTTCCCCTTCAACAAAAACAGTGATGATCCCGGAAGAATTTGGGTTGTACGGATAGGCCGTTAACTTGTGATAGCATGGGGACGACGGTTCCATTCAGTGAGTTGGTGCGCAGATAAACGGGCCCCAGCCCAGTATCAGCTCACCGGATCGGTATCCTGACCCATTCTTAACGAGTTGACAATATTATCCTTGGCTAGTTTTTATTTTAGTTTGTTTAAAATTTTTCTTTAAACCCAGCATGCATTCATATAGGACATTGAATTTATTGTGGAAGATCATTCGAGTGATTCTATTGTGAAAGCCGTTGTGCTCCAATTCTTACAAATATGAGATATTCCATTCCAAATGAAATACTGAGTTTCCTTGAAGCGGCCCTACGCTGCTCTTCCAAAGGAGACCCTTGTTTGGACAGACCCTCAGATATTCCTTTGCTTTGTTTGACCCACCTTGGCCGCAGCACTTCCACATTGGCTGGTAACAGCTCCCCAAAGGTGAAACATGCAGGTTTATGACCCAGGTACTTCCACACCGAGAAGTTGGTCTCCTTTATTTTCGTGCCTGAGTGCACATCTCACCCTCCCATATTTTAACCCTGTCCAAGCAATCGTCAAAATTTGAAAGTCCTTCTTCAAGGTCGCCTCACTGAAACTCCAGGAAAAATTCCAAACAGTAATTTCAAAAGCGTGTCTCATCACACCCTGGCATCAACTTATCAGTCCATTCCCACTCCATTTCACTCCACTTCGATACCATTCCATTACGTGTCACTCCCTTGCAAAGCAGACGCCAAGGCGGGGCAGCTGTAGACACGCCGTTCTTGACGTTACCGTAAGTAAATCTCATATTACACTATGATACCCCAAGGCGGCCTTCACATTTTTAATTACTCTGGTGATTTCCTATTTTTATGAATTTTTCCGTGAAAAATCATAGAAGTGTCCAGGTGCTTGGACGCCTCCATCAATGACCAAAAAAAATAATAATAAAATCAAAATCATGGAAGTGTCCAGGCGCCTGGACGCCTCCATCAATGACCAAAAAATAAAAAAAAATCAAAATCATGGAGGCGTCCACTTGCCTGGACGCCTCCATCAATGTAAAAAAAATAAAAATAATATCAATAATCATAAAAAATAAAAAAATCAAATAAAAATAATATATTTATGGAGGCGTCCAGGACCCTGGACGCCTCCATCACCTTGCTCACGGGGCCCCGCCCACCGATCGTCGATTTGTCGTGTGTGAAAAAGTCCAAAATGTGGAGACGTCCAGACAACTGGACGCGCCCATTTCGCGTGCGGCTTTCGGTGGAGTTCGGTGGACCTTATTGAGGCGTCCGGGACCCTGGAGGCCTCCATGAAAATATTCGGAAAAAATGAATAAAAATAGAATAAAATATTATTTTGGCCCTGATAGAGGTGTCCAGGGTCCTGGATGCCTCCATCCTCCGGAGCCCTATAAATAGAGGCCCCCCCCTCAGGTCTAGGGGAGCTTCTAAGAGGTCCGATAGGCTGCCGAAGCCCAGAGGCTACCGGAGTCATTTCTAACCCGTGGGGTCTTTTGTAGGTGGAGGTTCTGCCGACTTCTCGGGTGCCCGCGCTGCAAGGAGGAAGGCTGTCCTCGTCCACCGTACTTCCACGTCGTCCCTACGCTACCGAAGCTCCGCCGGATCTCACTATCGGCCATCCAATAAGCCATTCTCTTCTTTTCTTTCATAGTTATCTTGCATTCATCATATTGCATCCTCCATCCCCCTTATAAGGGAGTCTTTTTTCTATTCCTACGTCGGCATAATCGCCATTCATCATAAGTATTTTCCTCCTACTCGTATCCGAGAGGGGTTTAAAAGACAACACCAACTAGGTGTGTGTCTTGCCATCATTTCGTTATTTTTATCGCAAGATTTGAATACTACACCTTCATCTTTCTAATCCACTCGTTACTTGTTTGTCGTTATTTTGCAAGGGTACCCAAGGAAAGCCCTCTCCGTCGGCCGACCGAAGGGGGAGGAAGAAGCAACCCGCCATCTCCCGCTCTTGAGGTAGGCGCGATCACTTTCTTTATTTTGGGATCTTTTGGCCCCTGGCGATCACATCATGTTCTCGAGGCCACGGCGAGTCACTTCCCCAATGGCCGTTTAAATTTTCGTTCTTATATTCTCTTTATATTCTGTTATATTCTTATCTGCTTATATTCTCGAGGCCGCGGCGAGTCACTTCCCCAATGGCCGTTTAAATTACCGTTCTTATATTCTCTTTATATTCTGTTATATTCTTATCTGCTCATATTCTCGAGACCGCGGCGAGTCACTTCCCCAATGGCCGTTTAAATTCCCGTTCTTATATTCTCTTTATATTTTGTTATATTCTTATCTATTCATATTCTCGAGGCCGCGGCGAGTCACTTCCCCAATGGCCGTTTAAATTCCCGTTCTTTATATTCTCCTTATATTCTGTTATATTCTTATCTGCTCATATTCTCGAGGCCGCGGCGAGTCACTTCCCCAATGGCCGTTTCAATTCTTGCTATTTGATTTCTGCACCATTCCCGTCCCCCCGAGGCCCCGGCGAGTCACTTCCCGCTATGGCCGTTTAACCCCCATATCTTGCTATATTACATTTGTCCCGCTCGCCCCGCCGGAGCAATCTCCCGTGGTGGCCCCTTCTCTCTTCTCTTATTTCTGTGTTGCAGCAAACAAAAGGAGCCCGCGCGCTCCGAGTCTTCTTTGCTCCTCGAACCGCTTGACGTCGCTCACACATGGGTCTTCCTCCGTTCTGACCGACGTTCGGGCCTCCCAAGCCTAAGGGCTGTCGAGGAAGGGATTGATCCCGAGTAATCTTATTGGGCTTTTTATCCTAAGTGGGCCCTGCGGGGCTATCACTTGGATGAGCTAGGCCTTGTTTGGTCCTGACGGACCTAGTTCGGCCGCTCTTAGATGGGCTACAGAAACCCCCCTCTCCAATGCCAAACTGCGTTACTCTACTTATGATAAAGAATTTTACGCAGTTGTCCAAGCATTGCGGTATTGGAGGCATTATGTTTTGCACTAGGAGTTTGTCCTCTTTTGTAATCATAAGGCCTTATGCTTCCTCTATACCCAGAAGAAGCTGAACGCTCGCGACAGTCGTTGGGTGGAGTATCTCCAGGAGTACACCTTTGTGCTCAAGCACAAGGCAGGGGCGGAGAACAAGGTAGCCAATGCGCTAAGTCGGCGGGTGACGATGTTGACCACCATGAGTGTAGAGGTGGTAGGGTTAGAGAGGTTGAAGGATGCTTATGTTGATCGTCTGGATTTTGGTCCGATCTATGCAGCCCTTCAAGCTGGTCCCTCGCGTGATTATAGCGAGTTTGTGCTACAGGAGGGTCACCTATTCCGGGGTGACAAGTTGTGCATCCCACGGACGTCTGTTCGTGATTTTCCTACATGGGAGATGCACACGGGAGGTCTTGCTGGCCACTTCAGCCAGAACAAGATCATAGAGTTGGTTGAGCATAGATTCTATTGGCCTAGCTTGAAGAGGGATGTCGCTCGCATCGTGGCCCAGTGCCGCACTTGTGCTATGGCCAAGCAAAGGAAGCAGAACACCGGCCTCTATACTCCCCTCCCCGTCCCGGATAGTCCATGGAAGGAGATTAGCATGGACTTTATGTTGGGATTGCCCTGCACCCTCTGACGGCATGACTCTCTCTTTCTGGTTGTAGACATGTTCTCGAAGATGGCATTATTCATTCCGTGCTCCAAAACGTCAGATGCCTCTAGAGTTGCCGGTCTATTCTTTTCACACTGTGTCTCCAGGTTCGGACTTCCACGCACTATAGTGTCGGATAGGGATGTGCGCTTTACTAGCTATTTTTGGAAGACCCTATGGCACATGATGGGCACCTAATTGAAATTCTCCATTGCCTATCACCCCCAGACCGATGGTCAGACTGAGGTTGTCAATAGGAGTTTGGGGGATCTTCTTAGATGTCTGGTCCAAGATCGAGTCAGGGATTGGGATTTGGTCTTACCCTTAGCAAAGTTTGCCTATAACGATTTGGTCAATAGGTCTACAGGTATGAGTCCCTTCGAGATTGTCACTGGCCGTAGACCTAGGAAGCCCATAGACCTAGTCCCATCTCCCATCCAGTCCCGTGTGTCTGAGTCAGCCGAGTCTTTTGTCGCGCATATTAGACAGTTACATGAGCATATCTGTCGTCACATTGAGTCTAGCAACGCATGATACAAAGAATTGGCTGACGCCCATAGGCACCACCGTGAGTTTCAGGAGGGCGATTATGTCATGACCAGGGTCAGACCTGAACGGTTTCTCTGAGGAGCTGTGAAGAAGTTGCGCGGTGCCGGTCCCTTTCGGGTAGTGAGGCGAGTCGGATCAAACACATATGTTGTGGACTTGCCAGAGGATTACAGGATCAGCTCCACTTTCAACGTCTCGGATGTCGTCGCTTATAGGGACCCAGCGGTGATACCCAGTGAGCCCTTTGAGCCGTCTCCACCCATTGTGAGTGACACCACCCTAGAGTATCCACCTCCAGCCTTGTTACCTCACCAGCGAGAGCAGATAGAATGTATACTAGACGAGCAGGTGACGACTACTCGAGGCGGAGTGTACCAGCACTATTTGGTGCGTTGGAGGGGACGGCCCACGTCCGAGGACACTTGGATCACCCGGGACGAGCTACAGAGGATAGATCCAGATCTGCTGGATCGATACCAGAGCGACCCTGACCCTTACTCGACGGGGTCGAGCTTCTCCCACCCGGGGAGAATTGGTAAGGACACCAGAGCATGAGTACGGCTCGACTCAGCGAGTCGATGGTACCGGACCCGCAGCACGACTCAGTCGACACCGACCTCTTTGTGGCAGGGGGACAGTCTGGAGTCGCCACCGGATCTTTGATACTTTAATACATATTTTTATACGTATTCGTATTTCATACATATTTGGTGTGTATTTAGCATATATTTGGTGCGTATTTGGCTTGTATTATCTTGGGTTTTTATATTGGGTCAATGGTAGAATAATTGACCATGTATTTGTAATTTTGAATTATTTTGATCCAATGGGGGATTAATATGGTCTAAGAGGATTATTTAATTCCAAAGCCCCTTATGTTGACATTAAGGAGGGGCGCCCCCTCTTTTGATCCTTATGGGCGGTTATTTTATGCTAGTTTAATCTCCCTTCCCCATTATACCCCCTTGACCAAGGGTAACCTAGGTCATTTGGCTAGGTCTATGGTTTGAATATATAATGTCTCTTGTTGTATTTGAAAGAAATTAATGAAGAATTTATGTGATAATTGATTCGGGCGCCCCCCCTCTCTCTCTCTCTCTTGTTCTTGGTGTTCTTCATCTTCTTCCTCCAATCTTCTTCAGATCTAAGGCTGTATCATCCCAATTCTTGGGATTTCTTCCTCTTCCCTTCTTCCTCTATCTGCTGTGAATGTCCACCGCCGCCGCCGCCGCCACCATTCGTGCCGCCATTGAGCCACCACAAGTTGGTTCCCTCCTGCTGACCTGAAATTCAGAGTTGCAGGATAGCAGCTCGGTGAAAGGGCTAGTACGGGAGATCCAACCGTTGGATCGCAATGATATTTTGAGGGTAGGTTCCCCTTATCATACCCCAATCCCAGTTTAATTTTAATGCCAATCTGAGGCCGTTTGCCCCCTTTCCCAGCCGTTCTTGTCCGAGTGCGCAAGTCTGGCCTGAAGCAAAGCTGCGGGACAGCCTTGGGAAATAAATCCCAAGAAATCGCCTGACTCCACTCTGGCGACCGCCGCTCCCAGGGATCGACCCGGGACACTCCAGAGACGCCCCGTTGGTCGCTACAGCCAGGAGCCCACCCCCGACATCACCGTACCAGTAGGCGGTCCTACGTGCTGTCCTATGGGCCTAAGTGAACCGAGCTGAACCAGCCGACCACGTCCGCCCGAGCGCCACCGACTGCTGCCCGTCAACCCGAGATTGGTGGTCCCGGACCCCACGTGTCGCCTATTACCTCCCTGCGTGGAGTGGGCTATAGAATCAATTCTGTAATTAACAATTATTGCTGTACCGGGAGTTCTGGATCTCGGCCCAGACGTCTTCCCAACGCCCCGAGCGTGGAGGTATCTGCATGTGCGTTAGTTTATTTCCTAGCTAGATAAATTAATCACCGCTGAGAGTTGTGAGTGCGAGACCCGTCTCGTGACTCGATCCAAGCACGAGAGTAAGCTGATCACCCGAGACTCAAAGCTGGTTTCCCAACCGTGCAGATCGTCACGTTTCCCTCGCTGGGGACGATCGTGGATTTAGTGCTTCTTGTTTGGGGTATGATAACCTCTTATGGAGCTCGTTCGATGCCGCATTGTAGTGTTGTTACTGGTCGCGTCGTCTTAATAGTCGTTTCATCCTTTAGAGTCCAAGGTCGCAACCAGTCCGAGTCGAGTCTCGTAGTCGTCCCGCATCAAGGTGCCCAGTATCATCGCCCTGACACCATGGGTGAACCCCGAGGTGCCAACCTGGGAGGCCAAACTCTGTATGACGTGCTCGCTCTACTCATGGTGCGCATGGATAGGTTCGAACAAATTAGTAGGGAGAACACCGACCGCTTGGAGAGCCGTCTCAAGAGCATGGAGGACCGTACCGAGGTCTCCGATCGATCTATCCAAGGTCTGGTTGAAAGGATGGAAAATGTGGAGAGAGCCCCCTACCAGGAGCTCCCCGGAGCTGTTCCGGTCCCTTAGGCGCCCCCTCCGGCGCCTGGTGTCCAGCCCGCCCCACTTAGGGCTGAGGAGCGACAGCCACATGCCCCCGATGTTGAGGACTACGAGTCCGAAAATGATTATGGGGGAAATGGCCGACGCCGCCGTGGTCACCAACAACAGAGGGATGATGAGGACGAGCGGGTCCTTAAGACGGTGCGAGCAGACCCTCCCACTTTTGACCGGTCCTTGGACCCGAAGGTCTATCTTGATTGGGAGGCCGACATGGATCGGCATTTCGAGTGGTTTGAGATGACGGACCACCGGAAAGTCAAGTTTGCCAAAATGAAACTGCTAGGGCAGGCACAAACATATTGAAGGAACATGGAGAACCTGTTGTTTCACCGTCAAGAGCCCCAGGTCGAGACGTGGGATGAGATGAGGTCCAAACTTAGGAAGAAGTACCTTCCTACCTCCTACCGCCAGCGTCTCATAGACAGATGGCAGAGTCTCACCCAAGGAGATCGGTCCGTCTCCGATTACATGGTCGAGTTCGATGAATACTTTTTGCGATGTGATGCCACGGAGGAAAGCTCCCTGACTGTTTCCCATTTTCGGCGTGGTCTGTGACCAAACCTACAGTATGAGCTTTTCCGCCGCAAGGTGGACAAATTGGAGGACGTGTACCAGGTTGCCCTCGAGGTGGAGCAATTTGAGGCAGAGTTTGCTCTTACTCCGTGCCAGGGGGTCCCATATCCGTGTATGTCTGGCCCTAGGACCATTCCTGGTTCCTACACTCGGTGGCCCGTGGCCCGCCCCCAGGAACCTCCTCGCCAAGACTTTGCTGCTCCTAGGCGCCCCTCCCTAGGAAGCATGGACTTTGTGTTGGGATTGCCCCTCACCCTCCGACGGCATGACTCCATCTTTGTGGTTGTAGACAGGTTCTCAAAGATGGCATTATTCATTCCTTGCTCCAAAACTTCGGATGTCACTAGAGTTGCCGGTCTATTCTTTTCACATTGTGTCTCCAGGTTCGGACTCCCCCGTACTATAGTGTCTGATAGGGATGTGCGCTTCACTAGTTACTTTTGGAAGACCCTATGGCACATGATGGGTACCCAATTGAAATTATCCACTACTTATCACCCCCAGACCGATGGTCAGACTGAGGTTGTCAATAGGAGTTTGGGAGATCTTCTTAGGTGTCTGGTCCGAGATCGAGTCAGGGATTGGGATTTGGTCTTACCCTTAGCAGAGTTTGCCTATAACGATTCGGTCAATAGGTCTACAGGTATGAGCCCCTTCGAGATTATCACTGACCGTAGACCTAGGAAGCCCATAGACCTAGTCCCATCTCTCATCCAGTCCCGTGTGTCCGAGTCAGCCGAGTCTTTTGCCGCTCATATTAGACAGTTGCATGAGCATATCTGTCGTCACATTGAGTCCAGCAACGCATGATACAAAGAATTGGATGACGCCCATGGGCACCACCATGAGTTTCAGGAGGGCGATTATGTCATGATCAGGGTCAGACCTGAACGGTTTCCCTCGGGAGCCGTGAAGAAGTTGCATGCTCGCGGTGCCGGTCCTTTTCGGGTAGTGAGGCGAGTTGGATCAAACACATATGTTGTGGACTTGCCAGAGGGTTACGGGATCAACTCCACTTTCAACGTATCAGATCTCGTCGCTTATAGGGACCCATCGGTGACACCCAGTGAGCCCTTTGAGCCATCCCCACCCATTGTGCGTGACACCACCCCAGAGCGCCCACCTCCAGCCTTGTTACCTCTGCAGCGAGAGCAGATAACATGTATACTGGACGAGCAGGTGACGACTACTCGAGGTAGAGTGTACCCGCGCTATTTGGTGCGTTGGAGGGGACGGCCCGCGTTCGAGGACACTTGGATCACCCGGGACGAGCTACAAAGGATAGATCCATATCTAGTGGATCGATACCAGAGCGACTCGGACCCTTACTTGACTGGGTCGAGCTTCTCCCACCCGGGAAAATTGGTGAGGACACTAGAGCATGAGTACGGCTCGACTCAGCGAGCCGTCGGTACAAGACCCACAGCACGACTCGGTCGACACCGATCTCTTTGTAGCTGGGGGACAGTCTGGAGTCACCATGGGAGCGTTGATACTTCAGTACGTATTTTTATGCGTATTTGTATTTTATACGTATTTGGTCGTATTTGGTGTGTATTTGGTATGTATTTGGATTGTATTTGGTTTGTATTATCTTGGGTTTTTATATTGGGTCAATGGGAGAATAATTGACCATGTATTTTTATTTATTTTGGCCCAAGGGGGATTAATTTGGTCCATGGGGATTAAAATAAGCCAAGCCCCTAATGTTGACCTTAAGGGAGGGGCGCCCCCTCTTTTGTCCCCTTATGGGAGGTTTTTTTATGCAAGTTTAATCTCCCTTCCCCATTATACCCTCTTGACCAAGGGTAATCTAGGTCATTTGACTAGGTCTAGGGTTTGAATATATAATGTCTCTTGTTGTATTTGGATGAAATTAATGATGAATTTTATGTGAAATGTGCATTGGGCGCACCCCCCTCTCTCTCCTTATTCTTGGTGTTCTTCCCTCTTCTTCCTCCAATCTTCTTAAGATCTGAGTCTAAATCCTCCATCTCTCTCAAATTTCTTCCTCTTCCCCTCTTCCTCTATTTTTTGTGATCATTCACCGCCGCTGCCGCTGCCGTTCATGCCGCCATCAACCCACCACACTCCGGTCACCACCTGCTGCCCCAAAATTTGGAGTTGCAGGACATTAGCTCGGTGAAAGGGCTGGTACGGGAGATCCAACCGTTGGATCGCGGTGAGATTTTGAGGGTAGGTTCCCCCCATCATATCCCAATCTTAGTTTAATTTTCACACCGATCTGAGGCCTTTTGCCTCCTTTCCCAGTCACCTGTTCTTCCCTCTCAAAGTCTGCATGTGTGCAAATCTACAAGATAGATCTTGGGAACAGAATTTTCTCACCCCTCAAATGTTGTCAGAAAATTACAAAAAAACTACGTGCGTCACCGTCAGCCTCCCCTCTATCCACCATAAAAAGCTCAAGTCCTAATTCGTTTGTTTGATCCTCCGTCAAAACCCTCGAACAGGCAGATCCCTTTCTGCCCTATTTATTCTATGTTTCGGGACAGAGTGCTCAGTTAGTTTGCAGTCATTCTCATTTCCAATCCAGCCGTTGGATGGATATGGAATTCCAATATGTCGTAGAATTTGGAGTCCTCTTTCCAACGGTACCCATTGCGTCTTGATCCGACATTGGAGCTGGGCGTACGAGCCGTTCTCGTTAGAGTGCGTAGATCTGGCCAGAAGCAGAGCTGCGGGGCAGCCTTGGGAAATAAATCCCAAGAAATCGCCCGACTCCGGTGACCGCCGCTCCCGAGGATTGACCCGGGACACTCCAGAGACGCCCCCGCCGGTCGTTGCACCCAGAAGCCCCCCGGGCGTCACCGTACCAGCAGACGGTCCCACGTGCAATCCTGCGGGCCCGAGTGAGCCAAGCTGAACCGGCCGACCACATCTGCCCGAGCGCCACCGACTGCTGCCCGTCAACCCGAGATTGGTGCTCCCGGACCCCACGTGTAGCTTATTATCTCCCTGCGTGGAGTGGGCTGTAGAATCAGTTCTGTAATTAATAATTATTTATGTACCAGGAGTTCTGGATCTCGACCAGGAAGTCTTCCCCACGCCCCGAGCGTGGAGGTACATTCGCCACCCTCTTTGTCGTATTTGCTTGTTTAGTATGCGTTCTAGATGCCGCTGCATGTGAGTAGGATATTTTACTAGCTAGTTAAATATTAATCACCATTATGAGTTGTGAGAACGGAACCCGTACCGTGACTCATTCCGAGCACGATAGTGAGCTGACCACCCGAGACTCAAAGTCGATTTCCTAACCGTGCAGATCGTCACGTTTCCCTCACCGGGGACGACCGTGGGTTTAGCGCTTCTTGTTTGGGGCATGATCACCACTTCTAGAGCTCGTTCGGTGCCGCGTTATAGTGTTGTTGCTGGTCGCTTCATCTTGTTAGTCGTGTCATCCTTTAGAGTCCAAGGTCACAACATGTCCGAGTCGAGTCCCGTAGTCGTCCCGCATCACGTAGGGCTCAGAAGGGCAAAAAGGATAGGGGTGGTGTACACAGAAATAGGGAATAAAGTAGGATAATAGATATAATAACAGAAATAAACAACTACAACAGAGTCCAGTCCAACAGAAAGTATAGTCTAAGGCATAGAACGTACCAAATGCCAAGTGAACACTCGGCCCGGCGAGCTGGTAACTAAGAACCTCCACGCAGCGCTCTCAAACCTCAAGGAAGAACCGCCAGACCTGAAAAGTAGGGGTGAGCCTCCTGTCACTGGCTCAGTGGTCCCGCGAAACCCCAACCGAAAACAACGGCGGTATGGAAAGCAGATACTACAGCTAGAACAACAACAATAACATGAACAGTAAACACGGTGGCCGGTAAAATCTCGGCTCTACAGCTACTCCTACTGGAACGAAATTCAACACCCCGATCCCACAATCGAAGGACCACCAAAGCATGAACCACCTGACTACGTTTGCCCTAGTCACTCTACAAAGAAAACAACACGATGCCACTGTCGCGGAGGCCTGTCCTCACAGACAAAGGCCCACACCAAAACCACGCTGTCTAGAAACACTGTCACAACCTCGCCGTCGTGAGCTCAACACCGTCTAGGGGAAAGCCCTCGGTGATGCTCACCAGAAACCCTAGACCTCGGCTACGGAGAAACACCTGAGACTACATACGAAACCTCATCTTGCAGATAGGAAACGGAAACCCACAACACGACAACTCACATCACGTGACGGGAGTACCGCCCACCAAAAGCAAGGTCGGATGCGTCCACTGATGACTTAGTCTGCAGTCTCAGGTGTCTCACTATGACGCCCCAGGCGGAGACAGAGACACCGTACAGTAATCGAGAGCAGAAAACAAGGACTAGCTGGGGTCACGCTCATCAGCATGTGTCCTCTGTCCCCAACTACATGTGCACACACAGACCATCTGCTCTAGGTCGGGTCCTCTAGCTGGTTTTCCCCCCAGCCGGACTCAGGCTGCAAAGGCAACGGGCCCTACGGTAACCAGCCTAAAAACCATCTCACTCGGGTCACGCTCTCTACTACTCCCAAGTGGGTTCGCACCCGCGTGCGTAAGAAAGCTACGACTAGTGGGGGCTCACTAAACGTGAACACTAAAAACCACTCACGCACCCATCGCGAGTAACTCACAGTAATAGGCAGCTCGAGGCCACCAGACTCTGGATAGCCCACTAGACCTACTAAACCAACGGCCCTTGAGTCATGAGAGTCGGGTCAAGACCATCGTATGCTACATCATAAAGCCGTCAATCTGGCCTAATCCCTAGGTCTGAAACCACGGTGACAGGATTCCTAAAGCAGCTCACGATCCGCCGAGGTAATTCCCTATCCAAGGGAAGAGCGGGAAAGCTCCAACGCCAAGCTGGTTGACTAGACTCATTGTCCAAGGCCATACACGTGACCCACTCGGAAACCACCTTCCGGAGAAACCCACGCCATGCGGGGAAGGCCCACCGCACCCATGCCGACTCACGATGACTCAATCTAGAGAGAACATGAAAGCCCAGAACACGTGGGGTCACCCGGACCCACCAAACCTATGGACACACTAATCGAGATAATACGATACCTCCAGACACCCCCAAAAGCATGAACACATGTCCCCTGGTGTCCAGGACATTCACGAGGCCGAAGGTCGGCCACTAGGTCACAACCGGGTCGACAACAGACCAACACAATGCGAAACAGACACGGCGAGCATGAAGAACTGCCTGGCGCTCCTCTCTGGACCATCAAGGAACCTAGCGGTCCTCCCAGGACCGCAAGGACCAACCTAGCAGTCCAGCCAGGGCCGCAAGGCCCGAGAAACCACCTGAACCCAGGCGGTCACTCCTGGACCGCCAAGAAGGGTGGCGGTCCTCCGCCTGACCGCTAGACGGAGCCTAGCGGTCAGTAGCAAGGCCGCTACCCCCCACTAACCTCAAACAACTCCAACCCAAAAAATGGTCACCCCCGGACCGCAAAACACTGCCTAGCAGTCTTCACCAGACCGCTAGGGTGCCCTAGCGGTCCATCGCGTGACTGCATGGCTCGAACGGACACACGGGGGACCCTAGCGGTCTCCACATGACCGCTTAACACCCTAGCGGTCCTTGGAAGGACCGCGAGGCCGTTCCGAACCCAAAAACGGCGAAAATAGTGGGAAAGCCCATTCCATACCCCGTTCACACCCATGTGAAGGGGAAAACAAGGGGAAACTAGTCCCCAACCTCTTTTGCACAGAGAGGGCCCATTTTGACCCCAAAAATGGAATCAAAACCCTAGATCGGGCTCATACCCCAAAAGATGCTCTTTTCTCTAAAACGCTCAAATAAGCCTGCTCGGCACACCACGGCCTACCAAAATTATGAGAATGGAAGTACAAGGGTTAAGGATCCGTCCCCTACCTCCACCAAAGATTCATGTGCCGAGGATGTCCATCCATGAAGAAAACGCCGCAAAACCCTCATCCGGCACCCGAACGCGCGTCCAAGCTCGCCGCGCCTCCACCGCCTCGATCCTCGCCCCATCCTTGCACTCCTCGACCTCATGTTGTCCCTGCCTCACCCACCATCGCCCCCGTCGGCTGCCCGGAGGAGAGGGGGAGAGAAAGAGAAGAGAGAGAGTGAGAAAGAGAGAATGAGAGAAAGAGAGGGGGTGGGGGTTATTAATAGAAAAACCCCAAAAATCCAGAAATTCAGAAAAATATGAAAAAATATACCTCCGCGATCCTCAGGAAGAGCACAACGCATCGGTACTGTCCCGTTGTCGGAGAACGTAACGGTTCACCCTGCATAGAGTTCCGAAGACACATCAGGGAAAAACACGCATAAAGCACAAAACACACTCCGGGACCCACGAAAATGATCCAAAAAATTCGGGGCATTACAGCCCTCCCCCCTTATAAGAATTCTATCCTTGAAATTCAAGATAAGCACCAAGCCACAAGGAGAGAACGCCAAGGACCAACTGACAACGCCGTCAGGGCCCCAGCACAGAAAACCTCGATTCTCATGAAAACACAGATCCTAAGAGATACGACCAGACCACAATCGCGAACAATACCTCGCTCGACACACCGCACACATCGATCATCAGAGTAGGTATACAATAAAAGACACAAGTCCGGTATCACCTCAGCTGCATGGAAGCCAACCCTGCCAGAAGACAACTTCCGTAATTCCTAGATCCAATCTAGGAAAAACACATCACAGAGACGACTGCCAAAGGCCTTGCTCGCACACAGCTCTCACCATTCTCGATGCGCAACCACCAGCATCTTTTGTCCATGAAAGACCACACGTCGGTCACCAACTGCTCGTCAACGGGAAACCCTCCTCTTGCTCAACTTCTTCCTTCTTTCCTGGTCCTACACCAGAACCGACAAACACATTCCAAACCTCGATGGGCCGTCTGCTAACTCACACACAGACCGATACCACATCAAGACATATCATCATGCCAACTCCACCCTCTCAGGGGAGCACGGCGAAACCAGTTGACAAGATCCGGAATCTTCGGTCCTCACCTCACTTAACTCAGACTTACAGGGGAATCCTCCCATGCTGGTCACCAGACCAAGGACCACCATTCCGATGACAATGTCTCTTCAGAGACCTCCATAAACCGGCATTGTCTACCGTCCTATCTCATCAAATCCTATCTCATCTCAATTACTCCAAGTGGACGCCTGCCAATCCCAGTTCCGCTCTTACCACAGAGACACGGGACACAACCTGAACAATTTACGGCACACAACTCCAAGGCAACCAAGTGCCACTCGCTATCACAGCAACCTGGTCGACAATCTCACGACCAATACACATGGGTACCAAGACAAATACACATCTCACCATGGTCGACCACCCGGTTAGCATTACCAGCCGCTCGCAACTACCAACTGGGACTCATAATCTCTCATAGATCACTTCTCCAAAACACAACCTCACCCGAGGACACAACTTCCAACACAAAAATAGGGTACTCATGCGGCACACCCGCCAACATATTTCTACAACTCTCCATCCATCCAGTGCCACAACCACAATACATCAAGCAACGGCACAACAACAACACCTCTCACGTAACCCGAGATAATCTCATACCGAGGAACCAATCCTCCGACGCTTAAAACATCCTCTGAATCCACCCGTAGCAACCAACGCTATGTTCCTGGACCTGTGGGTTATGGGCCCACTAGGCTTCCGCTGCGCACTCTGATCCATGCACACAGCCAACATGACGACAACTCGGGATCCACCATCACAACAATCCTCTGCAACTCCATAGGTTCCGACTCTCAACACATCAGAAATCACAACACCGACGACAAATTCTCACGAACAACGCCCAACCGGCACTCATCCTTCCAGAATAATGTTGACACCCTTACACATCAGGGAACGGGCAACGCTTCTCACTGGCAACCACCTTGTCAATACACGGGACGCGTCTCACACAGACTTCATGGCACACCGAGGCCAACCAATCCGAGCACATGATGCAAGACGACGAACCTTAACCAAACATGATTCTCTCCAACCAAAGGAGAAACTCAATACACCTCCGACCAACAGAAGTTCTCCACGCTCGACCTGACCTCAAACCTTGCACACGCTGGGAACAACACCTTCGAGCACCGAAAAAACCATCACTTCCATCAGGCCAGCATCTCCGACAGCACTCGCCCAGTGTCTCGTCGGACCATGATCATAGCATCTCTTGACACACCACGCCTCGAGCCGTAACACGAGCCATAATCGGTAACCACCAACGCTCATCCTCGAGTCCCGAACTCACTGCAGAACCTTCACATCTCGAACCAAACCAAGGGTGAACACAACACATTCGCACACAAGAGCGCAGGAGCAAGAACTTACTAGGACAACTCTACCCGATCCTGCCTCGAAATCCACAAAAAAAATCAGGATCGACACGTCACTTCTGACGCCGCAGAGCACGACGAGGACATCAGGCTCGATAATCAGCAGCTCACCAAGAAGATCCTCCGCTCATCCGAGCACATCTCTCGACTAGAGCACCCGCTCTGCCATCTCAAATCACAATCTCAACGCCTCAAGGGCTGGATAAACCTTGAGCTAGGGTGGCCAACCCAATAACAGCTCCTTCAGACCATACTCAGGGCCGCTTAACCACGAACAATCTGCACCAGCCACCTGACGCTGTAGATTCCTCGAACGCCGCGCTACAGCAACACATCTGCCGACAACCTCTGCCCAACGCAGCACCACCGGGGCCACCATCAAAGGGAGAAAGCTCTCAACCTCGATCCTCAGACCCCACGCCGGCACTCCGATGAAAAACTACAACCACCTTCATAGCGCCAACACCGCGTACACAGGCTCTTATGTGAGAAACCAAGTGAAAAATAAGCACGAAACCCTATGCCAGCTACCGACTGTACTAGACCTTACAGACTCTGATCACTGCAATATCTCAAATTTCCATGTACACACCACAATCATAGATCGGATACCAACTATAACGACCCAAGATCCTGATACCGGGGATAATGCGATACCATTAGAACCCTGGACCGCCACCCACGAGCCGGAGGGCTCGGAAGGGCAAAAAGGATAGGTGTGGTGTACACAGAAATAGGAAATAAAGCAGGACAACAGATATAATAACAGAAATAAATAACAACAACAAAGTCCAGTCCAACAGAAAGTATAGTCTAAGGCAGAGAACGTACCAAATGCCAAGTGAACACTCTGCCCGGTGAGCTGGCAACTAAGAACCTCCATGCAGCGCTCTCAAACCTCGAGGAAGAACTGCCACACCTGAAAAGCAGGGGTGAGCCTCCTGTCACTGGCTCAGTAGGGGTCCCGAGGAACCCCAACCGAAAACAACGGCAGTACAGAAAGCAGCAACTACAGGTAGAACAACAACAATAGTAGGAACAGCAAACACGGTGGCCGACAAAACCTCGGCTTTACAGCTACTCCTACTGGAATGAAATTCAACACCCCAATCCCATAGTCGGGGTACCACCAGAACACGAACCACCCGACTACGACTGCCCTAGTCACGCTACCAGGAAAACGACATGATGCCACTGTCGTGGAGGCCTGTCCTCACACACAAAGGCCCACACCGAAACCACACTGTCTAGAAACACTGTGATGACCTTACCGTCGTGAGCTCAACGTCATCTAGGGGAAAGCCCTCGGTGATGCTCACCGGAAACCCTATACCTCGGCTACGGAGAAACACCCGAGACTACGTACGAAACCCCATCTCGCAGACGAGAAATGGAAACCCTCAACATGACAACTGACGGGAGTACCGCCCACCAGAAGCAAGGTCGGATGCGTCCACTGACAACTTCGTCTGCAACCTCAGGTGTCTCACAACGACACCCCAGGCGGAGATAGAGACACCGTACAGTAACTAGGAACATAAAACAAGGACTAGCTGGGGTCACGCTCGTGAGCGCGTGTCCTCTGTCCCCAACTACATGTGCACACACATACCATCTGCTCTAGGTCGGGTCCTCTAGCTGGTTTCCCCCCAGCCGGACTCAAGCTGCAAAGGCAGGGGGCCCTACAGTAACCAACCTAAAAATTGTCTCACTCGGGTCACGCTCTCCATCACTCCCAAGTGGGTCCGCACCTGCGTGCGTAGGAAAGCTTCAACTAGTGGGGGCTCACTAAACGTGAACACTGAAAACCACTCACGCACCCATCGCAAGTAACGCGCAATAACAGGCAGCTCGAGGCCACCAGACACTGGACAGCCCACTAGACCTACTAAACCAACGGCCCTTGAGTCATGAGACTGGGGTCAAGATCGTCGTACGCGACAGCATAAAACTGTCAATCTGGCCTAATCTTTAAGTCTGAAACCATGGTGACATGATTCCCAAGGTAGCTCACGAGCCGTCGAGGTAAATTTTTTTTTTTAACTAAGGTCATACTTGCAGGGGGGCAAGGGGAGGAAACTCGACCCCGGCCACCATACAAGGAAATTTTATAGATAATAAGCAGAAAAGGGAGAGGAAAGATTGGGGATACATGGGACAACAAAAGTCCAAGAGTGGGGGGGCATCCTACTAAAGAAGGGAGGAGCCCAATTACAACAGGTGGGCAAGGCACAATAAACCAAAAAGAGAACAAGGGGCACCAACGGGACTGGCAGGAGGCACAGCGATGGGGGCGAGAGCTGCAACAGGGTCCACTGGAGCACCGGAGGATGACCCAGTGCCATCGGAAGAAAGAGAGGGAGCCCTGGAGTTACCTCAACTAAGCCTCCAGCTGTCGTTCTAGGCACCGCCGCCGAGGTAATTCTCTATCCAAGGGAAGAGCGGGAAACCTCCAACCCCAGGCTGGTTGACTAGACTCACAGTACAAGGCCATACACGTGGCCCACTCGGGAACCACCTTCCAGAGAAACCCACGCCATGCGGGGAAGGCCCACCGCACCCATACCGACTCACGACGACTCAATCTAGCGAGAACATGAAAGCCCGGAACACGTGGGGTCACCCGGACCCACCAAACCTATGGGCACGCTAATCGAGATACCACGATACCTCTGGACACCCCCAAAAGCACGAACATAGGTCCCACGGTGTCCAGGACATTCACGAGGATGAAGTTCGACCACTAGGTCACAACCGGGTCGATAGGAGACCAACACAACGTGAAATAGACATGGCCAGCACGAAGAACCGCCTGGCGGTCCTCTCTGGACTATCAGGGAGCCTAGCGGTCCTCCTAGGACTGCAAGGACTAGCCTAGCGGTCAAGCCAGGACTGCAAGGCCCGAGAAACCACCAGAACCCAGGCGGTCACTCCTGGACCGCCAAGAAGGGTGGCGGTCCTCCGCCTGACCTCTAGACGGAGCCTAGCGGTCAGTCGCAAGACCGCTACCCCCCACTGACCTAAATGACTCCAACCCGAAAAATGGTCACCCCCGGACCGCAAAACACTACCTAGCGGTCTTCACTAAACCGCTAGGGCACCCTAGCGATCCATCGCGCTACCGCAAGGCTCGAACCGACACACAGGGGACCCTAGCGGTCTCCACATGACTGCTTAACACCCTAGCGGTCCCTGGAAGGACCGCGAGGCCGTTCCGAACCCAAAAACGACAAAAATGGCGGGAAAGCCCATTCCATGCCCCGTTCACACCCATGTGAAGGGGAAAACAAGGGGAACCTAGTCTCCAACCTCTCTAGCACCGAGAGGAGCCATTTAGACCCCAAAAACGTGATCAAAACTCTAGATCGGGCTCACACCCCAAAACATGCTCTTTTCCCCAAAACGTTCAAATAAGCCTACTCGGCGCACCACGGCCTACCAAAATCATGGGAATGGAAGTACAAGGGTTAAGGATCTATCCCCCTACCTCCACCGAAGATTTCATGCGCCGAGGACGTCGATCTATGAAGAAAATGCCGCGAAACCCTCATCGGGCACCCGAACGCACGTTTGAGCTCGCCGCGCCTCCACCGCCTCGATCCTCGCCCCATCCTCACGCTCCTCACCCTCACGCCGTCCCTGCCTCACCCACCATTGCCCCCATCGGCCGCCTGGAGGAAAACCAAAAAATTTTAGAAATTTAAAAAAATATGAAAAAATTACCTCCACGATCCTCGGGAAAAGCACAACACGCCAGTACTATCTTGGTGTCGGAGGACACAATGGTTCACCCTGCACAGAGTTCCGAAGGCACATCAGGGAAAAACATGCATAAAGTACAAAACACACTCCGGGACCCATGAAAAATATCCGAAAAATTCGGGGCATTACATTATCCGCCTTATTGACCAACAGGTAAAGCCTGGGCAATCATCGGCAGACCGTCAAGAGGACTCGTTCGGTCCCCTAAAGCTCCCAAAAATGGCAACTACTACGGAGCTGTGAGCCCCTATGAGCGGTGGCACATCGCCATCAGCCAAGCCGACCAATCCAAGGAAGATAGCCCCGCCAGCCTTTGGCCCCCTATGCGAAGGCCTCCAATGTATCGAACAGAGAGGAGGAGAAGAGAAAGAAGAAGAGGAGGAAGTTGAAGGGAATTCGGATGAATCCAAGTCCGTACCTATAAAAGGGATGCAAGGTTCGAAGGAACAGGGGGTTAGGAGAAGAGATCGGGATATTAAAAAAAATAGAAGAAGAAGGCAAAAAGAGAGCTGAGAGCCCACTTGCACATGCGTTCGCTGAGTGAAGATAAGAAGAAGAGTGAGGGGAGAGCAGAGGAGGAGAGGTGAGGCTAGGGGGAGAGGAGCGGTGCTCCACCTCCCCCCTGTTGTATTTCCTTTTTTCTGCTCATCTATCTGTTCTTTTTTTTACTAAGATGTACATCTTCCCTTGTACCTGTTGCTCTTACATAGAATAAAAAAAATCTAAGTTGCTTCAAATGATACGGCCTCTATCTTGTCCCTTCTTCTATCCTAAACATGTTTCCCCATTTCTGGTTGCCCGATTCTGGGCGTTCTTTTTTATTCTTCTCCACAGATCTGTCGCTTTTCTTTGTTTCGTTATACTTGGCATGCCTGAGCCTTGCTTGCTTGATACGAATGGGCCTCCGGTGTCTTCAGCATAAACGCATGGAGGGGCCTCTCCAGTAGAGTTTTAGGGCTTACCCAGCGCCATGGGTATGGCTCTAGACCCAGATCCTCGGAGCTCACTTCACTTCCGAAGTTTTCGTAAACGCACCGGCTCCGGCATATTTCTGTTTACGTCCTCGTTGTGGGAGATCAGACCACTCTCTCCATTAGTAAGACTTGTATTCCTTTTCCCATGGATTGGCAAGTCCTGCATATTGGTTTGCCCTCTCCACGCTCCTAGAATAAATCGGGTTTCAGATTTAACCCGCCCACTTCTCGGTTACGGATGCTGCCGCTCTCGTGCACATCCACACAAATTTTGGGGCCATCTCAGATTTATGTAGATGAGTACCCATTTTACTCCCCCAAACGCTCTGGGTCTAGGAGAGGTGCTGCCGGATTGCTGCCAGGAGATCAGACTAATCGCTGAATCAGAAATAAAGAAAATGAATAGAACATGGCAGTGATAAAAGATAAGAATGGAAGTACGAAAAATGATGACATAATGATAACTAATGAACTAACAAAAGGACTACAGCAATAACCCATGACAGACTGTTGAAGATAGCACCAAAAGAAAGAGGAAGAAAGAGGAACATAGCAAAACAAATAAAGAATAAAAGAAAAGGCCTAAGGCTCTGTGTAGCAAGGAGTCGACCCCAAGGGTCGACCCACTCCATTCCCAGTTCTGTCTGGGTCTTCTTGTGCAGAAGCATGCATAGGGGCTTGTAACACCCTGAAATTTTCTAAGAATTTTCTAGGAATTCTCAAGAATTAGAAACTATCTATTAGCATTTAAAAAGGATTAATGGGCTATTAAATGAGTTATGGGTTAAGTAGAATTAATTTAAAGGCCCTATTTTCACCAAAGGGTTAAGCCCACTTAAATTAGGCCCATAAACCCAATTCTGTGACTTTAGGCCCAGGACCACACTCTAGAAATGTAATTTGGGCTATTTACCGATTTAAATTGGATAAGTAGACCAATTAAGGGGATAATAGGAGATAAATATAAATTTTTAAATTTTCCGGATTAAATACCAGATGGCGTCTATCGCGAGACCACCACTTTCTGAAGGTGGTCCCGCCGTGACTGCTATCTCCTTCCGATTATGAAAGTTGTAGAAGCGTGGAAAACGTGGATCTTTGGCATCCAAATCCCCATCAATCGAAGTGTGTAGACATGAAAACATGTCTAGGACTCTTAGGAATCTATCCTACCCCAAATTAGGACTCTAAGTTTGACCAAATCTCTCAAACCCTAGCAAACCCTATAAATAGGTTCCAGGTTCAACCTACGCGAACTTTACTTTTGGCTCGCCTAGTTTGACAGTAAGATGATAGAATTTCATGTAAGTTCTTTAGAAGAATTCATTCCCCTTAGTGTTTTCTAATATCTCTCCAGATCTTGTGCTAGGAGACCAAGCCGTTGGAGAGCTAAAAGCCCCCAAAGTTGTTATTCCTCTGTAGAGCGCGCAGGAAACAGTGTATCGGTCTAAGGAAGATTAGGAGTTTGGAAGCCCTAATCGAGGTATTCTTAAGTTAATCCTTTAGAATAATTTGTTCCTCTTCATATCTTCTCCTTACCCTCCAAATTTCACGAAGTTAGGATGAGATGATAAGGAGTTAGAGCGACCGGAAGTTGGAGGTTCCACGCAGGGCGAACAGGAACAAACGCAACCATCCCTCAAAGACTTGGAGTTTAGGAACCTTAAATGAGGTATTTTCAGGTTAATCCTTTAGAGTTATTTGTTCCCCTTTATGTTTTCTTACTTCCCTCCAAATATCGTGGATTTAGATCAAGAGGTTAAGGAGAACGAGGGACGAGAAGTTGTTGGTTTGGCACAGGACTTGCAGTAACTAGGTCGTTCTCCCAGTCCAAAATTCGAAGTCTAGAGCCTATTACAGAGGTAGGTTATCTCATGAATGACTTAAACATCAAGTTAGGATTAAAATTCCTCTTGTCTTGCTAGATTTCATGCTTTCTACTTGGAGAATTTCATGTTTTTCTATGATCACGCATGCATAGTTTTAATAGCATCATATCCCTATACCCTTAACCAAAAAGATGATAATTGTGCCTTAATACATGTAACTCATGCATCTCCATGATTTAACTTCGTTATGGCATGTTTTATTCTTCAATCTAGCATGTTTTCCATGCATATATTGCCCTAGATTAGGAGATTACCTCAGTTTCTGTCCCTGCTCACAGTAGAAGGGAAACGGTCTCCCTGAGACCGCTATAATCAGATAGCGGCCTTGCGACTGACCGCTACCATCAGTATGCGGTCCTCACTTGACCGCTATTTGCTTTCTGGTTTCTGCACTTTGTTAAGTCCAAACAGATTACAGATTAGCCCTATTAATTATATGTTAAGCCCAGGTAATTAGGTTTTACTCCTAGTTATGACCCTTGATTCATGTTAATAGTTATATTGTGCATCCATCATGCTAGGTTTCATGACTTACATGCTTTAAGAACTTACTTTAATCTTATGCTAATTTCATGCCAAAACCATACAATTTTGTATTAAAATTATATTTCACATGCTTTGTGGACTTGTTTTATTGATGGTTTGATCACCATTTTCTACATGATTCACTCTCATCTTTGAGTCTTTCTTAAGTACATGGCACGTATTCCGGTACGATGTCATCAGTTACACTTTGCACATGATAGGCACACTTTCTTGGACTTGTGAACCTCTCCGCCGGATATTCCTTTTGTCGGACTAGGGGATCATGTTTCAAGGCCTCCGTAAGTCTCCGCGAGCCTGGGATTTTCACTAGGACGCCAAGCTAGTTGTACCATCAAAACCCATTTATCTAGAAAGCACTCAAGTTTACCGGCGTTTTCTATATTCTGGACAAGATAGCGGCCCTCTGGAGATCGCCACCATCTGGTAGCGGCCCGACCATGACCGCCACTTTCCAGAGTTCCACTACGTCGACCCTTTTCTTCTCTGGCGTCAACTCTATCAAGAAATTGTCCATACTTGACCACAATGTCATAGTAGCGGTCATGAAATGACCGCATGTCAAGAAACAGCCCAGACAAGACCATTTTCTATCCCAGTGTACTCAACCCGAGGTTTGACCCAAGGGTTAATTTTTCTATGTTCCTAGATGATCTATTGATTGTCTAGAACTTAACAACTTGTTCAATAAGTTATTAATGAATTATCAAAATTTAAAGAATGCGCCGTTATGCTGCCGGACTCCTTCCATGACATAACCTTGTCATTAAATCATCCTTGATCTCATGTTTCATATTTGGTATGTTCTTACCTTGATATTGTTATCATAAAACTATTATTTAAATTGTACATTATTGGCTAAAACTTTATTGTTATATCTCGTGGAAGTAGCTTGATTTATAACTTGAAGATGCAAGAGCAGGCACGGACAGTGTCCAAGGGCTCGGCGCTAGCCCCCTCGGCAGATAGTCGAAAACATATTATAAACCATGGGGTATGATGAACACTGGTATCGCATTGCGTCGGGAGTACTTTTTTTATAAACGGGTGAAAACCACAAGGCAATCTTGTAAAATTACATGCTTGCTAGTACATTCTTGTTACATGACTTTCTAGTGCATAGCCTTTATGATTATGAAAAGTACATTCTTGTTCATGAAAGGCCAAGTTATATTCATGTTATATTCATTCTCTATCTTGCTCTCATTCTACAAGAACTCTCATATCTTTTATGTCTTGATACTTGCGAGGTTACTTTGGCTTATTATCGTATGATTTATCGCATTTCATTTATCTTACATCATAGAGATAAAATGTTAATTATTTAAACTTACCTTCATGTTGATACGAAGATACCTACTGGGCAAGTGTGCTCATTACCCTACTTTTTCAATCTTTCCAGGAAACTCTAGTGGATCGGATACCGAGTATTTCAATGATGGATCCGAGAGTGATGATTAAAGGCCCGAGAGAAGACTAAGAGTGTCATGAGTCCTTACGTTAGTTTGGAGTCATATCATGTAATTTTTACTTTATTGAGTCATATTATGTAATTTTCATTTTTATTGAGTCTAGATAGTCATTCGAGTCAAAGTCAAATGTTATGTAAAACTTGATCATTATTATCAATAAAGGTTGGATTTTTGGTCAACTATTGTGTTCACTCTTCTATGTGTGAATGATTGCGCTCTGATTATATTGCTAGCTTGAGGTGTATTGCCGACTGCTTACGTTCCCCAAGCATCTTCCACTGTATCTATATCTCGGGGCGTGACAGGGCTAATCCCCCTTTGGCCCAGCCTACTGCCCCGAATTGCATACATCTTCTGGATAAAAAAAAATTCATTATCATCAAAGCCTTACACATGCATTAGACTTGCATAAAACTCTCTGCTGATCTCTTATGAATAAGAAGAAAAATAAACAGAAGACTCCCTACGCTTGCTGAAAGCTTGAGCATATCATGCATACCCCTTTGCATGCACATCGGGTTTTGCATCTATTGTGAATATAAATCGAGTCTCATGTATACTCCCATCATGCGTGCTTGTGTGTCATGATTTCGTGGTACATGAAATGGTGATTCGTGGAAAAGTTGGATCACGTCCAGTCGGAAGCCGTCACTATGCATGAGTGAAATACTCCGCCTCGTATCGGAAGTCACTCTCCTCAAACATTTCATCAAACACATGCATACCATGTGCAAATAGCTTGCAAAGCCATTTCCTGCACTTTCTTGGGTTGCATGACTTCCTTGTCAAAGGACATAACAACAGGGTTTTGCTGCAAGTCAGCGGCAACTCGACTTCCCCAGCCCCTTAAGTCGACTTACCACGGGATTCGGTCGACCGACCGGTAGTTACGGTTGACCGAACCCTGGGTGCATCGACGCAGGAGGCCGGTCGAGTCGACGTAGCCCTGTTCAAAAAAAACATGCGAAAGAAATGAGAAAGGGAGGAGTGATCCGGCGGCAATGCATCCTGTTGGATCACGCTCCCCCACTCTTAAAAAAAAAGGAGAAGGGGGCTGATGATCCGGTGCCCATGGGCCGCCGGATCACAGCCCCTCTCTCATTTCAACCTAAAAAGGGAAGAAAACAAAAAAATCACAACAACAACGGAAGTCGTAAACAAGCAAGTAAAAATAATAATAATAAATAGTGGTCAAAAGAATAACAAAATAAATTAAAAAATAATCAAAGAAAATTATAATGATAATAATAAGTGAACAATCACATATATGGTTAGATTAAAAAAATGTACACATGCATTCAAAGAGGATTAAATAACAAAAAGGCAACAAGCACAATGATGTCCGCTCTGGAGCCCTCGCTTCCCCAGACCCGGTGTGAAGGGAATATAAATGACACCCCGGTAAGTCGTGCTTGGACCTTGGGGACCACCCAATATGGCCATGACCTGACATTGCCCCGAGGCAATAGCCGACTAAATCTGACCTATTTTCCACTGACCAAACATCAAATTTGCCACGCACTCGGCAGACATTTGCACGAGTTTTATGTCTGTGTTTGCCATGCTTTCGATTCAGACTTATGTCCGGACATGAAATGGCCAAAATTGACCATAGGCACAGCTTCGAGTCGAACCTGGTGTTCCACCAGGCCTCGGATACTGTGAAATATTTAGCGTTCATTACCACCCGGCAGGAAAACACTCAGACCTGGTTCGAGTCCTTGCCCGTCGGGACCATCACCTCCTTCCAGCAACTAAATAAGCTGTTCAAGGGCAACTTCATCACTGCTGAAAGGAAGCCAAGTCAGCGATGAGTCTACTCACTGTCAGGTAGGGACATGAGGAAATCTTGTCAGATTATATGTCCCATTTCCAGAAGGAAGCCCTCCGCATCCCTTACCTTGACATCAGCATTGCCACCACCACCCTGATGCAAGGGACCCGAGATCCCATCCTCCAATAGTTGCTCAGAGTAGAGGCCCCGATGACCCTGATGGATCTCCTCGCCCTGGCCCAAAAGCACGCCAGTTACGAGGAGAACAACGTGGCATTAGGCCAAACGGTCAGAACTGGTCAACCCGACCACAAGAGACCCATAGACTCCCCACGAGAGAGGCGGAACAAACGTGAGTGGCACGACCGAGAGTGTCACGACCGCCAAGAGATGAGAGATAGGGACCAATATCGACACTACACGCCCCTAACGGCCCCACCTAAATAATCCTCATGGAAATTCAGGAGGAGCTCTACCGCCGGTGGCCCCCGAGGATGAAGTCCAACCTAAGGTCCAGGAGCAGAAAGAAGTATTGTCACTTCCATCACGACCACGACCACGGCCATGATACGGCCAACTGCATCCAGCTAAAGGACGCAATCGAGGACCTTGTTGTGCCTCAAGTGCTTTTGATACTAACAAAACTTTAATGATAAAACTTGAATGATAAAACTTTATATGTGTAAATGGATCATGAATTGCATGTGTTTATATTTTGATGAGTTTCACTCATGTGATTCTATGTGTGAATGAGGACCCCGAGTGGCTCGGTGGGAAAGGTCCTTTTCATAGGAGGGACCCGAGATCGAGCCCTGGGGGGGACTTACCTGGCTCACATTTAATCCTTGAGGGATGTGAGCCCGGGGTTTTATGGTGGCGATACAAAAAAAGGGGTTGCATGATGCGTAGGGTGAGACTCAAACTTGGGTGGCCCAATAATCGCTCATCTCTCCATACCACTCTGCTAGATTCTCCGTTATCAAAAAAAAGTGATTCTATGTGTGAACATATCATGAATTGCATATTATATTTTGATGAGCTTCATGGAATTACATGTAATTGTGATTATATTTTGTTGTGCTTCATTGAGAATGAGTTTCATTGTGAAATCATGTTAAGTTCTGAAGAGAAAAATTGTTAAACTTGATTCCCCTCATGGTGTGAGTAAATGAGCCATTTGAAAGTGGACATTGAGAACTGGATGAAATTTGAATGAAATTTGATTCCCATGTGTGAATGCATTTCATTTAAACAAATAGTTGGAATGGACTAAATGGGTTCAATGTGGATGCCATTTGATGCCTTAAGTTTTGGATCATTGTATTGCTCCAAATGAGATAGAAATGCATTGTTAAATCTTGACACAATCATATTTTTGGTAATGGATCTCATATTCTTGAAGAGTTTTTGATGGCACCTAAATTTTTTAAATTTGATTCCCCTCATGATTTGAGCTATTAATTCATATATTCATGACAACTCACTCTAAACAAAGAATGGATGAGTTTTCATTTCATAATTTTTGATTCATTGAGTGAGTTACTGTCTAACCCTTCTTTGAGTGCTTAACAGGTTCAAAAGAAGTCCAAAAACATCAAAGATTTATATCTAACGTATGTTGGACTCATTGGATTGAATACATGTTGATTTGGGGTTATTTATGTGTTTTACAGGTGTACCGGTCGACCTGGGCGATGGGTCGGTCGACCTGGACTAGCAGGAGGCAACAGACCTGCTGAAATCAAAGGGAAGGTCTGGCCGATCGACCGACGGCTTTGGAACGGTCGACTGAATTTCCCAGAAGCCAAAAGACCTAATCTCTACAGAGATCGGTCAACCGACTTCTACAGTTTGATCGACCGATGGGCCGGTCGACCAAACAACATAGGCCGGTCGACCGAACGGGGGAGTGCCTTCACGCGAGCAATTGCGAATCTGACGTGGCACTCACATGGGACCATATCCAAGCTAGGTAAAATGTCTATTTTGCCCCCAACTTGTTCCTTAACATGTGAGGAGGCTTTGGGAAGGTTCTAGAAGGGGTATAGGTGTCTTTTGGCCCCCCATATTTCCCATATAGCCTTCTATTTCAAAATTAGGAGATGGAATCCACACAAGAGAGGAAGAAAGGCTTGGGGAGGAAGAAGCAGAAGAAGAGGAAGAGAGGAGCTCACCCCTTGCTGTTGGAAGAAGGTTTCATCCATGTTTGAAGCTAATTTCTTCATCCTTATCCTGATCGAGATGGATCGTGCTACGTAGATCATCATCCGGTCATCCTCGCAGCTGTTTGACCTTCGGGTTGAGCTATCTAAAGGGGGAATTTTATTTGATGATTTTTCTACTAGTTGATCTGAAAATCATGTGTTATTTGATGTTAATTTGATAGAACATATTTGTATTATCTAAGATACTGAAGTGTGTGGTCGGATTGTGCGGTGTGCACATCCGAGTGTGTTCGATTTGCTGCGATTTGTAGCGTGTGTGTCTGTGGGCTACGTTTCCATAGCGTGTGTGTGTGGTTTGGGGTTCGTCCCCGTAGTCTGCTGTGATTTGCAGTGTGTGTGGGTGTGTGGGCTGCGATTTGTAGCGTGTGTTTGGGGGGGCTGCGGTTTAGCAGCGTGTGTGTTGGAGCTCGTCTCCGTGTATCTGTTACTGCCCCTTAACGGTCTTTGCAAGATAGTGGAAGCCTCAATGGATTTGGTGAGGGGTGGACGTAGGCACACAGAGTGTGTGGCCGAACCACTTAAAAAATTCTGTGCCTTGTGGTTTGCTTGTGGTTTGCGCTTCCATTGTTTAGCTTCTTGTCATTTGAGGACTCGACACAGTTTCACACACACGTACACACTTACATTATTGCTGCTTACATTCGAGTGAGTCTTGAGAGCATGTTCAACTTGCCATATCTATTTTAATGTTCATTAAATCTAATGGGGGGTAAATTGCTCAATTAACTATTGATCTTCAAATTGGTCTTAGTCCTTGTGGGAATTAAGATTTTACTGGGCCAATCAATTCACCCCCCCCTTGATTGCCGTTGTACCTAGACCCAGCAATTGGTATCAGAGTCTCAACTCTATTGATTTCAAGATCTCACGATCTATAGAGTGATCCTAGGCAACGGCAACCTTGAGCAAAATGGCCAAAAGTTGTTAAACTTCTTGTCCTCCGTGTTTTAACGGTTATAGTTTTATTTCTTGGAGAAATGGAATGTGTGTTTATCTTGGTTTGCATGAACCTGAGTTTGGAAAGTGATCAGTGAAGGTCCTTACAAACTTCTTGTAAAAGAAACAAATGGGATGATAAGCATGTTAAGAAGAATGCCATAAATCTTAGAGCACTATATTTTTTTAAGAATACCATAGAGTCTGATATACTTTCACGAATTCCAATGTGCAAGTCAGCAAGAGATCGTTGGGATGAGCTGGCACGCAAGTATGAAGAAAATGCAATGGATCCATGATTAATGGCTCATAGTGAAAACAATTCAAATGAAGTAAATTCTGATCCTGATGATGATGAAGTATCAATTGAAGAATTAATGGATGTCTATGAAGAACTGTTAGACAGATATAAGAAAGTGAAATCAGAAAACAAGAAACTAAAAAAATGGAGATATTGTGCATACATTCACTCCATGTTAAAATTGTAAAACATTGGAGTCACAAATTGAAAGTCTAGAAAGCCAGAATGAATTTCTAGAATTTACAACAAAATTGTTTGAAGAAGAGATTTTTGATATGCGTGAAGAATATGCATTACTTGAAAAAATTGATAAATCTCTTGAATTAGAAGAAGATTGTCATGAATTGCATGAGCAGAACAAATCCTTGTTCTCTAAAATTTTTTTGCTTGAGAAAACTGAAGAACGCTTAAGAAACAAATTGGATTCTCTAACAGATGATGAGAAAATGTTTGAAAATCTTCTTGACACCGAAATTGAAAATAAGAACATTGAAGCTGAAATTGAGGAGCTTAAAAAGAAAGAAAGTGCAATGAGAGTAATTTGAAGAATGTTGACAAAATTGAAAAAGAAAACTCATTATTAAAATATGATAATGAAAAGTTGATTACAAAGGCTTTCTTATGTGACGAAACTGAGAAAGTTCTTGAGAAACTAACTGAAAAACTTCATTCCATCAATGCTGAAAACAAGAAAGCCATAAAGGAAAATGAAAAATTCAAAATAATGAAAAGTTTATGCATGCAAAGAAGAAATCACAAATGCTGAATTGCATATTTCTACTTTAAAAGAAGAAGTGAAAAGATTGAAAGATGATTTGCCAAGATTTGTTAAAGGAAAAGAAAATTTAGATAAAATGTTGGGTGTCATAGTAAATTTTTAAAATGAAGGTCTTGGATATACCCCAGTGAACAAAAAGTCATTTGAAAATAAATTAAAAACTTCATTTGTTCATGCTTTCAATATACCTAGTACTTCCAAGTCACCTCCTCATATTCAACAAGTGAAAACTCCCAAAAATAACTTTAAGAAAAGGAAATCTGTGAACACCCAAAATGTAAAACAAAGCTCAAAGTGAACAGAAAATGAAATCTAAGGTTGAGTGTCTTTATTGTGATAAAACTGATCATGTCATGGAGAATTACTTTACAAAGAAACATGATGACTTGCATGCTATGACTGTGAAATCTTCTTATCAAAATAAATTCAATGCTAAACATGCCATGCATAGAAAGGGAGTTGCATCTCATAAGAGAAATGTATTTGGAAAAGCTTATGTGCATAACAAAAACTCTTTTGGAAAGACAACCCATTCTTGTTACTTCTATTATGGAAAACATGGTCACATGATGAAAGAATGTTGGTCAATGTTTGATGATGCTCATGCTTCCAGAATGAATGCTAAGTTTAATTGTGTTGAACCTAAAGTCTTTGTAAATAAAAGGAATGTGGTTGAAAAATCTCATGCATATATAGAAAGATCTTTTGTTAAAACTGTTCATCCTGTTTGCTTTTACTGTGAAAATTTTGGACATGTAATTGATGATTGTAGAATCATGAAAAAGGATGATTTGCATGCATTCAACATGAGTAGAGTCAGTATGAGAATATTTTCATGCAGGTGTGCCTTGAGGCAAAAAGAAGGAAAATAAAAGGGTTTCAACAAAAGAAATCAAGGCACACTTATTTGGTAAAACCTCAACTTTATTTTTTCATTGTCAAATGTGGTAATTCTGATGTTTCTTTCTATGCAAGTTAGATATCATGTTTTGATTATGCATAGAGTCAGATAATTTCTCTTGGTTCTCTCATGGCCATACAAAGTGATTTTTGAATGACAGTCTGGTATATCAAATGGTGATTTGTGGAAAGATAGATTATGTCTGTCTGGAAACTATCACTATGCGTGAGACCTTACTCCGCCCCGTACAAGAAGTCGGTGAATTCAAATGTTTGGTTCATGAGGAAACTTTTAGTTTAGTTGAAATAAATCTGAAAATGAATTTAGTGTTCATGACCTGCAAACCTCACAGGTTGGTTTTGATGAATTCTTTCATTTAAGAAATGTCACAGCTTCTGAACTCCAATGAATTATAGTTGAGTTTGATATTGATTCATTTTCAACTGCTATTGATGATGCCTTTCTGTGGTTGCATGTTTAGTTCGGTTTCTATTCTGTCAATAGGGTCTCTTGTCTCACCCATTTGCTGTCGACAGAACCACAACACCATTTTGTTTGTGTTCAGTTTGCATAAGTCGGTTGACCTAATCAATATTTCTGTCAACCTACCCATCAAGTCTGTTGCCCTGATCTTGGTTCCATAACCACCTAATCTTTGTCCAGTGCATTGATCATCTTCATTTCAGGTTAATATGAGGAATGCATTTTCTCAGGGGGAGTTTATAATAGAATTTCTCTGGTTCAGTCCCAATTCAATAAAATTGAAAGCATCCATTGCATTTTTCACATACATCAAGGACAGAACTAGAGTTCATGGTCTAGAATTCTTCAGTACATTAAGGCATGTTGTATAGTGCATTTTAGGTATGGTTTGAAATCTACATCCTGCATTTCTTATTGCATGAGCAACAAGGTCATATGTGTGCATATCCTGCATATTGCATTCTCCCACTGTGTGCTTGAATGGCTTATATGTGCTATCACTCCCCTTGACATTTCTATGGACGTATACTCCCTTGCTAAATAAGATGCACTTGATTCATGACTTGTGTGCCACATGCCATACACTTTGGAGGAGAAAACATTTTGATAAGTGCATATATTTAGGGGGAGCTTAATGACCATGTATATAGCATAATTTTTAGTATATAATTGAAATTAAACTCGCACACATCTTTGCATTGAAATGTGATTGATGAATATCATGTATAAGTGTTGGGTCCCTTAGTGCAGCAAGGTGGATCTAGAGGGGGGTGAATAGATCCCCCTAAAAACTTTGCCCAATTAAAAACTATTCGATCAGTTAATCAATTGCGGAAGTGGAATACTAGCGTGCTCAGATAGAATGTGCTAAACCAGAAGATAGCTCACACTGAGCCTAGATCGAACACCCAATGGGTGTGTGTAAAATTAGTACTGAAAACGTTGGAGTTCAAATAACAAATAGACACAATTATTAGCAAACCATCCTGTGAATAGGAGATAGAAGAAATGGATCAATCACACAATTCTCAACCCATAGCATAGAATATTTTTAAGGTGGTTCAGTCTGCAAACCAGCGGAACTACGTCCACCCCTCACTCAACTGAGTGAGGCTTCACCGCTATTAAACAGCACAGGGACAAATCCCCACACACGTAATCAAATTGCTACAAACGCTGATACACAGCTTGAGTGAGTAAGAACTTCCTCACACACTTTGATCAATCAGAGTGCAACCGTGTACATCAACTTGTTGTACACACCCCTGATTGTGCAATCCAACACAATCAGAACCGCTGCTCACAACAACAAACGAGGAGTACACTCCTCACACACTCTGACCAGTCAGAGTGCAACCGTGCATAGCTACCCCCTGTGCACAACCCTGATTGTGCAATCTAGCACAATCAGAAACACTGCTTGCCAGCAGCACACAAGGAACAAACTCCTCATGCTCTGGTCACCCAGAGCAACCACGTGAACAGTGGAGTTCTATGCACAAGCACCCACCGTGCTTCCAAGCACGGCCAAATAGAAACGAAAATGAAACAAGCAACAAGAAAAGGGAAAATACAACCAAACTGAAAGGAAAAATTGAATCAGTAAAACAACGATAAGAATGGAGGCAATGTAGCTTCCAAATAAGCACTTTGACTAGAAATTTCGGTACTCATTTTTTATCCTTCTTCTTCTTCTCTCTTGATCACTGCAATCTACTCGCTAATCTCTCTACTAACTCTCCTTCTCGGATTTTCTTCTAAACTGCTCAGGGATGCTTGCTCTTTTCTTTCTCTCTTCTCTTTCACTTTCTCTTTTTCTTTTCCTTTTCCCTAGACGAGCTAAACTAATCTTCCTTAGAATTTTTGCTCAGTCTGAAATATGCTCGCCCATCTCTCCAGTTAGTGATCGCAACATATATATAGAAGAGAGGTTTAATCTGAGCCCTTCATCCTAGGAGATTTAATCTTAGTTGTTCAGATCCTTAGAAGACTCCAGATCCGAGGTCCAATGGCCACTGATTAGCCTGCAAAAGATGCTCACGCAAAACTCACGCAGCTGCTTCTTCTCTAAGGAAGAAAGACAATGGATAATACGTATTTCCAACCTTTTTCTGATTGGTCCACATGTAAAGAGTGAATATTCTCTCCTGGGAGCTTTCCAGAACCCAAGGCACGTGCCTGAGATCATGTGCCTATGATTGGAGTTCGCTGCCACGTGACCAACTTAAGTTGCACGTGCTGCGCTGACCAAGCCCAAGTCAGTCGACTGATTTCATAATTCAGTCGCCTGAATTATACATTGTCTGCTGGCTTGTGCTGGCACGATGCTGCTGTTGCCGCATATTGCTATTTTGTTGCTGGATGTTGTTGCTGCATTGACACAATAGCTCCTCTGCATTGACTCAGCCTGATGTTGCTGGCCTTGTTGTTGTTGTTGTTTGCTTCTATGTTGATCATGTAGGTCGACTCACCTTGAATGTGGGTCGACACACTGAACATTGGCTTTTGCTGTTGCTACTTGATTCTGGTGTTGGTGTTGAATGCTGTTGTTGCTGGATGCTACAATATGGTCAGTAGGCTTGATGCAGTGTAATAACATCAGCACACTTGCATAGTTCAACTCGGCTGAGCAATCTCAGTCGATTGGGTCGACTGACTCTTTCATTCCGTGCAAAATCTAGGCAGAAACAGAAGTCACACTGAAGGAGGTTGACTCCAGGGGTCGACTCTTTAGCTATCAGAGCCTTGTGGTTGTTGTTGTTGGATTACTGTTAGAGCTTCAGATGAGTCGACTCAGTTGGCTTGAAGGTCGACTCAGTGTCTCCACATATGCTTCCTGTCAGTTGACTAAGTCTATCGACTTGAGTAAAAAGTCAGTCGACTTTGGTTAATATCTGTAGACTGATTTCCATATCAGTCGATTGATTTTGGCTTAGGTCGACTGATTTTGCCTATCTTCTGTCAGAACTTCCTTCACACTCCCTAGCCTTTCCCAGAGCTGTTAACACACAAAAATGCCCTCTTGAGCTTCTTATTCATGATCTTGTACTTCTCATTCATGATCTTGTGTCTTGCCTCAATCTCTTTAGTAGGCTCTTACTTTCCTACAGTAGTCAACTGGCTGGCCGATTACTATAAACAAAAATCTATCAACTTGAAGACATGTCTGTCGACAGAGGTCAGATATCTGTCGACTGAAGTTAAGCTTTGTCGATAGATATTTCCTGGCTTTTTCCAAACTGTTTAGCTTACATTTTCTTGGCACTCACCCAATCTCTTGGACCATTGGGTCTGTAGAATTTAACATATTTTGGGCCTAAAATCTGAATTTGATTCTTCAAATAATTCCATTATTTTTTCACACCCATGACTCAATAAATCAATGAGTCATAGTTAGACATCATCAAAACTAGAGACACAACAATAAGGATATAGGAAATTCTTCTTAACACTCTTGTGAATCTTAAAATCTTGCATCATCTTTGAAGACTATTGTTGAGGAAAGAACTACATGCCTCAAATGAAAAAGAGTGTTCATGCAAAAAGAAAGGAGGAAAACCTAGCCTAGTAACCGGGCCTCCCCATTGCAGAAATGAGGAGAGTTCGCGTAAAATAGTGAGGTGGAACTCTAATCTGAGATAAAAGAAAAGTAAAGAACACATAGCAATGATCAAACACACTGAGTAGATTGGATGCATGTCACCTAAGACGTGGTGTGGTTTGCATTAAAAAATATTGTTTTGATTAATCTCCATTCCAAAAGGAAGTAGAATGGTTAACAAACTGAGTAACCGAGGATTCGGGTATGTGATCCATGTGTTTTCTCGCGTAAAAAAGTGTGGATTAAACCTGACCACTCTTGATGTTAAAAAGTTATCGTCATACAAAGTCTGAAAATGAATGTGCAGATAGAGAGTTATCCTTTAATGTTAATTAGAAAGTCCATGTATCCATATGCTTGATGTTTACTATGCATTTTAATTATTTTCACAATAAGAGATTTAATTTTAAATGTGCTCTAAAAATTTATCTAACCTCATGGATCTGCATGTTTCTCTCTAAATGACTGCACAACCCCCTTTGTGGAATTGTCATTGAGCATATCACGCCACTTGAATCATTTGCATGTTTTGTAATCCCATTACCATCCGTTTGATAAGAAAGGGGGAGATAGCTTGCATATATACATATATATACTGTGTACTGATAGAATGCTTGCATGATTCATACTTAAATACGTGCATGCTTGCATGATTCATAAAGCATCATACTGCACAATTGGAATCAGGCATTAAGGTTTACTTGGTCATAAAATCATTCATCTGCATACATGTGCATTTGTAATCATCTCTATTCTAACAATTGGCATCTAGGTGTCCAGCGGTTCAAAAAAATTCATATCATTTCAACAATCGGTTTCATACCACCTAATGCCTTTTGTACACACATATCACATGATGTCACAGTCCCATCAACTAGTATCTTTCTGCTACATTTAAACTCCTTCAGCCTGGTTGATAAAGTGGACAGATGAATGTTTTCTCTCCTTAAATAAAATGCTTGGTATAATGATAAGTGGAAATGGAGAGAGAGAGAGAGAGAGAGAGAGAGAGAGAGAGAGAGAGAATTTACTTGTTTACTAAACTTAATTGTCAAATTTCATGTGCTAGGGGGAGAAAATAATGATAAAATTTGATCATTTTGGGTCTCCTGAATAGTTAAGCATGTCTGCACAACTAATATTGTTCGTCCAGCTAATTTTTTCTACAATTGTCTTCATGGTCCTGTCCTACCCCACTTTGTGATCATGGCAAAGGGAGAGAGAAAATGTGGTTATTGCAAATGTGAATGCCCTTGACTGATTTGATTATGTGTTCGATTTCATGAATTTGGTGAGATCTAGTTGTTTGGACATAACTGAATTAAGGTTGTTTTAACTGAATTGAACTAAGTTTGTTCATCATGTTGATTGCTATCTATTGGAACTAAAATCTTCTAAAAATCGTGGTTGATTTATGACCTACACCTCTTCCACTGTGCTTTTTGCTAATGACTGGCTGACTGGTCAGTGTGAGACATTTTCTCCTTGCTTGCTTTTTGATTATGACAAAGAGGGAGAGAATATGGTTTATTCCAAAATGTAAAATGGCAGCATGTGAATGCATGTTTCGGGGAGAGAATATGGTTTATTACAAAATGCAAAATGACAACATGTGAATGCATGTTTGGGGGAGAGAATATATATGGTTTATTGCAAAATGCAAAATGGCAACATGTGAATGCATGTTTGGGAGAGAATATGGTTATTGCAAATATTATTGTGACATTTGATTATGGTTGCAATTGATGATCATTTGTGAGTCTGTTGCTTGAACTTACAATAAAGTTTTGCCATCATCAAAAAGGGGAGATTGTTGTGTCCCATGTACTTTTGATAATGACAAAACTCTAATGACAAAACTTCAATGACAAAACTTCAATGACAAAATTTTATATGTGTAAATGGATCAAGAATTGCATGTGTTTATATTTTGATGAGTTTTACTCATCTGATTCTATGTGTGAATAGATCATGAATTGCATGTGATTATATTTTGATGAGCTTCATGGAATTGCATGTAATTGTGATTATATTTTGTTGAGCTTCATTGAGAATGAGTTTCATTGTGAAATCATGTTAAGTTTTGAAGAGAAAAAATGTTAAACGTGATTCCCCTCATGGTGTGAGTGAATGAGTTATTTGACAGTGGACATTGAGAACTAGATGAAATTTGAATGAAATTTGATTCTCATGTGTGAATGCATTTCATTTATACAAATCGTTGGAATGGACTAAATGGGTTCGTTGTGGATGTCATTTGATGCCTTAAGTTCTGGATCATTGTATTGCTCCAAATGAGATAGAAATGAATTGTTAAATCTCAACACAATCATATTTTTTGTAATGGATCTCATATTCTTGATGAGTTTTTGATGGCTCTTAGATTTGTTAAATTTGATTCCCCTCATGATTTGAGCAATTGATTCATATATTCATGACAACTCACTCTAAACAAAGAATGGATGAGTTTTCATTTCATAATTTTTGATTCATTGAGTGAGTTACTGTCTAACCCTTCTCGAGTGCTTAACAGGTTCAAAAGAAGTCCAAAAATGTCAAATATTTATATCTAACATATGTTGGACTCATTGGATAGAATACATGTTGATTTGGGGTTATTTATGTGTTTTACAGGTGTACCGTTTGACCTGGGCGATGGGTCGGTCGACCTGGACTAGCAGGAGGCAGGAGACTTGCTAAAATCAAAGTGAAGGTCTGGCCGGTCGACCAACAGCTTTGGACCAGTCGACCAAATTTCCCAGAAGCCAGAAGACCTGATCTCTACATAGATCGGTCGACCGATTTCTATAGTTCGGTTGACCGATGGGCCGGTCGACTGAACAACATAGGCCAGTCGACCAAACGTGGCAGTGCCTTCGCGCGAGCAATTGCAAATCTGACGTGGCACTCCCGTGGGACCTCATCCAAGCCAGGTAAAATGTCTATTTTTTCCCCAACTTGTTCCCTAACATGTGAGGAGGCTTTGGGAAGGTTCTAGAAGGGGTATAGGTGGCTTTTGGCCCCCATATTTCCCATATAGCCTTCTATTGCGAAATTGGGAGATAGAATCCGCACAAGAGAGGAAGAAAGGCTTGGGGAGGAAGAAGAAGAAGAAGAGGAAGAGAGGAGCTCGCCCCCTACTGTTGGAGGAAGGTTTCCTTCAAGTTTGAAGCTAATTTCTTCATCCCAATATTGATCGAGATGGATCGTGCTGCGTAGATCGTCATCTGGTCATCCCCGCAGCTGTTCGACCTTCGGGCGGAAGTATCTAAAGGGGGAATTTTATTTGATGAATTTTCTACTAGTTGATCTGAAAATCATGTGTTATTTGATGTTAATTTGATAGAACATATTTGTATTATCTAAGATACTGAAGTCTGTGGTCGGATTGTGCGGTGTGCACATCTGAGTGTGTTCGATTTGCTGCGATTTGCAGCGTGTGTGTCTGTTGGCTACGTTTCTATAGCGTGTGTGTGTGGTTTGGGGTTCGTCCCCGTGGTCTTCTGTGATTTGCAGTGTGTGTGGGTGTGTTGGCTGCGATTTGTAGCTTGTGTGTGGGGGGGCTGCGGTTTAGCAGCGTGTGTTGGAGCGTCGTCTCCGTGTATGTGTCACTGCCTTGTAATGGTCTTTGCAAGATAGTGGAAGTCTCAATGGATTTGGTGAGAGGTGGACGTAGGCACACACAGTGTGTAGCCGAACCACTTAAAAATTTATGTGCCTTGTGGTTTGCTTGTGGTTTGCGCTTCCATTCTTTAACTTCTTGTCATTTGAGGACTTGGCACAGTTTCGCACACGCGTACACACTTACATTATTGCTGCTTACATTCGAGTGAGTCTTGAGAGCATGTTCAACTTGCCATATCTATTTTAATGGTCATTAAATCTAATGGGGGTTAAATTGCTCAATTAACTATTGATCTTCAAATTGGTCTTAGTCCTTGTGGGAATTAAAATTTTACTGGGTCAATCAATTCACCCCCCTCTTGATTGTCGTTGTACCAAGACCCAACAGACCTAATCCGGCGAGGACTCCTCAACAAGTTTATCCCCAAGGCCACGAAGAAGTGATAGCAGAAGGATCGGACTCCTCCCCCCATCGACAACCAACCCAACGGAAAGGAGATCATGATGATTTTCGGAGGGTCGGCATCGGAAGGAGATAGCTCCAGGAGACGTCATAGATACTCTTTTGGAGTTAACCAAGTGAACTACAACGATGAGAGCTGTCACGATTCCACTGTACGATATCACCTCAAAGATCCAATCATCTTTTTAGACGATGATCTGGAGGGCGTGGCTACCTCCCACTCCAACGCCCTTGTGGTCTCTACGACCATTAATCAATGTACTATACAATGAATCCTTGTGAATAATGGAAGTGAACCTGACGTAATTTTCTATGATTGCCTTGTCCTTATGGCTGTGGATTTGTCATGCATAACACCACTACACATGCCCCTGTTTGGTTTTTCTAGCACGTCAGTCCTCCCGAAGGGGCGCATCTTCCTTCTGATCACCTTCGAGACCGCCCCCCGAGATGTGACATTTTTGGCTAACATCACGGTCATACGTGGAATGACCGGGTACAATGCCATTATCGGTCGAGGAATCCTCGGCATACTGTGGGGTGTCCCCTCATCCTATCATCAAAAGCTAAAGTTCCCAACTACCCATAGGGTAGGAGAGGTTTAGGGCAATCAAGGTGAGCCCTAGAGGTGTTATTTGATTTCCACCAAGGAAAGGCGGACCGAGGACACTCCCCCCGAGAAGAAGGCCAGGACGGAAGATCTCGTGCCCAGTGGGAGTACACTAGCCGAAGACCTCTACCTCATCCAGGTAGGGGAGGGATCCGAGTAGGACCCTTCGCATCGGCTCTATGCTATTCGAGCAAGAGAAGGAGGACTACAAACATTTCCTAGTTGAAAACCATGACGTATTCACCTAGTCTGAGGACGAACTCCTCAAAATCCCGTCGAAAATCAACACCACTAGCTAAAGCTAGACCCAAGCTATCACTTGGTTTAACAACATAGGAGGCATTGTAACCCTGAGTGACATGCCATTATAAAGGAGCAAGTGATCAAAAAACTACGCTCGAAACTCTTACAACCCACCCAGTACCCAGACTGGGTCGCAAACGTGGTCTTGGTCCCCAAGAGCAATGGCAAGTGGCGTATGTGTGTAGATTACACAGACCTCAACAAGGCCACTCCAAAGGACAGCTTCCCGATGTAGATATTCTTTTGTGATGGTGTTGTGGTGTGATGTGATGATGATAGATAAGATGTGAGATAAAGTGAGTGAGTGATGCACTAACTCAAGCAATCAATATCAAGCATGAAACTCGTGGGCATGTCATCTTAACAGTGCAGAAAATGAAGGAAAACACACCCTAGGGCGTGGAGCGAAGGAATAAAAAGGGAAACACACATCGTGGGTGTGGAGCAACTAAAAGTAAGAAAGAGATAAGCAAAGATGATGAACCAGATGATGAATACCCAAATAAGGAAGATGTGATCGCCACCAAGGTAAACAATGCAGTAAAGCCACACTATGTACCTTGGAAAGAGCCGAGTGAGACCACCTGCCCGCAGGAGAAAGAAAACCAGGCGCTGCGATGGAAAATGATTTTCAGACGACTGCAAAGTGACGTCAAACGGTCCTGCGATAGATCACCTGGGATCCCCAAACTGTCTTCCAAACGGCCGCTAGGAGCGCCCAGAACAAAAACGTAGAACTTGTATCTCCAACCCTCCTGGCCGGCCAGAAGAGCTGGGCCTCGTGCAATGAGCTCTGTAAACCTGCAAAAGAGTGTAGACACAAAGAAAAAGCAACCCAATAAGCCCTTGGACTGGTGTAGTATCTATAGTGCAATTAAGCTAAAGTGTAGAAAAGGAAGGGTGAATACCTGGGGGTTGGTGGTTTTTTAACCCCTGAGGGGCGTGAAAAAAGTAGGAGGATGTTTAAAAATGTTGTGTGAGTGCAGAAGAACGTGGAAGGGGAGAGGGAATGATGCTATGAGGATGCAAAAAGAAGACCAGAACTAAGAGAGGAAGAGACACAAAAACACTAAAGGAACTTGATACTCCCTGAACCAGACGACTTAAGGATGCAGAAAATGTCTTCTCCCTGGTTGGTACTCACTCCAGAATGTAGCAGCACTTCGTGGCAAGCTCCAGAGATCTTCTCCTCAAGACATTAAGTCAAGGGTTCTATTTATAGACCCCCAAATCCTCTGGTCAAGTTAAAGAGATAATGACACGAAAATAGGCCTGAACCTAGATAAATCTCGAAGATAATACTCCCAAGAGTCCATAGAAATAAATAGACACTTCTAGGAGTCTCTATCTAGAGAGAAATCAACAAATCAAGGACTCTAGTTCGACCACGGCCGAAGAGAGGAAGAACAGACAGAGCAGGACTCTCTGTCTCCCCTAACGGTCTTGTGATAGACCGCAAGGCTTGGAAAACGGCCGATCAATAGACCGCATGGCTCAGTCGTCCAGAAAGAGATAAGACCAAAGAAACCTAACAGGACTCTCTGAATGCCTAGCGGTCTAGCAAACGACCGCCAACGTCTACCTAGCGGTCACGCGATAGACCGTTAGGCTGGTAGACGTGGCAAAAGAGATAAAGATCGATAAATCTTCGTATTAATCCACAAAAAAACCCTTATTAGCCCCTTATCTAGGCCCAATAAGCTATAATGACAAGAAATCAAAGGAGTTAGGCCCGAACAGGGAGAACAACCCAGAGAAATAAGCCCAAGAAGTGACCAAAATGACCCAATAATCAGCGAACAACCTAGGACATCATAACAATAGATAAGGAGATGAACCAACTTATTGGTCATAAAATGGGTGTCAACAGATGCCCCTCCTTAACGTCCTCTTTGCAGGGGAGCGAGCGGAGGTAAAGCGAAATGGAACATGGAGATGAAGCGAAAACGTAGCGTAGTGGACTGAAAAGCGAGCGTTAAGGCAAACCGACACCCGTCCTCAACCAACGAGCGATAGGAATCTTCTAAAAAACTTCGAACCAATCACAAGGAATGGCCAAACCGAATGACGCATGTCTGGAGGAAATAACAACTAAAGGAAATAAAAACACGACCAACCTCCTCACTGGAACACATAGCTGATAGGCGATCAGAGCAATGAAAAGTAAAAGACAAGCAACTAAACTCCAGACATGAATCCTCAGCTAACCGGACCAAGCAAATAGACCGAAGGAAACCTTCCAACTCAGAGTGGAATGACTCTCCTTACTCAAGACCATGGATGCATAGTTATCCACCATTATTGAAATACTTCGGATAAATCAGGACACATGAATGCTCAAAGATGCGTATGATGCATGCTGGGCTAAAATAAAATAAATCATAAAAATAAATGCAAAGAAAGGAATAAAATAGGAAGATACTCGAGAATAGTATTGCTAGACCGGAAAAATCAAAGTCAAGATACTATTCGCAACCACAGCGTGCGAGATAGAACCACCGTCCCCCAACTTTTCCAACCTAACGGCCTATCCAACGATTAAACATGTGCATTTAGATCATCATCATTTTTGTTAAAGAGGAACATCAGATCCCAGAACACATGAGTGACCAGCCGATTCTCGAGGTAATATATCATAGATACCATATAGTAATGCATTTAGGGATTAAAGATCGAGATACTTACCTGACTTACCTGCCTGGCGAGATAACAACGGGATGCGATGGCGTTTATGCGATTTTTAAAAATAAGAAAGATTAGCCATCAACAATTACATTTATAGAAATAAGCATGAAGCATAACTAAGATGAAGATCACACAAGAACGGAGTAGAGAATGAAGCAAATATATTATTCCAAATCATCAACATGCAGTAGTGACAAACGGTCTAGCCAAGGCCGCAAAGCAACCCCTAACGGTCTAGCGATAGACCGCTAGACAAAGGGCGGTTCATATTCTCCAACGAGGGTGACTCAGAGAGCAAACGGTCCAGGGAGGACCGCTAACGAGAACCTAACGGTCTATCGAACGACTGCATGGCACTGAGCAAATTCAAAATAGAGAACGGCCATTCATTCTCCCACGCACTCCATTCCATTGACTCCCTTTCAAACCCGATCACCCATACTCTGGCCACTGAGCCCACTGGCGACCACCGCAAGCTCATGCCCACCCATTCCCCCAAGATGGTGAAGAAGAGGGACGTTCGACGCTTCCAACGGCGGATAGACGAGGAAGAAGAGACACCTCCGGCGACGGCAAACCCACCGGAGGGGGAAGAAATACCACCGGCCCAAACGACGGCAGAGGAAGGGCCTGAAGATGCTCTAGAGATGAGGAGGTGGAGCGCACGGCGGAAGAGGTCACTGGAAGGACAACCGGATGCCGTTCATCCGAGGTAGGCTGAGACCCAAAAACCTAATTTTAATTTTTCTAGATAATGCATGGGGGTAGGATAGCAAGGGAATGGGTCTAGGGACCCATAGAAATGATGTAACGGCCTTTTGGGCCATTTTCATAGCTTGGGGAAATAGGGCGAACACCGCCTTCATGGTGGGTGACCTAGCGGTCCTTCCAGCGACCGCTAAGGATCCAGAGGTCTAGCCCAGACTGCTAGGGGGAATGAAACGGTCAAGCGATGACCGTTTGGGAACCAGAGTGATTTTTGTTATTTTATTTTAAATGCAATGCAAATGCATGACTTATAAACTATATGAATGACTGACTTTGATTGTTTTAAATGTATGTAGGGAAAAATATGGACCCGGATCTTCTGGCTACAGGTCCGAGCAGTGTACCTGGTACTGCCAGACTTCCATAGAGAGAGGTTAGCAGCGATGGGGTTCGCTGAACTCATGGGCATAGAGGTTACGAGGATAGACACCGCGTTGCTATACGCGCTGCGCGACAGATGGGACCATGTCAGTAGGGCCTTCCTATTCCCATGGGGGCACATGATCCCCATGCTGGAGGACGTGGCACGGATCACCGGACTTTGGGTGCACGGAGCGCCAGTGACGGGGATGACATACGCCGACTATCGGGAGTTGGCGCGAGAGCTGCTAGACTTAGAGCTGACACGACCGGGACGCCACTCGTCGATGCTGGTGAGAGCGACACTCCAGGAAAGCCTGGGGCTAAGAGGAGTGGCGATATCCGTGGAAGGGCTACCCGAGGAGCCCCTTCGGAGACTGACATATAGAGCCAGGGAAAGAGTGGTTGCGGGACTGGGACCAGAGGGAGACATCATCCTTCGTTGCTTCCTGATGCTGATGTTAGGGAAGCTGCTCTTCGCGACGAGGGCGGATGGAGTGAGCTGCAAGCTCCTCCCACTACTGCGGGTCTTGGACGGAGTGGGAGGCTACGCCTGTGGCACCGAGGTGTTGGCGTTCCTCTTCGACTCCCTCAGCACCACCGAGCGGCAGACGATGCAGGGTGGCTTCTTGCCTCTTCTTCAGGTAAAAATGCCTCACTTTAAAAATGCTTATAATTATGACTATGACTGCTATATGTTGACTCTTAACTAATGCAGGTATGGAGCTATCTGTACCTCTCTGGCCTAGGGTGGGGAAAGGTGGTACATTCGGACCGGGTACCCATCGTGAGGCGATGGATGGAGGTTCGGGACACGGGGTCGCTGCGACGCTTAGCGGGGGCGATCCAGGATGACATGGACACTTTCCCTTATGCATCGGTAAGCTTCTAGACTTAAGCTTCTAAATGCTCTAAAATGCTCTTATAAATGCTGACACTTGACTCAATTGCCTTTTTAGGTGCGTTGGACACCATACCGTGACGAGGGTCACGAGGGACAGCCCTGGGTGGAGGTAGCCCAGTCTTACACGGGACGAGAGGTGTGACTCCACTGCATGGACATCATCGAGCCACTGCACCACCTCCTGATCATGAGGACCAGGGGCCTCCACTAGCTAGAGGTGGAGTTCCCGGTGAGGGACGACGAGCGCGTAGGATGGTCCTCAAAGGGACTAAGCGGCGAGATCGACTGGGTCACTCGGGCGATCGACCAGGCGCGCGACTGGACGTGTAGAGGTCGGGTGGTATGAGCGTAGTCTACCAGCGATGAGGCCTACCTGAGGGCCTATGGTAGGAGATACGGAGACCAGGTCTTCTATGGCGCTCGACGATCGATACGACTTTCTAAACTTATGCTTCTTAATTACTTCTAATGCACTGACACCTTGACTTTCTATATGCAGCTAGACCCCCAGGGATGGATAGCGGAGCTCCAGGGTCTTCTCCACTCTACCGTTCTGTAGAGGGATGAGTTATAACACGCGTTGGAGCTTCTGGTGAGTTTTAAACCTTAGACTTAATATGCAATGCTTATGCACTTGACTGACCTGATTTCTAAAATGTAGCGAGCCGAGGGAGCACAGTGGCAGGGACCAGACGCTTTATCCTCTTCCTTCCAGCCCGCGGACCGGGCGGAGCGAGATGTCAATTTTGCTCGGGCGGTTGCTCGGGCCAAGGAGGCCGAGGCCACTCTCACAAAGAAGGTAAGCAAACCAACAGAGTTCCCCTTTGACTAAATGCTATAATAATGCAAATGACTGACATGATGAATGTTGATACAGGTGAGGGAGCTGACCACAGCACTTAGTGAGGCAGAGCACGCTCGAGCGGAGGCAGAGTGACTTAGAGCAGAGCTAGAGCAGTCATGAGTCGAGGCGGAGCAACTCTGAGCAGAGGCGGAGTGACTCTGTACAGGAGCAGTGGACCTAGAGCGCTACCGGACCGAGGCGAGGGAGGCTCAGTGCCAGGCCTACGATTTGAGGATTAATCTGTGAGCTGTAGAGCGGATAGTGCGGCTGATGGGCCGAGGATCTGAGCGGAGCACGTTGCAGAGCGGCGCACGGAGCAACGCATTCCCTGACTTCCTTACCGGCTCCTTCGGCCATCGGAGGAACAAGAGGGAGAGAGGCGACGACGACGAGAGGAGGGGAGCACAGCTGTGGGCCCGCTAGAGAAGCGGCACGAGGGCATTGGTGACAGTTGGGGTCCAGGAGAGGGACCTGCTTGAGAGTGATTTTGTACTTATGCATGCATGTACATGATATTTTGATTAGTAAAATGTGATCTTTTTGTCTTTTGAAATGCAAAAAATGTGTGGATGCGAATGCTGACTTACTAACTATGACCTCTAGGACTGACAAAGAGAGCAAGAGAGCGTTGGGAGAGAACTGATGATTAAAGTAAAAAAAAGATAATCAAAACAGGACAAAAGTGGGAAAAACGGTCTTCTGGAAGACCACAAGAAGGAACAAATGGTCGATCCATGACCGTTAGACGAGCGTGAGAGAAGGCAGTGAAGGAAAAGAGGAAACGGTCGCCAGACGACCGCTTGAGGGAACCTAACGGTCGCTCGATAGACCACAAGGGTGAAGACTCAGTTAAATTCGAGCGGGCCTCTCCGTGAGAGTCCCAACCCGTGCCTAAAAGCACCTAATCTGCATTAAGACCTATCCTAACTTAAATTGAGGCCACCTAACCTCAATCCTAATGCACTAGGACCAAAATTAGAGCCCTATAAGTAGGAATAGACCCAGAATTCGTAGCTCACAGAAATCTCTGCTTTAGGCTTTGAAACTTCATAAAGAGCACTCAAATCACCACGAAGAGGAGCTTTGAAGCTAGCACCATGGGAGAGGTCGTCTATACCAGACCAAAGTTGGCTAGGAAAGAGCATGGGGAGCTGTAGCGGCTGACTTCCATCCCCAAGCACTTCAGCACAAGCTCTTCAAGAGAGGTGAGTTCAAATCAATTCCAAAATTTTATGAATTTTCTTAAGTTTCTTCTCATGGCATTCCTCTCCTTCTTCTCTTCCTTTTCCTCCTTTTTCTAGCTCCTTCCTGGCCCAAGATACTACCCTAGCTTGAAGTGGGTGACTCCCATAATAAAAGAACTCCCTTTAGAGGTCCTCTCAATCTTAAGGGCATGGCACATTCACCCTCTAGTAGTCCTAGTCAAGAATTTCCAAAAAATTTCATTAGATTGGCCTAGCATTTCAGCTCTAGTGGAGTTATGGCATCCTCAAACACACACCTTCATGTTCCTAACTGTTGAAGCTACTGTCCTTATAGAAGAGGTAGAGACCTACCTAGCCCTTCCTAAGACTAAGGTGGGGGATGAAGACTTGGTGTGTCATACGGTTAAACCTATAGATCCATCACTCATCTTAGGAGATTTCATACACAATCCAAAGGATGTGAAAATCATGATTAGCTCCCGCCATATCCATTTGATACCCATAGCCCAAAGGGTGACTTCCCATTGCAAAAACAAGTGAGGGAGATATGAAGCCATAGCCAAAGCTACTTCTATTTGCTTGTGTGGGGTCTTGCTCTTTTTCACCACTGATCACCTCTTAGACATCCAAAATCTCAGCATTATTAGTGGTTTGTGGTGCGGTTTATCCATCTCCCAAGCTGTTCTTTCTTATCTCTATGAAGGCCTTAGTTCAGCTTCTTTAGGGGGACCCCTCTTTGGATCAATGATCATCCTTGAGTGTTGGATGAGAATTAGACTCAAATTTCTACCCAAGGAGGACATGCCATCAGCTAGCCGCATATTAGGGAGTCACCCACTCTTCTTTATAGGAAGTGCATCTGGGTTCTCTTCACAGGTTGAATGTCGGACGGCGGATACGAAGACACGATACGAATGGCACCTCTTCCTCAACACCTTGTCAATTGACAAGTTCGTGATGCGACCCCGGGTTATCTAAGGCACTATCCTTAGACTACCTCGGTGATTGGGCCTAGACGTGCAGCTAGTGGGGAACACTACTCTGGCTATCTACAACTCGCATCGGTGCTATTTACAAATTGGGCTTTCCCGCACTACGGTTCCAGCACTATCACACTACCCTCCCCTTCAAGCTAGGAAGATCGAGATCGAGGAGGACGAGCGGGCGATCCGGAGCGCTCTAGCCATGTGGGAGATCAGCCGCGTCCGTGCCTTGCAAGCAGAAGTGATAGAAGTCAATGAGGTGTACCGAGCTTATGTGAATGAATTACGCAAGATCTGACCCTGCGCGGATGGAGAATTGTATGTAATTTGAGCTCCGTGATCATGTATTTGAATTTTATTGAGAATAATGTATCACGAACTTTAGATGAATAAAATGAAGGATTTGATTGAAACATTGTTATGGAATGGCTTTCCTTGGCACGAATGTTCAGGTTGAGAAGGGTCCTCTGTTTGAAAAGCGGTCTAGTAAAAGACCGCTAGAGGTCACTAACGGTCTAGCGATACACCGCAAGCAAAAAGGCGCAGAAAAACTCTGTGGGTTCTGGTCCTCGGGTGGGGCATGTGGTCGCCATTAGACTGCTAGAAGGATCCTAACGGTCCATCGAAAGACCGCTAAGGAGAGAGAATAGAGAAATCAGAGAGTTTTGGCTATCGGGTGAGGAAAACGGTCATCTTTAGACCGTTAGGGGAGATAAAGGGGCCTAACAAAAGACCACAAAGGAAAGAGATAGAGGAAGCCTGTGAGCCTTGAATCCTGGGGCATTGCAACCTGTTCCTTCACATACTAAAACAATGAAACAAGTTAGATTCGTTCTTAGGCTCAACCCCTTGCCTTCAGCAAGTTAGAAAATGACCGATCCTTGATATTTAGTCAAGGGGTGGAGCCTTATTAAATAGACGAAATAGAATGAACTGTATAGATGCAATGCATGCTATGAAAAGGATGATGGTTTTTTCAAATTTTGAAATATCTGATTTTTTTAGAGTTGTTCAAATATTTGATTTTTTGGGGGGTTTTGAAATATTTGATTTTTTATTTTAAAATATTTGATTTTTTTTTATTTTGAAATATTTGATTTTTTGGATTTTAAAATATTTGATTTTTTTTAATTTTTTTTGAAATATTTGATTTTTTTAAATTTTGAAATCTAACTTCGTCCCGGTAACAAGAGCCCTACATGTCCCACTAGGAATCTCCTGAGGCTGGCGTGCTTTTAAGGTGACAATCTTCGACCGGGGGCCAATTTGTACGTTGGTGCTTCTACCGAGGCCATACCTAGGGTACGGTCTAGTCCTAAAAGAAAAAAAAGAATTCGAGAGGTAAGCTTAGGCCAGGTATAGAGGTTTTTAAGGCTTGAATCCTTCTCGTGACAACCCCTTCAGAGATTCAGTCTGTTGCGCCAAGGCTTTGTGTCCATCATCAAACCTTTATCCACTTTAGGCACGCATACGACCATGCTCATAACGTCCAGAGGAGAAACTGTACTGCCACTCTTGCCATGCCTAATTTGATATTTTTTGAGGTTTTGGACTTTGAGCTTTGAGTTTTTGAAATGAGATTTTGGCTTTGATTTTTGCCCATCTTCTTTTATTTTTCTTTGGTGCCTTTGTTGTTGCTTTTCCTTATGGAATCAGGTCATAATGGATTGCCCCTATTTGAGACCTCCTTTCATCAGGGTGTCTAGATCAGTCATCGCCCCTTTATTCACCTCTTGCCCCTAGATTCAGCCGAAGAGAGAAACAGAGAGGGACTTTCACTTCCCCTGAGCATGGCCAGAGAAGAAACGGTGTTACACAAAAATAGGAAAACCCGACCAGGGATGTCGTGAAGTGTGTGAATTTCGCGCTCAAAATCTTTCTTCGTGATCGAGGAAAGGGACACCTCGCTATCGGGCCTTTACTAGCCTGACTCTAAGGGAAAAAATGCTTAAGATACAACCCATTCCAAGCGTGAGACAGCTCCTCACCTTCTACGTTAACTAGACGATATGCATTCCCCGGATAAGCTTCTCTGATGACGAATGGCCCTTCCTAGTTAGGTTACAATTTAGACCTAGGACCTCCAGACCTAATGAATTTGCGTTTCAAAATCATATCACCTATTTGAAATTTATGCTCAATTATCTTCTTTTGAAAATAATGCGAAACTCTCTTTTGATAAACAGACACGTGATCGGTCGCATTTAGCCTCTTCTCATCCAAGAGTTCTAGCTGGATGAGCAACGCCTCTCGACGTTCATCGAAATTAAGTTCCTTATCGAGTTGTACCCTTAGGGAAGGGATCAAGATCTCATATGGGAGCACCGCCTCCATCCCGTAAGTGAGAGCATAGGGGGTTTGCCCCGTAGGAGTACGGACGGAGGTGCGGTAAGCCTATAGAGCTTCCACTAATCATTCAGGCCAATCAGCAAATTTATGAGATTTGCACGTTTTCTTTATGATTTTAAGAAGGATTTTATAAGTGGCTTCGGCCTGACTGTTGCCTTGAGGGTAATATGGGGATGAATGATGCAATGTGATATTGAACTTCTTATAGAGGTCCTGGAGCTCCAGTGAGACGAACTGGGGTCCATTGTCGGTGACGATGCTGCTTGGTACTCTGAACCGCGAGATGATGTTCTTTAGGATGAAGCGGCACACCGTGGTAGCTTTGATCTCTGCGTACGCTTCCGCTTCGGCCCATTTGGTGAAGTACTTAGTGGCAGTGAGGATAAAAGATTTTTACTTAGTCTGAGAGGTGGGATCACCTAGCGGGCTGACAATGTTGAAAGCCCACATAGAGAATGGCCAAGGAGCAGAGAGGGGATGAAGAGATGAAGCAGGAGCATGAATTTTATCAGCATGGAGTTGACATTTAAGACACCTCCGGACATAGAGGGAGCAATCTTCCTCTAGAGTGGGTCAATAGTGACCCTGCCTAAGGATATTCTTCGCTAAAGCCTGGCCATTGACATGACCTCCACACTCACTTGAATGGGCTGCTTCGGCTACTTTCCAAGCTTCATCACCGTCTAGACATCACATGAGCATCCCATCAAGAGCACGCCTATACAATTCTCCAGCAATGATAGTGTATCTTGAGGCGGCTCTTCTAATAGCCTTACGTTGTTCGGCATTTGCCCCTTCTGGGAACGATCCATCCCTACAATATAGCTCGATTTCATGGTACCATGGCAACTCTTCTTCCTCTAAGATCTCTTCCAACTCTGGTAAAGATACTTCCTTCAAATCTTCCTTCTCAGCCCTTGCTTCTACAGTCTTCCTAAGGTTGTCATACCAAGGATCCTGAAGAGGGGTGTCCAACTTTTGGACGATGATAGTCTCAGTGCTCCGATTGAGAGGGAAAGATAAGGAGGAAGCGAGAGACGCTAGCGCATCAGCAAGGATATTCTGAGATCGAGGAGTATGGATATAGATCAATTTACGGAATTTTCTAGCCAAGAGAGTGACCAAATCTTGATACGGTTTGAGCTTCAGGTCACGAGTGCGGTAAGTGGACAGAACTTGTCGCAGGACAAGCTGAGAGTCTCCTATGATGTTCAAATAGCGCGCGCCCAAGAGATAGGCATGCTTCAATCCAGCCAGGAGAGGTTCGTACTCAGCAATGTTGTTGGTAGTAGGAAAACGAAGCTGATATGGAAAGGGAATCGTCACCCCTTCCAGAGTGAGGAGAACAGCACCTATCCCTCGGTCTTGAGAATTAAGTGCACCATTAAAGTGCAGAGACCAAAAGGGATGATGGGTAAGGATAGAGAGATGCTCGTTAGAGAAATCGTCCTGAATAGAGTCCGTGCAGGGGATAGGAAGATGGGCGAGTTGTTCAGCAATGGCATACCCTTTAACTGCCTTTTGAACAACGAATGTGATATCAAATTGAGAGAGGAAGCTTTGCCAGCGAGCTAACCTACTAGAAAGGATGGGCTTTTCTAAGAGATAGCGGATTGGGTCCATTCTAGAGATCAGCCTAACCGGGTGGGCTAGAAAGTAGTGTTTCAGCTTCTGAGCTACCCAAACTAAGGCGGCACAAGTTTTCTCTATGGTAGTATACTTGGCCTTTGTCGGGTTAAACAACCTAGAGAGGTAATAAGCTGCCCGCTCTTTGCCTTCATCATCTACTTGTGCCAAGACAGCTCCTAGGGAGTCCTTGATAACGGAAATGTATAGGATTAAGGGCTTCCCAGGGACAGGAGGTTGCAAAACCGTGGGATTGGATAGATATACCTTTAAATCCTCATAGGCCTTTTGACAGTCTTCATTCCATTCAAATTTGACCCCTGCCTTTAGCAGTTCATAAAACGGGCTGCACCTTTGAGAATGTTGGGATATGAATCTTCTAATAAATTACAATCGTCCGATCAATCCTCGAAGTTCCGTAATATTCTTAGGTGGTGGCATATCCATGATTGCCTTTGCTTTGTTAGGATCAATCTGAATCCCCCTTTTGCTAACTATAAAGCCTAGAAATTTCTCTGAAGAGACTCCAAAAACACATTTCTTTGGATTTATTTTCAATTTATACTCCCTAGCTCTCTGAAGCACCTTAGCCAGAATAGCGGGGTGTTCCTCTTTCAACCTCGATTTCACCAAGATATCATCCACGTAAGCTTCCATATAAACATGCATCATATCGTAGAATATAGCCACCATCGCCCGTTGATAAGTGGCACATGCGTTCTTTAACCCAAACGGCATGACCACGTAGCAGTAAGTGCCCCAGGGCGTGGTGAACGAGGTTTTCTCTTGATCTTCCGGAGCTAGATAAATTTGGTTGTATCCTGAATAACCATCCATGAATGACAATGCTTCATACCCGGCTGTGTTGTCCACTAATACATCTATATGAGGGAGCGGGAAATCATCCTTGGGACATGCTTTGTTCAGATCCCTGAAATCAAGGCAAATACCCATCTTTCCGTCCTTTTTGATGATAGGGACTATATTTGCCACCCACTGGGGATATAAGACAACTCTAATGAATCTGGCCTTATGCAATTTGTCGACCTCTTCTTTCATCCTCAAGGCCATGTGGGGGTGAAATCTTCTCAACTTCTGTTTCACGGGCGTTGCCCCTGGCTTAAGTACCAGTCGGTGTTCCACCAAGGAGGGGTCAAGACCCGGCATGTCCTCGTAAGACCAGGCAAAAGAATCGCTATACTCTCTTAGGACTTTGATCAACTCCTTTTCAAGTTTAGGAGGGAGACTAGCGGCAATAATAATAGGCCTGGGGTCCTCTTTGGTTCCCAGATTTATTTCCTTCGTGGGTTCATCCACAGCTGATGATGGCTCGTCAAATCTCTTTAAGCCTTACGTATACAAGGCGGCAGTGTCATCTACATCGCTGTCCTCACAATTGACCGGGTCCTTCTCATCCATGACTTTATAGACTCCCAGTCGTCATCGCTCCACACCCCGCCTTGCTCCTCGTCTTCTTCGATCACAATCGTCGTGGCTATGAACTCTGAGCATTTAAGAAGAGCACGGCATCGTTGTGCTAGATCTTGCAAGAACTTATCAGGAATGGATTTAGAATGTCACGCCAGCGGGCGCGACTTAGGCAAGGATGGGTTGGATGACCTAAAACAAGATCCTACTTCTCTAGACCTAACAGACTCTACTTCCCTAGACTCGATGGACCCTACGCCTAACCGAGGAGAGAGAAAATCTAGTGGGAGGGAGGCAGCAGGGGCCCCATGCCCCTAGGAGGAAGATGGAAAGAAGATAGCGTAATCTTCCACTGAGACCTCTGTTTCAAATCTGACATTTTTTTTTGATATCAGTGGAGATCATGCAACAAGATGGAGAGGAAGGCGGAGGAGGGAGCCTAAGGGGATACATGGACGGACAGAAGAGATCGAAGAAGGGATCAGAGGAGGAGAAGAAAGGAGTAGATAGATCAACCGGAGGGTAGTAGCTGCCTATTCTAATGATGAGGAAATTAGTAGGAATCTCAAATAGAAATGGATCAATCAAGAGAGGAGGTCATCGGAGTATAAATTCTAGCTTTTGAAGGAGAGACGTCAAACGGGAAGGAGACCAAGTGAAAATGACAGGTGAGCTCCCCCTTTCCTGCACACGGACGGCTGGCTTCTTCTGCCTATAATGCACAAGCCGCACCTCCTGACTCCTTTGGCAACTGTCTTCTTCAGGAAATAATCTTGCAAATGCCTGACTAAAATTGAGCATATCATCAACGGGCCCCTTTGGCAGCAATGGCGGGCTGACAACCGTATAAGCTATATCTTCTTTCTCGAGCTATCTTGGCGATGCTTTCAATGTGCCTGGCTGGAGAGGACCTTTGACAAAATGTTGGCGATAGTCCCAGGTTAATGGCCCTGAGTCGCCAAATACTGAGAGTGAGGACTCTCGATAACCGAGGCCTCTTCTATTCATTTTCCTACCCTTGGGGACAGGCTTGGTCCGCCCCTGTAATTGTACGCCGAGACCTCTCCCCGGCTGATACCCCAGCTTCAATATAATGGACCAGCCTTTTGAATCTCTGATCTTGGGCTTTTCTTTGATGTTGACTATCATGGTGGAAGGTTTGCGTGGCGTATAGGCCCATGGAAAATCGACATCTAATCCTAAAATGACAGGCCGATTACTAGGGCATAGTGTTGGCAAAATCTTTTCTGAGATAGCTTTGACGGATTGGACCGTGTATATGCTTTTTACCTTGACCACCCTCCCTTAAAAAGGGAATTTGAGACACTGATGAGCGGTGGATGGCACATCATTAAGATTGTCAATCCACGGATGACCCAAAATAGCCTTGAACATAGGGTCGATATCCAGCACATAAAATTCAATTAGCATAGCAAGAGGCCCAAGCTCAGCTTGAATGGTGACTACCCCATGACATGCTCTTCTGGAATTGTCATATGCTGCAATAGTAGTCAGGGTCGACCTTAGGAAATCTTCTGACAAGTTATAGGCCCTTAGAGTGCTGAGAGGACAGACATTAATAGAGGCCCCTGTGTCTACCAACGCCGCCTCTATGCTTACTTTTTTTAGGATGATAGAAATGCATAGCGGCATCTGGCATGCCTCGGGAGGTGCTAGTTCAGTCTCGAAAAATGTGATTGCTGGCCCTTTGGAGATGATAGCGAGGGCCGTCGATAAGCTATCCACTACCATGTCCTCGTTTACTATAACTTTCTGCAGGAAATTGTGAAGTGCATCTTGGTGAAGCGTGGACCTCTTGATCAGCTCTAACATAGAAATTTTAGCGGGCACCCTGTCCAGATGATGTAGCAGATCATATTGGGTTCCTAGCAGCGGGCCTGCCTCCTCTTGATCAACAACCTGTTGCGAGGACTAGGGATTGGGTACGGAGGTACCGGTGGAAGGATAGCTTCTATGGAATAAACGCCTGCTCCGCAGGACAAGGTTATAGGTTGGCTCGGCATCAAATGGGCTCGAGATTAGCAGCTTAACAGGCCCGATGGGATGGATGAATGGCGTGGTGGAGATGATGGGGGTGACGGGAGTAGTGGTGGAGATAATGGGCCGTGGAGGGAGAATTACGTGTAAAGGGTTAGGTGGAGGCAAGGAAATAACGGGGGTTGGCATTTACGGTGGAATGGAGACGGGCGGAACAATAGGGGAAGTGGGTGGTAGGATGAGGGGTTTGGCAAACGCGGAAGGTGGAGGGGTTTGATGGTTAAGCGGGAGGATGACGAGGGTAGAAGGTGAAGAAGGGTAATGGTAGTTGTGGTGGAGGGCCATGAGCCGCTGTACTGAAGCTTCATCATTGTAGGACCACCTGACGTCGGGAGCCGGAGGTTGAACAAGATTAACCTGAGCCGGTGCTGGTGGTTGAGGTTATGGAGCGGGTTGATGATTTGGCATGGGGTTTTTGTGGATCCCCAAGTCCTGGACAGGCTGTTGCTGCTGCGGTGGCTGCGGTTGCCGTGTTGGTTGCTGCACTTGCTGCCTCGGCGCTTGCCTTCTCTTCTCTTTTATTTCAACAATGGCCTTATGCATCTCGGTCCAGTCAATGCGCTGCCCTTCATGTAAATCATACACCAGGTCTCAAAACTGAAAACAACCTTCAATGGTGTGCCCAGGCTATCGGTGGAACATGCAGTCCTTGGATTGGTCAACGGTCGGGTTCCAGTTGGGCCGTTCCGGAGGGAGCTGGATTGCACTTATCGACATGAGAGCGGAGAAGATGTCTGTAAGGGACTCGGGCAAAGGAGGGTATTGCGCTCTCTTCGGAGCCGAGCATTTATTGGTATAGCCATTGGGTGGAGGGACGTTGTGGTATTGCAGGGGTTGTTGCGGCTGTTGTGGAGCGGGAAAGATATTTTGTGGAGCAGGGAAGGTAGGCTGGGCGTTTTGTGGAGCGTAAAAAATGGGTTGAGGATTTTGAGGACTGGGGACTTGGGGATTGCGCGGAGTTTGTGGAAAGCGGAGTGGAGTGGACTGGTTAGTGAAGGGGAATGCAATGGCTTGTACTTGTTCATTGGTTTGGACTCTCTCGGTGACAGGTCCCTGAGGTTTTCTATTGTATTTGGGCTTTTGGGCCTCAAAGAGAGAGTGGATAGGAGAGTCCATGAACTGGGTCTGAATAAATCTCGCCCAGCTATAAAGTTGGTGCATGTTGGCAATATCATTCATGGCCAATATGTTTCGAAAAGTAGGTGTAGCATTAGATATGAGCAACTTGACCTTCTCCTCCTTTGGAATATGACCCGACACACGAGCGGCCATATGCCTCCATCTGTCAGCGTATGTAGCAAAGTCCTCATCGGCTTTCATCTTTTTGGCCATAAGATCTGTGAACGAATATTCTGGACCGACCCGGTCCTAGAATCTTTGAATATACTTCTCCTTCACAACCTTAAAGCTTTCGGCATCTTCTAATGGCAGGGCATAAAACCACTCCAGTGCAACTCCATCTAGCGATCGGCGGAATAGATATGCCATAAGGCGATCATCATACTGAAACTGCGCTGACTCATACATAAATCCCTCACATGAATAAAAGGATTGTTGTTCCCGTCATACTTGCGGTATGAAGGGAGCTCAGATTGAGGAGGGAATCGAATGTTGTGGAAGCTGGGAACTGGAACGTCTGCCAAGGATTGTGGGCCAACCCGCTTTTGAAGGAAGTCGAGTTGTTGTTGCATAGCGGCCCATTTATCGAGGAGTTCCTACTCCTGAGATGGAGTAGGTGGAGTGAAAGGGGTAAGCTCAAGGCGAGGAGCGGAAGGGTAGATGGAAGGAGGGGGGCCCATACGAATGGTATTGGACCGAAGGATGACCCAAATTAGAGTGGACATGGGCCGCCCCTTGTTGAGGGCGAGTGAAATCGGCCGAGCCAACAAGGACTTTTTGCGCCGATGGAACAAACCTATAAGAATCAGTCTGGGTGGATGAGGGAAGAATGGTCTTCCCTTTATCAAGGATTTGAGGGGCTGAGCCAGAGGACTGGCCCACCTCCAGACTGGAGAATTGAAGGATCTTGGGCTGGACCGAGGTAAGATAAATAGGAATGGGCGAAACCCCGGGCCCATCAACCCTAGATTGAGAGACGGAGGTGGTGGATAGACCCTGTGCAATCATGGGAGATGGGGCGATGGACCCCTGCAAGGTCTGATAAAGGGCCTGAAGTTGGGCCGGATCCAACTGGGCCATCATTTGCAAGATGTGACTGGTGGGATTATTGGTGGAAAGGGAGGGTTGAGCGCCCTCCATGGAGACAACGGATGGGGGAGGGATGGACCCTTCTTCGGATGGAAGTTGGAGGACCCTGTGCGGGTCCTCTAAGAGACCCTGGCGAAGAGATTCCTCATGGGAATGGGGAAGATCGTAGGGTGACATGTTGGATTCGAACAAAGGATTAGAGTAAGAAGTGAAAGAGGAATTGCTCCTAGGAGATGAATCTAAGGATCGAAAGTAACCCCACATGCAATGTGACGCCTTGGAAAGCAAAACACAAACAACCACAAATGAGTAACTGGACAAGATGACTTCGAACTTATGTAAATGAGAAAGAGATGAAAGGCAACCCAAGTCAACCAAGTTATAATGATGCACAGATTTTATTTATCTCTTCCTTTAGAACCTTAATGATTTCAATTAAAATGTTCTCTCCAACAATAGGTTCTTAATGGGAAGGATATTGGGAACTTGGGTAACTCTAGGTGTAAAGTCTCCCTTGCTTATGCAACTAGACACGGGGTGGCAAAGGTACAACCGGCCCGGCGTCTGTGTGGGAATCCACGGCTCACGGAGACTTATGGAGGTCCCTGATGCGGTCACCTAGTCGACCCCAAGGAATATGGAGGCGAGAGGATCACTCACCAAGGTGGGAATGCAACTATGATATGAAAGATGAATGATCATATGTGCACCAGAGTGCATGCAATTTCTAGCTTAGAAACTAGCACACAATATGCAAATAATGATATGAGTATATGCTATAACAAAGGAGGAGATCAGATAGCACCCAGGAATAATAGAAACAACACAAACTGCAGAAATAACGCGTACATGTAACTGGAGAAATGGCTGTATGGGAGACCGCTAAGCAGATAAGACGGTCTATCGCTAGACCGCTTTTAGGCTAGAAACGGCCGGGAGGAGACCGCCAAAAGGAAGGGTTAGGCTACAACAATGTCAACAAAAAGGTTTTTAAAAATAAGCTAATGACATCCTTTATCAAAGCATCAAATGTAGCCACCACCTTAGAAAATAAACAACCCAATGTTCAGAAAAATCAGAAACAAACTGGAAAAATGGAAAAGGCCAGTCATGTGAAGAAAGGACTGAATCACACTCATATTGAAAATGTGCATGCTGTAAAACACACTGATACACCTAGACATGCACATAAAAGGGAACTCATGAAATGTTATTACTATCACAAGATTGGTCACTTGATGCATGAATGTAACTTAATGGAATCAGATGATCTGAATGCTAGAAAAATGCATGCTAGGGACCCTCAGGTCAAGTTCCTTGTCACTCAGAAAAAGAGTGTCACATGTTCTAATTGTGGTAAAGTAGGACACGCTGCTGCTCATTGCTGGTTTGAAAATGGTAAGAAAAGATCTCATTCATATCATGCTAAATTCCCTGCAAGCCAACATGGTTTTAATAAGAGCAAATTTGTTTCAATGAACCAGGACATCACTTGCTTTAACTATAACAAGATTGGTCACAAGGCCACTGAATGCTGGTCAGGCTCGTTCAGAAGAAATTCTCTCAAATGCTCTCACTATAGAAAGCATGGCCATACAGTCAAGGACTGTTGGCACCTTCAAAATAGGCGAGCAAATTTTAAACATGCTAGACATCCTGTTAAGGAAAACAAGTTTGGTAAGATCAACAGGAACAACTTCCATGATAAAAATAGAAACCAGTATGCACCTACATAAAAACTCCATGCAAATAATTGTATGCATAACAAGAAATCAAAGCATGATGCTCTCTGTTATTATTGTGGGCGAATTGGACACATGATAAATGATTACTCTTTAATGATACATGATGATACAGAGGCCCAAAAGTTGTGGAAAGCACCCATCAAAGGTGCTATTAACCATGCAAGACCCAAGACCGTTTGGGTACCTACCCATGCCAAATAGAGTGCTAACTTGCAGGTATGCCGTGGAATGAAATAAAGGGGTAACTGAGCCACAACATTCGAAGGAGAAAACCCCATGCCTGGATTTCTATTCAGGTCAGCCTTCCAATCGCACTAAAGTTATATGCTCTAGATAAATGCGTGCAAATAATAAGAGTGTTTCTGAATTGTTACTACATGAATTGTCACACTTTCTACATATTAGCTCTTCACACAGAACATTATTATGAAAATCTAAAAGGAGTCACTTGAACGTTTGCATAAGAGTCTAGAAATAAAACATGTATATACCTCTCTCTATCTGCAAGAAAAACAAAGTGTTGCCTAATTATGGACCTTAGCACTCAGTGAGGGGGAGCTGAACTGTTCTGAGCGAAAATGAAGTAGTTGGTGCACATTATGAGTTTGAAAGCTAGTGGTGGTTAAGATGAGATGTTCAGCTGAAACTGTCAGGTCTGATCAGAAGTGTTTGGGTCAAGAATTGACTGAGGATATCTTTGGATTAAAGCAATCTTCAACTCTACACCAATTTGGACCTCTACTCTAATGTCGTTGGAAAGCTCACTTCTTCATCCTTCATCTTTATTATCATCATATGATCCATCTCTTCTCATCTAAATCTCTTTCCCATGGGTTGACACTTAGGGGGAGCAATATATGGAACATTATTATCCTTGTCCAACGTGCATTATTATGACCAAAAACCACTCCCAGTAGTGTATGAAAATGTTGGTCTTCCCTATTGAGTGATCTTCGGCATATAAAGATTATATCTTATGGTTAATTGTTCAAGAGAACTCTTGAAAGCATTTTCACTGGAGCTGAAAACACTCTTAATGATTGGAAAAGTCCAACCTAATAAAATTCATCAATCTAAAATTCATGAGTTTTGGGATAATCTGGTAGAAGAAAATGTCTTATAAAGTGTTTTTAAATCATGCTTCCAAGCTAATATGAAGTAGACCAGGGAATACGCTATCAAGTAAAATAAACGTTAATGGCAGAGCAATGGCAAATTTCTGAGAAACTAGTTGTCTAGATCAAAGAAATCTACACAGTCAACATACATGAACAGCCATTTGCAATTCACATCATTGATTTAATCTAAAAACTGAAGTCAAAACTGAATTTATTCATGTTACACACTAAGTGCAAGCGACTCTTGAATTCATCGTTCAGTCTCACAATTTCAAGTTCAGTCCTAACATTGAAAGTTCACCGCAATGAAATCCAATTTAGCAATATTAAATTTCAGTCCAAGGCAGATAAAAACAATACAGTTCAGGACAATCAGGATCAGTCCAAAACAGAAAGTAATGCTCAAAAAATGGGGGGTCGACCAATCCCAGGGAGACCATAAAAATTGCCTTAGCAGTCCAATGCAGGTAATTCAAGTTCAGTCAATTTATCCAATGATCTGAGAGCATTATAGATTCAGGAGTTTAAGTCCATTCAAAATAGCATGAAAAATCACATCATTAAGATCCACATGGATTACAAGTTCAGTCCAGATGAAACTGAACCTTTTTAACATAAAACTCACAATGTCAAGCATTTATGTCAGTTCATTAAAAACCCATATAGGATATGCAAGGAAGCACCAATAATCCAGAGCTACCAAAACACAATGCTTTCACAAGTTAGTTCCAAAGTCTCATGCCCAACATGCATGAGGCAACATTAGAGTTGTATTCATGAAGGACCATTGAAATTCAACCTGCAAAATAAGATATCATCATGTTAGCTTGTTTATCATGAAGATGCCATTAGACATAAAACACACAATATATTAGAGTCATCAAAACTATTGTCAAAGACAACGAGGGGGTGCACAGAACCCAACAATCTCCCCCTTTTTGATGATGATAATATATATTGTGACTATTCAAAGTTATATGTCCTGGTTTGTTTTGTTTTGTTGAAAACAGAACACGTTGGAAAAAGTGTCGACCCAGTGAGTCGACACTTTTGCCTCGTGTCTAGATTTCTTCATCGGGACAGAATCTGCTGAGAAAAGTGTCTACCCCAAGGGTCGACACTTTCTCTGGTTCGTCCGGAATGGGTTTTCCGGATTGGTTTTGAAATGCCCAATATATGATCCGATTGGAGTGCATTTTTAACCTAATGCCCTTAGGGTTTCACCCTTGTCTTAGGTGCATTTTAGAAGGGCTTTTAGCATGGGTTAACTTGTCATTATGCATCTTTTTCGATTGAGTATATGAAGCTGCGAAGTCTCATACGATGAACACATCCCTTGTGCTAACCTTGCCCTATTTGCTGCAGGAGGAGAAGAAGAACGTGAAGGAGGGTGACAATACTACCTGGAGGAGGAAGAAGAGGCTGGAGTGATCGTCTTCCATGACCCTGAGCTTGGATCCAGACGGCGCTGCTACTGCTTTCCACGGTTTGCAAGTTTGGGCGTTTCTATCTCAAGCTCGGCTCCTTCCACTCTAGTTTATCATTCCCAGCGCACCCTACCTATTGATTGAAGGGATCCATGGGACATTCAAGGGGAGATACTACAAATCTAATGTTGATCTATTTGTGATGTCCCTTTTATTAAATACAAGGTTGTGAGCATACTGATTTGTTCATTCCTTGTGGTTGCAGATACGGTTGGAGTTGGGATTTTAAGGAAACATTGTTGAATCTCCGTCTAAGCTTGAATCTGCATGATTTGATGAAGGAGGCTCGACGAGAGCTCATCATCCTGCTGGGAACCTGAACCATCATCTCCGATCTTATGAAGAGAAGTTGAAACTCCTTAAATAGAGTTGTCAGGGGGAGCCTAACACCTTTAGTTGTTTCGTATTTTGAATTCTCCTCAAGGACTTGCTTATTCCAGGATTATACTTTGTTGTGAGCACATTATGCATATCCTTTGTGTTGTGTTAAACTCGATACATCATTGTGTGTGGGGGGAGCTGCATCTCCGCATGGTCTAAGTGTCCGGGGAGTGATCCCCGACGTCATGTGTGTGTGTGCTGCGGTGGCAGCGTGTTGGGGCTTGTCCCCGTGTGTGGACATTACTGCGGAAGCAGCGTGTGTGGTTGGGGTTCATCCCCGTGTTGCTACATTATGTAGCGTGGAGTGAAGCCTCACCCGGTTGGGTGAGGGGTGGACGTAGGGAGCCCGTCGTGGTCCCGAACCACCTTAAAAGCCTTGTATCGTGTGTGATTGCCTGTGTGATTGTCATTTCTTCTATCTCCCTTCACAGGTACATTATATAGGTTATTAATTCACTACACTGTCACACACTGCTACCTCCGTTATCCGTGTTGAGCGTAATTCTCTTGATTGTTACATTAACTATCCGTGTGAGATCGAAAAGTTTGAGAGAACATTGTAATCTCACTTGAGTTTTAGTTAATCATTGTAGTTAATTTTACTTCAGTTGTAATTGGGTTAGAAAGATTTTAAAATCCGCCATCTCAGCAAGGGGAAAATTCAACCCCCCTTCTTGTCCGCCATCTCTCTGGGCCAACAATTGGTATCAGAGCCTCGTCTCTGATTTTTTAGTCGACCTTACGGTCGTAGAGTAAATATCATTTCATGATGGCTAGTGTGAACTCTATTCCTGTTTTTGATAATTTTGATTATACTTTATGGCTAGGAAAATTTTATGTTTGGATTACTAGCATTAATCCAAAGCTTATGAGCTTAATGACCCATGGTCTTCATGTGTTACCCAAAAATGAGTTGAGATGGACCGATGAGGGTAAGAGAAAGAATTCTGATAATTTATTTGCTTTGAATGCTCTTAAGGCAGCAGTAAACATTGACAAATTTCCATTTGTTTCCAACTGTAGGTCTGCCAAAGAGATTTGGGATGGGCTAAGCGAAGCCCAAGAAGAAAGCTGGAAGAGTGATTGCCTCGTGGCAAACAAAGAAAATGAGTGCCAAAGCGAGGAAAATTCTAAGGTAAATTCTAACTCTGATTCCGAGGAAGATGATGAACTTAGCTATGATGAGTTAGTGGATGCTTACGATGAACTAGTTGATAGATACAAAGTATTAAAATCTGAAAATAGAAAAATGAAAAAGAAACTTGATGATGTTTCATAGGTTAACTCTCCATGTGCTAAGTGTCTTGAAATTGATAATGCTTGTGATGTTAATTCGTCATGTGGAAAATGTTCTGAGCTTAGGAACTTGAATGAAAACTTGTTGCATGATGTTGATGTGCATAAAGAAACGATTTCAATTATGAAAGCTGAGAATGAATCTTTATTGAGAAAGCTTTCAGAACTTCAACATACGGGAGAAGATAATGAGAATCTGAAAGAATTGAATAGTGCTATGTTAGAAAGATTGATTGTCCTTCAAAAGAAAAAATGTGTGTCTGTTGGCAAATCTGATTGGTTAAGGGAGACATGAAATAGAAAGTTTTAAGAACGTGAATGATAAATTTGAATCCAATGAAGCAATGAATAAAATGATTGATGAAAATGTGAGTTATCAAAATGAAAAGCTTGCTGAAGAGATTAGAAGTTGAAATATCAAAACAGTCTTCTGGTTGATAAAATCCACATATTTGAAAAAGGAAAATATGTAGTTGTTGATAATCTTGAGAACTCTCAAGTTTTAGAAGAAGAAATTGTAAGCTATAAAACTGTTAATTCTTTGTTGAATGAGAAGCTTGCATTGTGTGAAAAAGAAATTGTTGAATCTAACTTGCATATCTCATCATTGGAAGATGAGATCAAGAATTTGAATGAATCCCCATCGTTGTGTGATAAGCAATATGAAAAATAGAAAAAGGATGTTGACTGTTCTTGTATGCATGTAGAACCCTCATATGATAAACACAATCATACATCAAGAAAAGGAAGAAATGTTTCATGTTTTTATTGTGGGAACTTTGGTCACGACATGTACGATTGCTTCTTAATAAAGCTTGATGATGATGAAGCTTTAAAATCAAGAATGAAAATGAATGTTGATTCTAAAAACCATGAGAAACCCACGAAGAAAACTCAAAACACTCATTGCTTTTATTGTGGGATACATGGTCATATTTTTGAAAACTATTTTACAAAGAAAAATGATGATGAGTGGTCTTTCAGGAAAAACATCTCTTGTCATTACTGTGGTGGCTTTGGACATAAGATGAACAATTCTTCTTTAATGAAAAATGATGAAAAGCTGTCCATGAGAAGAAAATCTTCTCATTATTTTTATTGTGGCCTGAATGGACATTCTATGGACGATTGTACCATGATGAGGGCCGATGATGAATGGTTTGCTAGGAAAAATAAGAATTCATCTGTTCGAGTAAGAACTAACCCCTCGGGGTCCAAGATGACTTGGGTACCCAAATTACCAAAATGAGAATTTATTTTGTAGGGGCGCCTTGAGGTCAAGAAATTTTAATTAATAAAGGACACTCAAGGTGAGAAAGAAATGTTTGATTTTGAGTACTTCTTTGGTTTGGTTTATGTTGAAGAATCTAAAAAGGTAAAACTTGATCTTGGAGAAATATGTTTACAATTCTGTCTCACTGACTCTTGTCAACTGTTGAAATGTTGAGATCTTCCATTTTGATGAGTAGTTGACGTGAATGTTTCTTTTTGAACATCTTGTAAATAATCATAACTCTTGAATGCTTAATCTTGCACATATATGGCTCTTCATACACACTTCACTTTTATTTTTGCAAATAACAACACACTTAGTTGCATGACACAATTCGCACATATCATACACACATTTGCATACTTATAAATAGGAATAATTTTTCAATCATCTTTTCAAGTTATATGCATACACTTGCATATCATTGCATACTTCTGTGTTTGAATGCCATGATTATCCGGTATATCAAATGATGATTGTGGAAGGTTGGATTATGTCCAACTGGAAACTTTCTTCACGCGTGATGGTGGTCTTCGGACCTACGTTCTCTGCCACGTACCGGAAATCAACTTGCTTGAAAATTTCAGTTCAGTGCTTGGTTGAATGTATATAATATACAACCACTTTTTGACTCCTTCTATGACTCATCCCTTGCTAAATAAAATTGTATTGATTTAGACATGTTTGTTACATGGCATATATTAAGGGGGAGATTTTTTATAACCGTACATACATTTAGGGGGAGACATTACTGTGTTGAGACTGATTCATCTTTTACATTCAATACAACCACCCACACAAAACGCACCTTTTTGAGATAATGATTCAATCTAATAAGGATTACTATTTTCTACTCTACACTTTAGAGAGCTATTGATTCTCTACATAGAAATCACATGTCTCGTGAGGAAAAAGCTGTTTACCCCTTCAAAAATTGTATAAGTGGAACGTAGATCCGAGTAGCTGGGAATCTCCCCTGAAATAATGGAAGAAACTCGCATCGAAAGGAGAAACTAATCCATATGAAAATAATTGTGATTTGCCACCGAGTAGTCGGGAAGTGTCCCTGAGACAAAGGATACAACTCACGTCGAAAAGTGTCTCATCCACATCATAAAAAAGTGACGAAACTGAGTAACCGGGAATTGCCCCTGAAACAAAGGACATGACGCGTGTCAAAAGGTTAGTCACATCATTTTTTTATAATTAAAAAATTGGGGTCATATGTAGCTACCAATACTCGAGCATTGTGTATGGAAGTGTATGGATGAGAGGTTCTTTTTAGTGTTCTTTAGAAAATCTGATTTTCCATATTGACTTGAACTTCATTGGTCAATCTTCACATATGCACCATGGGTTTGATTGTTTGAATGTCCTTTATGAATCAGTCATCTTTCATAGTTAATGCAGTACTTTATTTATGTAAGCACGACCTTCTTAGTATTATACATGCACGTCATGTTCTATAATTGATTGCATTATCCTTACACCTGTCCCGAAGGGACTTGCATGAGTCTATACCTCGGTATGCATGCTTGAGTGCCTGAATACTTGATCTGGTTGATCATATCATATTTCAGTCTATAGTTTGCATCTATAGGTCATACTTGTAAATAACATGTTAAATAACCCATTGTCGGTTGGTTTTTGATACTTGAAAATTTGGGGAAAATAACGTACTTTTTAGCACTATACATTTTGTGCATACTTAGTTTTCAGATTTTGCATATAGTTTCCTTATACTACTTGTCCATATTTAGTCATACATATAACAAAAATTTACAAAAATTAAGCCATTTCATTTATTTCACACATCTCCTGATTGCACATCAAATTCCAAACTTTTGCTTGCTTCTTAGTTTATACACCTTCCCTTCATGGGAGGTTAATTGCTGGGTTCAAGCGTGCATGTCTCATTCATTTTTTCAATCTTCATTGTTGCCTCCTGTCCCCCATTTTTTGATAATGCCAAAGGGGGAGAGAACTTTGATTAGTCACAATATATATTATCATCATCAAAAAGGGGGAGATTGTTGGGTTCTGTGCGCCCCCTCGTTGTCTTTGACAATAGTTTTGATGACTCCAATATATTGTGTGTTTTATGTCTAATGGCATCTTCATGATAAACAAGCTAACATGATGATATCTTATTTTGCAGGTTGAATTTCAATGGTCCTTCATGAATACAACTCTGATGTTGCCTCATGCATGTTGGGCATGAGACTTTGGAACTAACTTGTGAAAGTATTATGTTTTGGTAGCTCTGGATTATTGGTGCTTCCTTGCATATCCTATATGGGTTTTTAATGAACTAACATAAATGCTTGACATTGTGAGTTTTATGTTGAGAAGGTTCAGTTTCCTCTAGACTGAACTTGCAATCCATGTGGATCTTAATGATATGATTTTTCATGCTATTTTGAATGTACTTAAACTCCTGAATCTATAATGCTCTCAGATCATTGGATAAATAGACTGAACTTGAATTACCTGCATTAGACTGCTAAGGCAATTTTTATGGTCTCCCTAGGATGGGTCGACCCCATGGGTCGACCCCCGATTTTTTGAGCATTGCTTTCTGTTTTGGACTGATCCTGAATGTCCTGAACTGTATTGTTTTTATCTGCCTTGGACTGAAATTTAATATTGCTAAATTGGATTTCATTGTGGTGAACTTTCAATGTTAGGACTGAACTTGAAATTGTGAGACTGAACGATGAATTCAAGAGTCGCTTGCATCATTTTCCTCCTACCAAGAACTAATGGGAAACCAAGGTATTTATGAGGGAAGGAATGCCTGCAGTAACCAATGAGCCTTTCAATCCTGTTGGCAGCAGCAACAATACTGTTGGGATGGAGAAAAAAACAACTCTTACTAGAATTAACCAGTTGTCCTGAAGCCAATTCATAAGCAGATAGAATCTTCAATAGATTTTTCACAGATTTAGTTGATGCCTTGCAGAAAATAATGGTGTCATCCGCAAAAAGGAGATGAGGAGTGATCGGGCAGCCGCGAGGACCAGCAAACCACTCCACTTTGCCTTGAATAAAAGCCTGATGAAGAGATCTACTGAGTGCTTCTTCAGCAATAATAAATAGAGAAGGAGCTAATGGGTCACCTTGTCTCACGCCTCTTGAGGAATTGAAGAAACCAGCAGCTTCACCATTAAGTAGAACAGAGAACCAGCAATTTGTGATCAACAGTTCAATCAGTTCAATGAAAGGCATACTAAAACCAAACCGTTTAAGAACAGCAAAAAGGAAATCACATTCGAGTCTATCATATGCCTTGGCCATATCAAGCTTGAAAATCACATTATGACCTCTGGTTTTCCTGGCCAATTCATGGATCATTTCCTAAGCTAAAGCTATGTTATCCACAATTAATCTGCCTTTCACAAAAGCTGACTGCTGGGGAGAGATAATAGAGGGCAGAATATTAGCCAATCTGTTGTTCAGAATAGTAGAGAGAACCTTATTGATGAAATTACAAAGGCTAATAGGTCTGTAATCAGCAATGTCCATGGCATTGATCCTTTTTGGAATAAGAGCTATAAGAGTTGAAGTGATGCTTTTTGGAAGGGTTCTGCGAAGAGTAAAAAATTTCTGCACAGCTTTAGTCATAGTATCAGAAATAACAGGCCAGGCCTTATGATAGAATGCACCAGTGTATCCATCCGGACCAGGGGCACTATCTGGAGACATGGAAAAAATAGTGTTTCGAATCTCAAGCTCACTGGGAATAGCACACAGGGAAACATTGTGTTGCTGTGAGACCAACATGGGTATGCAATTTAACAGTTCTTCATCAACATAATGAGGCTGGGTAGTGAAAGCCCTGTGGAAATGAGCCACATCAATGTGTTGCATTTTTTGTTTATCAGATATAATGTTACCAGCATCATCTGCAAGCTGGACAATAACATTTCTTTTCCTATTCGCTTCAGTGGTCATGTGAAAAAACTTGGTATTCCTGTCTCCTTCAAGCAACCATTTGATCCTTGATTTCTGTCTCCAAAAGCATTCTTGTTGTAACAGTTTATCCGATAATGAAGATTTAGCATCTTCCAGAGCTTTTAAGTTTGTTTCAGAAGGATTGGTATCATATTTTACTTCAGCCTTTAGAACTTCATCTTCAGCAGCCATGAGGTTCACATGAACATTTCCAAATACAGTTTTGTTCCAGTTACTCCACAGATTCCTCATATGCTTCAGTTTCAGACAGAGGGTGATAATGTGAGAAGTGGCCAATGGACCTTGCCTCCAAAAATTTTCAATTGCAGGCAGAAACTGATCATGCATAGTCCACATCTTTTGAAAACAGAATCTGCTTTTAAAGGAAACCCGGACAGAAGCCTTCACAAGGAGAGGAGCATGGTCAGAAGCCTCTCTGGATAGGTGGTGAACAGAGATAGGAAGATTCTTTGCCCATTCTGGATTTATGAGAACCCTATCTAAATGAGCCCAGATGCCTTTGTTCCCACTCTGGTTATTATGCCATGTGAATTTAGAACCTAAATACCCAGCATCAAGTAGAGAACAACTGGAGATACAAGACTGAAATTTAGAAATAGTGCTCAGGTTAGGAGCATTACCCCCAAGTTTTTCATCCAAATCCAAAATGCAGTTGAAATCACCAGCCACAAGCCAAGGGCCTTTAACATTTATAAGCACAGATTGAAGGGCAGACCATAAGGATCGACGCTCAATAGCTAAGCATTTAGCATATACAAAAGTAACAAAGAAACAAGGCAAGACTGAATTAGTCTGGATAAGAGAGATTTGCTGTTCATCTTGACATAAAACAATGAAGTCTAATGACCCCTTCCACATTACCCAAATGTGTGCCATAGAATCATTAAGAGTATTGGCAACAGCTTTATCCATACCCATTTTTCTGCAAATTCTATCCATTTGACAGACATTGATTTTTGGTTCCAGAATTACTATGCAATCCAAATTATGAGTTCTGATCAAATGTTTAACACGACCCTGTGATACATCATTTCCAAAACCTTTGATATTCCAAATGAGAAAGGCCATTAACAGACTGATTTATCATTAAGGGATCCAGCGGACTCAGCCCTTTTCATAGCTCTGGTGATGGCACCTTGTTTACCATCAGTCATAGTAGACACATTTTTAATAGCAGCATCATTAGCAATAATCTGACAATTTCTGATGGTAGAGACTATAGATTGGGCCTGCTTTAAAGGAACCAGGCAACTATTCTGAAGTTCCTCATGTGCAGAAAAATTTGCTACAAGAGCACTAGTGTTTTGGAATGAAGGGAGCTCTGATTGAATCGAAGTGTCCTTGGGATCTGATGACTTGAGGGTTTTTGGGGCCGACAGAGGCAATTTATCACTAGGCGGATGAGCATCTGAACGGTGGACTGCTGAAAAGAAACATCTATCTTGGAAGAAGGTATACACTTTCCAGTTTCATGTACCACAGCATTGACTAACTCCTTGGTAGTAGGAAGCATATCACTAACGGATTGGGGCAGTTCCGGGGCCATCACCAAGTTGCAATCATCAGAAGCAGAGCAGCACTTAGAAGGAGTCCCAGCAGAAACAGAACCATTCAATGTAATGGCAACCTTCGAGTTTAAATCCAAAGATGTCTGTCCAATAGTCATATCCAAAGTTAAACCAGACTTCTTAACAGCAGCTACCTGCCATTTGAATTTAGGAACAGCCAAAGCACCTGAAGAGGCTCTATTGACAACGTGCACTGTTGGGTCGGAAAATTGCTTTGATTTTGATTTTGCTCTACATATATCAGCAGAGTGACCAATCTTAGAGCAAAAGGAACATAAAAGAGGAAGTTTGGGATAGTTAACAACTTGCCAACTTCCACCACCAGGGTAACCAATCCAAACTCTGGAAGGATGAGGAATTCCACACACACACGAGCAGCTGTAGTGTTAGATAAATTGGATGTAGTAGGATCAATCTTCAGAACATTCCCAATATTACCAGCAATAGAACGGATCATAGGTTCCAGAAAGAAATTTACTGGAAGGCCCGGGAATTCAATCCAAGTGGGAAGAACAGGGCAGTCATGTTCTGGTGAAAAATCCATGGTCCATTTAAAGAATTTGAATAGTTTGCCATGAACAAATAAAGACTCCCGGAGCAATAAAGTCATGAAATCATCCTGGTTCCGGAAACGGAGCAGCAAGTGTCGTGGGTCTAAAGCACTGATGATAAAATCATCTTTGAAACCACATCTGGAAGCAAGGTGAGATCGGATCTCAGGAAATGGAGGCCTACCATAAGGTGTCCGCGCAACAATGGAGAGAGAGAAATGCTGAAGCGACACTGACACCTCCTCCTTGCTGAAGAAAACAGCAGGTTCGCCGTTGTCGGTCACCGACGGACAATGTACCTCTCCAACCATCACTGGAGGCGTTAAAGAAGAGGATAAAACATCTGCAAAGGATCTAGACAATGCGGCAGGCTTTGCAGGCAAAGGCAGCGAAACAGACGGCGCTAAGGGGGCCACCGAGGGCCCCCCCGGGGCAGCCATGGAGCCCGCCGACGGAAGGTCAAACGCAGGAGGGCGCTCTCTAGGTCAAACGCAGGTTAAAAACTGGTTCTTATGGATAATGATCCATTTTGCAGGTATCATCTCTTCAATTCAGAAAAAGATTGATGGCTGGAAGGCCAACATGCTCTCATAGGGTGCTAAATTGATTTTAATCAAGCATGTATTATCATCTATTCCCTTATTTGTTTTAACCTCTTCACCCCTCCATGCTGGTGTTCATAAGTTGCTAGAAAGATCTCTAGCAAACTTCTTCTGGGGGTCATCAAGCTATGGAAAAAAGAGGCACTGGAAGGCCTGGGCAGATATCTGCAAACCAATTAGCCATGGAGGGCTTGGTATCCTTTCTCTTAGACAAATGGATTTCGCCATGCGAGTAAAAATGCTTTGGAGGGCCTTAAACTCAAATTCACTTTGGGCTGTATATTTCAGATCTAAATACATTGGAGATTCCCATCAAGCTGAAATTTCCTTTCGGAATATGAAGGGCCACATGAGGAAGAGATGGATGCAAGCTAATAGTTTCCTTCAGCAGCATATTAAAGTGGTTATAGGTGATGGGAGATCTACAAATTTCTGGTTTGATAACTGGTTTGGTAATTCCAGTTTAGGTTCTTTTGTCCCTAAGGACCTCATTATCAACAAAAAAGCAACTGTCAGTCAGTGCATTTCTAATCCGACAACTGAGGAATGTGCTTTGATCAATACCTACCTACCTACTGCTGTTCAGTCTGCACTCAGGCATGTTACTCTGTCTTCATTCCCTGACACAAAGGTTTGGTCTCTATCCAGCTCAGGCAAGTGCTTGACTTCATCTATTTATAAGGCCTCCAGTAGCAGAGATCTTTACACTCCTATTCTGTCAAGTTGGAATAATATCTGGTCACCTTGGTTACCCTCAAAAATCTCAGTGCTCATTTGGAAAATTATCAATGGATGCATCCCTGTGGATACTAAAGTCCAAGCAGCGGGTATCCCTCTATGCTCCAAATGTCACTGCTACAACAGATCCTGTGTGGAAGACATTAATCACCTATTCCTCAACAGTGAGACAACCTCCTATATATGGTCTTCCTTTCGTAAGTTTGAGCTGCAGGTCAATGGCATTTCTATCAGATCTGTTCTCCTGACTATTACTTCTCATTTGAAGAAAAAATCAGCACATGATTTCTTTACTCTGGCTGTCATTGGCTTTGGTCTGTGGGAGATATGGAAGGCTAGAAATTCTTCAAGGTTCGATGGGAAATACATTTCTAGAAACTGCCTTCTCCACAAAATTTTATTGAAGGTCAAAAAAGCTGCTCTATAGCTGATCTTCGGGAAAAACATCACAGCAAAAGGGCTGCTCTTGAGGCGTTTGGTCTAAAGGCTGCTGATAACCCAACACCAAAATTCAAGATTGTTAAGTGGACCTGTCCGCCTTGGCCCTTCATAAAAATCAATTCTGATGGTTCTTGCAAACCTTCTGGTGAATCAGGTGGTGGTGGGGTCATAAGGGATTCCCATGGATCGGTTTTACTTGCCTTTTCGCATTACTATAGCCAATCTAGCAGCCTCATTGCTGAAGCTCGGGCACTCTTGGATGGCATCAAATACGCTCTCACCTTCACTAGTGACATGATTCTTATTGATTGTGACTCCAACATTTTGGTGCAGGCTGTTACAAAAGTAATTCAATGTCCTTGGGTGATTCTCCATTTTGTCAGAGAAATTTGGAGCCTCCTTCCCCCACATCATACAATTAACCACATCTATAGAGAAGCCAACTGTGTTGCTGATATGTTAGCATCTTTAGCATGCTCTACTAAGTGTAATTCCTTTTATTTTCACCATGAGCTGCCTCAGAATGTCAAAGGTGCAGCCCGGTTGGATAAGCTAGGAATGCCTAGCATTCGCCTCTTGTAATTATTCTTTACTTTTTATCAATAAAATTATCCTCCTAGTGGTGTGATGTTGGCATCCATCATCCTCCACTTGGTTGGGGTTTTACAAAAAAAAAAAAAAGTCGCTTGCACTTAGTGTGTAACATGACTAAATTCAGTTTTGACTTCAATTTTTAGATTAAATCAATGATGTGAATTGCAAATGGTTGTTCATGTATGTTGACTGTGTAGATTCTACTCATATTGAGTTGGACTGAATTTGCAAATTCATGTGTGAATTGATAGGATATCAAAGTGGTTAAGGTTGAAGGAGTGATGAATATGTCATATGGGAAGGTAATCATTTTCGTCGATTGCATTGACCGAAAACTAAATCTGTGTTTTATACAAAGTGCAGGTTCATATGTTCTCAACTAATTGGGTGGATGGTATGTTTCTACACTTGCATTTTGTCCTTTTTGTTTCAATGGATCTTGATGAGCTTTTGTGTGTTGAAATCCATGATCAAATAACTGTTAATGAATCTCACATGAATGAAGGTAAACTACTCAGGAATGCTCATACAAACATGAAATGGTCTTGTACTCATGCTTTGTGTTCAGGCTATATTTTTTGAGTGATAGGGAGTTGATATTGAACCTTTTCATGCATATAATTCAAGGAGTGGTTTGAAATTTAACATGCTTGTCTCTTTCATTGGTTTTTGTTGAAATGTGGCTTAATTTATGCCTATACCATATTTCAATACATGGTTATTTATTTTTAATGTTTCGGAGTAGTTTTCTAAGGTTTCATTTGAGTTTTATTGAGTTTTCACTTATGTCAGTAAAAGTCTCGACTCATGGAGTTGACACTTATTTCACAGTATGCTGTTTGCATTGATTTCTGATATGCTGACAAAAAGTGTCGACTCTGTGGGTCGACACTTTTGTCTTGGTTTGTTTTGTTTTGTTGAAAACAGAACACGTTGGAAAAAGTGTTGACCCAGTGAGTCGACACTTTTGCCTCGTGTCCTGATTTCTTCATCGGGACAGAATCTACTGAGAAAAGTGTCGACCCCATGGGTCGACACTTTCTCTGGTTCGTCCGGAACGGATTTTTCGGATTGGTTTTGAAATGCCCAATATATGATCTGATTGGAGTGCATTTTTACCCTAATGCCCTTAGGGTTTCACCCTTGTCTTAGGTGCATTTTAGAAGGGCTTTTAGCATGGGTTAACTTGTCATTATGCATCTTTTTCGATTGAGTATATGAAGCTGCGAAGTCTCATACGATGAACACATCCCTTGTGCTAACCTTGCCCTATTTGCTGTAGGAGGAGAAGAAGAACGTGAAGGAGGGTGACAATACTACCTGGAGGAGGAAGAAGAGGCTGGAGTGATCGTCTTCCATGACCCTGAGTTTGGATCCAGACGGCGCTGCTGCTGCTTTCCACGGTTTGCAAGTTTGGGCGTTTCTATCTCAAGCTTGGCTCCTTCAACTCTAGTTTATCATTCCCAGCGCACCCTACCTATTGATTGAAGGGATCCATGGGACATTCAAGGGGAGATGCTACAAATCTGATGTTGATCTATTTGTGATGTCCCTTTTATTAAATACAAGGTTGTGAGCATACTGATTTTTTCGTTCCTTGTGGTTGCAGATACGGTTGGAGTTGGGATTTGAAGGAAACATTGTTGAATCTCCGTCTAAGCTTGAATCTGCATGATTTGATGAAGGAGGCTCGACGAGAGCTCATCATCTTGCTGGGAACCTGAACCATCATCTCCGATCTTATGAAGAGAAGTTGAAACTCCTTAAATAGAGTTGTCAGGGGGAGCCTAACACCTTTAGTTGTTTCGTATTTTGAATTCTCCTCAAGGACTTGCTTATTCCAGGATTATACTTTGTTGTGAGCACATTGTGCATATCCTTTGTATTGTGTTAAACTCGATACATCATTATGTGTGGGCGGAGCTGCGTCTCCGCGTGGTCTAAGTGTCCGGGGAGTGATCCTTGACGTCATGTGTGTGTGCTGTAGTGGCAGCGTGTTGGGGCTTGTCCCCATGTGTCGACATTGCTGCGAAAGCAATGTGTGTGGTTGGGGTTCGTCCCCATGTTGCTACATTCTGTAGCGTGGAATGAAGCCTCACCCGATTGGGTGAGGGGTGGACGTAGGGAGCCCATCGTGGTCCCGAACCACCTTAAAAGCCTTGTGTCGTGTGTGATTGCTTGTGTGATTGTTATTTCTTCTATCTCCCTTTACAGGTACATTATAGGTTTTTTATTCACTACACTATCACACACTACTACCTCCGTTATCCGTGTTGAGCATAATTCTCTTGATTGGTGTATTAACTATCCGTGTGAGATCGAAAAGTTTGAGAGAACATTGTAATCTCACTTGAGTTTTAGTTAATCATTGTAGTTAATTTTACTTCAGTTGTAATTGGGTTAGAAAGATTTTAAAATCCGCCATCTCGGCAAGGGGATAATTCAACCCCCCTTCTTGTCTGCCATCTCTCTAGGCCAACACAAGGAACCAGATAGCAGAAAACACCAGGGAATAAAATAGGAAAATCGAGGCAAACACAAGGGCGACTGGGAACAGCAGGTCAAACAGTAACTCGGCACGATTGGCACAAGTTGTCCCACCGTGATCGCCAAAAAATAGGGGTTGTAGATATTCTTTTGTGATGGTGTTGTGGTGTGATGTGATGATGATAGATATGATGTGAGATAAAGTGAGTGAGTGATGCACTAACTCAAGCAATCAATATCAAGCATGAAACTCGTGGGCATGTCATCTTAACAGTGCAGAAAATGAAGGAAAACACACGCCGGGGCGTGGAGCGAAGTAATAAAAAGGGAAACACATACCGTGGGTGTGGATCAACTAAAAGTAAGAAAGAGATAAGCAAAGATGATGAACCAGATGATGAATACCCAAATAAGGAAGATGTGATCGCCACCAAGGTAAACAATGCAGTAAAGCCACACTATGTACCTTGGAAAGAGCCGAGTGAGACCACCCGCCCGCAGGAGAGAGAAAACCCGGCGTTGCGATGGAAAACGATCTTCAGACGACCATAAAGCGACGTCAAATGGTCCGGCGATAGACCACCTGAGATCCCAAAATGATCATCCAAACGGCCGCTAGGAGCACCCAGAACAGAAACATGGAACTTGTATCTCCACCCCTCCTGGCCGGCCAGAAGAGCTGGGCCTCGTGCAATGAGCTCTGTAAACCTGCAAAAGAGTGTAGAAACAAAGAAAAAGCAACCCAATAAGCCCTTGGACTAGTGTATTATCTATAATGCAATTAAGCTAAAGTGCATAAAAGGAAGGGTGAATACCTCGGAGTTGGTGATTTTTTAACCCCTGAGGGGCGTGGAAAAAGTAGGAGGATATTTAAAAATGTGGTGTGAGTGCAGAAGAACGTGGAAGGGGAGAGGGAATGATGCTATGATGATGCAAAAAGAAGACTAGAACTAAGAGAGGAAGAGACACAAAAGCACTAAAGGAACTTGATACTCCCTGAACCAGATGACTTAAGGATGCAGAAAATGACTTCTCCCTGGTTGGTACTCGCTCCAGAATGTAGCAGCACTTCGTGGAAAGCTCCAGAGATCTCCTCCTCAAGCCATGAAGTCAAGGGTTCTATTTATAGACCCCCAGATCCTCTGGTCGAGTTGGAGAGATAATGACACGAAATTAGACCTGAACCTAGATAAATCTCGAAGATAATACTCCCAAGAGTCCATAGAAATAAATAGAAGCTTCTGGGAGTTTCTATCTAGAGAGAAATCAACAAATCAAGGACTCTAGTTCGACCATGGTCGAAGAGAGGAAGAACAGACAGAGCAGGACTCTCTGTCTCCCCTAACGGTCTTGCGATAGACCATAAGGCTTGGAAAATGGTCGACTGATAGACCACATGGCTTAGTTGCCCAGAAAGAGATAAGACCAAAGAAACTTAATAGGACTCTCAGAATGCCTAGCGGTCTAGCAAACGACCGCCAACGTCCACCTAGCGGTCACGCGATAGACCGTTAGGCTGGTAGACGTGGCAAAATAGATAAAGAGCGATAAATATTCTTATTAATCCACAAAAAAACCCTTATTTGCCCCTTATCTAGGCTCAATAAGCTATAATGATGAGAAATCAGAGGAGTTAGGCCCGACCAAGGAGAACAACCCATAGAAATAAGCCCAAGAAGTGACCAAAATGACCCAATAATCAGCGAACAACCCGGGACATCATAACAATAGATAAGGAGATGACCCAACTTATTGGTCAAAAAATGGGTGTCAACACCCGATGCCACAGATCGATCAACTGGTTGATGCCACGACTGGACATGAAATGTTGAGTTTCCTAGATGCCTACTCCGGGTACCATCAGATCAGCATGCATAAGTCCGACCAGGACAAGACTGCATTCGTCATCGACCATGGGCTTTACTGTTACATGCGCATGCCATTCGGCATGAAAAATGCCAGGGCAACGTACCAATGTCTCGTCCATCACATGTTCGACGCTCAGATCGACCGCAACATGAAGGTTTACATCGACGATATGCTTGTCAAGAGCCTTCGTGCGGCCGAGCACTTAGAGGACCTGGCAGAGACGTTCGCGATGCTCTGAAGGTACAATATGAAGCTCAACCCGAGCAAGTACGCATTTGGAGTCAGGTCGGGTCAGTTCCTCGATTTCCTAGTGACCCACCGGGGGATCAAAGTCAACCCCGACCAGATCTGGGCAGTGTTGGAGATGAAGCGGTTGGAGTCGGTAAGGGACGTGCAGTGCCTCACTGGTCGCATGGCAGCCCTTACCCGGTTCCTATCTAGGGTTGTTGAGAGATGCCTCCCCTTCTTTCGACTCATCAAGCAAGCCAATAAGTCACTGGAGAAGAAGGGATGGATAGATTGGGATCAAGAGTGCGAGTAGGCTTTTGAAGATCTAAAGCGGTATCAATCCTCGCCTCTGATCCTCTCCAAGCGCTGTGATGGGGGAATGGCTACTCCTGTAGCTGTCCGTGCCGCCGAGCCCACTGAGTGTAGTGCTTGCCCGAGAAGATGATAAGATCATGGAGCCAGTATACTACGTGAGCCGAGCACTTCAAGGGCCTGAGTTCCGATACTCACAGACGGAGAAATTTGCACTCGCCCTGGTAACGGCTCTACAAAAGCCGTGACCATACTTTCTCTCCCATCTAATCACGGTCCTTACCGATTAGCCCTTACGCCAAATCCTCCAAAACCCCGACGCTTCAGGGAGGCTCATCTAGTGGGCCATTAAGTTGGGAGAATTCGACATCAGCTTTTGCCCGAGGACGGCGATCAAGGCTTAGACACTGGCAGACTTCATCACCGAGTATACACTCCCTGAGGAGGAACTGTCTGAGCAGTTCCCTGGACTTGCATGGGAACTTTATGTGAACGATTCATCCTGCACAACTGGTAGCGGAGTGGACCTGGTCCTCTTATCACCTGAAGGAACATAGTTACAATATGCCCTGTGTTTCAACTTCCCGGCCACCAACAACGTTGCTGAGTACGAAGCCTTGTTGTCCATCCTCCGCATGGTAAAGCATCTCAGGGCAGCCAGCCTTCGGGTCAACAGTGACTCCTTACTCATCGCCATTCAGGTTTGTGAAAACTTTGAGGCCTGAGAACTAGCAATGATCAAATACCTTGAGAAGACAAAGGAGGCAACATCGGGCTTCTCTCGCTTTGAGATGGTCCACATCCCCAAGGGCAGAGAACATTTGAGCAGACGCTCTCTCCCGCTTGGCATCCTCCACCTCTGTCACGAATTCGAGGGCGGTCTTGGTGGTGGAATTACGAGCACTGAGCATTGAAGAACCTAATCCTCTGGTGAATGCCATAAATTTTGAGCCATCGTGGATGGACCCCAACCTCGACTTCCTCCTGTGTCAGCATCTCCCCAACTACTGAAATGAGGCTCGCCGGGTGCAAGCACGAGTGATTGTTCAGATGGTTGCTCTTTGCTCTCCTACTAAAGTGCATGTTCCCCACCGAGGCAAAACAAGCAATCTAAGAAGTTCATGAAGGCCTCTGTGGAAGTCATATTGGGCGGTGAGCACTCGCTGAAGATATTCTTTTTCCCCTCCTTAAAGAAATATGGGTATAAAAGGGGGGAATGTGGGTGTGTGAATGAATGAATGTGGCTAAAGCATGGAGGAACAAGTAATACAATAAATCAATCACCCACGTGCATCAACAGGTTGTGATCACCACCAAAATACCTAGTGCAAAGAGAGGAGCTGTAGCAACCCTGACAAATGAATATTTGAAATGAATTAAAACATATATATTACAGAAGTAATACAGATAATAAAACAAAGTACAAATAACGCCTCTTAGAAAGGCGTTAATTTAAAAAGAAACGCCTCTATAAACGGCGTGACTAAAGAAAGGACGCCCACACATGTGGTCGTCAACTCTCACGCGACCAAATAGGCAAGTAAAAGAAACGCCCATATCTTGGGCGTGTTTCAAAAACAAGGAACGCCCTTCTCCAAGACGTTTCTTAATAAACGACCTAAACAAGGTCGTCAATTCAAGAATGGACGCCCTGACCTAAGGCGTTAATTCCATTCGTGAACCGTTCGAACCCAGAACTTATCCAGGGTAAGTGATAAGCATTAGAAAGAGTTCAAACGTGGTAATGACTCTATCATAGAAGTATTACTTCCACACAATCACCAACCCTACTAGGACACCCAAAATCCTATAAAAACTCTCGTTCATCTAAACCGTAAACCTATTTGATTCGTTCGTCTGCAGAGGTACGTAAGAGGAGCATTCCTTCTTATTTTCCTTAAATCCCTACGTCTGTTACATGAAGAACTAACAATTCTTCATCTTCTTCTGTTACAGGTTAAGAAGCCCCTACGTTTTGAAGAAGCATAGTTCTTCATCCGGGTAAAAATTATTTACCTTCGTATGATGTTCAGATCACAAAGAAACTGATACAGTTTCTTTATTTTCTTATAGGATAACTGCAGTCCTTCTTCTACAATCAAAGCCATCGTCTTCTTCCATCAACCAATAGCCGTGGTCTTCAGGAGCCTAACCGAGCATCATCCTCTGCTAGTCAAACCCCTCACGGTCATCTTCAAATCCATTATTAAGGTAGGTTTTCTCAAGTCACTGTAGCCCAAATAAAATAACGCAAGATATATGTATAAGCATGGCATGCATACAATTTTATTATGTTCTACAATATTTTGAAAGAAACGCCCCTGTCAAGGGCGCTAATTTACAAGACACGACCATGCCCAGGTCGTCAATTTCATATTTGACGCCCTGTACACAGGCGTTAATTTCATGTAAATGTTAATCACCCACCTTAAGAACTAATTATCTATGAAATCATGACTATAAACAATGCATGATCCTCTGTCTTCAACCTGCTAACGTTACTGTCCTGATGTTATCTTCGTTCCTCTGTTATCCTGAAATTATTACTGTCCTTCAAAAACTTTAAGTAACGACCTTGACAAAGTCGTTTTACACATGTTAACGCCCTGCCATAGGGCGTAAATTGAAAAGACACGCCCCTTCCTAGGGCGTTTATCGGTCAAAATCCTGAAATACATATATTCTGTAATATAGAATTAAACAGTAACGCCCCTTGCCAGGGCGTGTTTTAGACAAATCGTGAAAAATTATTGAAATTCTGTCAAATATATAAATAATGAGACGCCTGCTACTGTAGTCGTCAACTCTTTAAGAAACAACCTCGTCCAGGGCGCATTTTAGATAAATTACCGAATTATTGAAAATTCTGCAGAACGGAACATATGTAAACGCCCTTCTGTTAGGCGTTATTTACTTGAGAAACGACTTGACCTAAGTCGTTATTTTCTGTAAACTGATTTTTTATCCTGATTCTATAACCGATGGGTTCATATTATACATATACGTATATATCGGCACTATTCTCCACTCCGTGAGTATAGTCCCACTTTTCACGTTGTTTCATCGATCACACTCAACTCTCATTGACATACAAGCTCTCCATTGGACATTCCGTTCCTTTGGACTAGCGAGTTAGTCATAGAGACCTCCGTAAGACTCCTCGTAGCCTTGGATTTCCTCAAGGCCGACTGAGCTGGTTGTACCCTAAAAACCCATTACACGATCCTTGCCATGTCAATCTAAAGAAACATGGTATACCGGCCCTTATGTTTATACAAAGAGTATATCATAAGCAAATTCTTAATGGGATGATGATATCATGCCATATCATGTCGTTCTTGTAAACCTCAATTCTATGATAAGAATGAGGGTATCTTACTTTGATATACTGTTCATGTGGACCTCAATTCTATATAAAGAATGTCCATACTGATTTGTCATGGTACCTAAGTTAAGGGAACCATATTCTACCTAGTTTTGTCGATATCGTGATTATACCGTTATTATCAATCTATGTCATTTGTCATATTTTGGACTCTATTCTATCCAAGTTGTCATACATGTCTACAAGCTTGATTATTGAAATTCTATATTGGCTATATAAACAAGAGTGGATGTCAAAAATACATGATAAATGCCTGCGCATATAGGGCCCGATCTGGTCCTGGGAGGAGCACCTGAAAGTACTTGTGCCCATGGGAGTTAAAATGATAAGGTATCTGGCATTATACCGAGTACTTGACTTGCTTGATTGGACATTCCACACACATCTTGTACTTGAATCGTACTTGACTTGACATGAAATGCGTGGCCGCAAAAGGGTAATTTACTTGCTTGATACATGATAGCCAAAGTTCTTGACATGACTTGTTAAACGTACTTGCTTAAATATCTTGAATACCCTTGTTATCTTGTTGAAAGATCATGATTAGTCCATCTTATTTCCTTGATATTACATTCTCTCTATCTTGTCATTTTATGCGAGCATGCATAGCTTTATTGCATTCACGGAAGATGTAATTACTTAAACCCCTTGCTAGTACTTGAGATATAATTTTCTACTGAGCGTTCGCTCATCCCGTTTGTCCCTTTTTACTTTTCAGGTAAGTTCGACGACGATGGAAGTCAATCGGATGGGAATGGTCATGAGTGAAAGTGCTAGAGCTGCTCAAGTGTCATCTAGTCTTTCCTATAGTTTCTTGAGTCAACTATGTACTTTTCTTTTTATTAAACAGAGTATTGGATTTGTAATAGTCTATTATAAAGGAATAAAGGATTGGGTTATCTTGCTATTTTGCGCATCTCTGTCTTTGTGTCGAATACACGACCACTTTGATTGACATGATTGATGTAGACACGTCGCGCACCTCCGGGTATCTTCCGCGCTCGGGGCGTGACAGTCTTTGTGGTATCAGAGCCTAAGGTATTCAATTCCTAGGAAAAACCCAAGTCCAAGGATAAGTTGAACCTTTAAACCAGTGAGATTGGGTAGAACCAAGGGTTAGATTTAACATAGTGTACGAGTCTTTAAATACGATCACGTACTAATATAGTTATTGTAATTGTAGGATAATGGCTGCCGAACGTGCTCAATGGCACAACATGCAGCGTACCCTTCAAGGGATGACCCAAGTGCTACAATAGGTAGCACAAGGTGGTGCTCCACGAGCTGGAAGCTTACACCAAGCCTTTAAGAACATGAATCCCCCGAAGTTTATGGGATCGACCGATCCGGACGATGCCGAGCATTGGGTTCGGGAAACCGAACGCATATTCCGTGTCATGCAATGCACGGATCAGGACAAAGTTCTTTTAGCTGCATTCCAGTTAGAGAAAGATGCTAGATGCTGGTGGGAGTCTATTGAAGCAACCATCGATCCTACTCAAGTAACATGGGAAGAATTTGTGGAATACTTCAATGCTAAATATTTCTCGGACCGAGTCCAAGAAAAGAAGGCTGCAGAATTCGCTGCATTAAAGCAACGATCCTTATCATTAGCAGATTATGAATCTCAGTTCTCCAGGTTGTCTAGATATGCTAAGCATCTTATTAGCACGGAAAAGATGAAAGCCCGTAGATTTCTTAATGGGCTTAGGCCCCACTATATTACTCAACTGGCGCCTATGGACATCCAAGTTTATTCTGAAATAGTGCGCCGAGCTCAACTACTTGAAAATGCCACAGAACTATCTGATAGGATCCGAGGGAAAGACAAGAAGGAACAAGTCACGGGTTCGGGTTCTTTCAAACCCAATTTCAAGAAGAGGCCCAATAATGGAGGTTCTTCCTCTCAAGACCATAAGTTCAAAAAGACCAAGCCTTTCTCTATCACAACTACCCCTTCTAATACAGTATGCAAGCATTGTGACAAGGCTGGTCACAAGACAGAAGAATGCTTGAGGAAATTAGGAGCTTGTCTCCGTTGTGGAAGCCGTGAGCATCGGATTCCCGAGTGTCCATTAATGAATGACCAAGCCGGCGATGGTAAACGCCCGGTGACAAAGAATGCTCGTCTTCATGCAATCCAGGAGACCGAACCTGAAGAAGAAGGCAGATTAGTGGAAGGTACATTGAAAATTTGTTCCAAAAGAACTTATGCTTAATTGATACGGGTGCATCGCATTCCTTTATTTCTAAGAAGTTTGCCGACCCGTTACCGTTAGAACCGGAATGGATAAAAATAGTTCTAACTACTCCTCTTAGAAGTGAAAATGATATTACTCATCACTACCAAAACTGTGAGGTAATGGTTCAAGGTAGGAATTTACCTATAGATCTCATATGCCTCGATCTAAAGGAGTATGATGTTATACTGGGAGCCGACTGGTTATCCAAATACCAGGCAACGGTTGATTGCCGCAATAGCCGAATTGCTTTCAAAGATTTTCCAGAATTAGTCTTTACTCGCCCCAAGAGTCAGAGTAAATCCCCTCTTATTTCGGCTCTTTGAGCAAGCAAGCTCGTCAGGAAAGGATGCGTATCCTTCCTTGCTTTTGTCACTGTTAAAGAAGCTAAGGAAACCAAGATAGAAGACATTCAGGTAGTGCGAGAATTTCCAGACGTATTTCCAGAAGATTTGCCGGGATTACCCCCTCAAAGAGAAGTGGCCTTCACCATTGACTTAGTCCCTAGTGCTGGTCCTGTTTCAAAGGCACCATATAGAATGTCCCCTGCTGAACTCAAGGAGTTGAAGGAGCAGTTGATGGAACTAATCCGAAAAGGGTTTATTAGACCAAGTACTTCCCCGTGGGGAGCACCAGTCTTATTTGTAAAGAAGAAGGATGGATCCATGAGATTGTGTATCGACTATCGACAGTTGAATCATCTTACTATCAAGAACAAGTATCCACTGCCGAGAATCGATGAATTATTTGATCAGATTTCAGGATCCAAATACTTTTCCAAGATTGATCTCAGGTCGGGATATCATCAATTAAGAATCAAGGATGATGACATTCACAAGACCGCATTCAGAAGCAGGTATGGCCATTATGAATTTGTTGTTATGCCTTTTGGACTAACAAATGCCCCTGCTGCCTTTATGCAGTTAATGAATAGCATATTCAGGCCTTACTTGGATCAATTCATAGTAGTCTTCATTGATGATATATTGATATATTCCAAGAGTAAGGAAGAACATGAAGAGCATTTGAGGATTGCATTACAAATCTTGAGGACAAATCAACTATACGCTAAGCTCAGCAAATGCGAGTTCTGGCTGGAAGAAGTGGCTTTTCTAGGACATGTGATTTCACGAGATGGATTATCTGTTGATCCATCAAAGGTTGAAGCTGTTAGGAACTGGGAAAGACCCACTAATGCAAGCGAGATCAGAAGTTTCTTAGGTCTTGCAGGCTATTATCGGTGATTCATCAAAGATTTCTCTAAGATCGCCGTACCACTTACAAGATTAACACGCAAGGAGATCCGATATGAATGGAGTGAGGAATGTGAAAGAAGTTTCCAAACTCTCAAGGATCATCTCACTACAGCTCCGGTGTTAGCTCTACCAATAGAAGGAGAGAAATTCGAGGTCTACACAGATGCTTCTGGCATTGGCCTCGGATGTGTCCTAATGCAACAAGGAAAGGTCATAGCATACTCTTCACGTCAACTGAAGAAGCATGAGGAGAATTACCCCGTTCATGACTTAGAACTGGCCGCGGTGGTATTTGCCCTAAAGATTTGGAGACACTACTTATATGGAGTGCAGTTTACTGTATACTCCGATCACAAAAGTCTCAAATATCTCTTTTCACAGAAGGAGCTAAACATGAGACAAAGACGCTGGCTAGAATATCTCAAGGACTTCGACTTCAATATACAATATCATCCTGGAAAGGGTAATTATGTTGCTGATGCCCTTAGTCGAAAGCCGAGAGCAATGATAGCCAATTGTATGATACAAGAATGGAAGTTGCTAGAACAATTCTCCGAGCTCAATATAAGCTTGGACAAGGAAGCCAAATTTGTCACATTATCTCATGTAAGCATACAGTCAGATTTATTATCTGAGATACAAGCACTTCAGGATGATGATCCTATATTAGTGGAAATCAAAGGCAGATTAGAAGGACAATCTGATTTTCAACTAACTTCTGATGGAAGATTATTATTCAAAGGCAGAACTTGTATACCCGACTGTCCGGAATTAAAGAAGAAGATCTTAGATGAAGCTCACCGATCAAGGTACACTATTCATCCAGGATCAACCAAAATGTACCAGGATGCAAAGAGGAACTTTTGGTGGCCCAACATGAAAAGGGAAATAGCGGACTATGTATCACGCTGTCTCACTTGCCAACAGGTCAAGGCGGAACACCAAAAGCCTGCTGGAAAACTTCATCCTCTAGATATTCCTAAGTGGAAATGGGAGGATATTGGTATGGACTTCATCATGGGTTTATCTAAATCGAAAGGAGGACATGATGAAATCTGGGTTATCATTGACCGATTAACTAAATCGGCACATTTCTTGCCAATAAAAAGCCGATGGTCAATTGATGTGCTAGCTGCACTGTACATCAAGGAAATAGTCAGGATACATGGAATTCCCGTCTCAATCGTGTCTGATAGAGATCCTCGTTTCACTTCTCATTTTTGGAAGGGATTACAACATTCGTTGGGGACAAGACTAAATTTTAGTACAGCTTTTCATCCTCAAACGGATGGTCAGACCGAGAGAACTAACCAAGTTGTTGAGGATATGCTAAGAGCTTGCATCATTGACTTTGGTGGAAGCTGGCATGAACACTTGCCTCTAGTTGAATTTGCATATAATAATAGCTACCAAGCTAGTATCCAAATGGCACCTTTCGAAGCTTTATATGGAAAGAGTTACCGATCACCCTTATGCTGGAACGAAGTTGGGGAAAAACAACTGTTAGGTCCAGACATGGTAAGGGATACAACTGAGAAGATACAAGTGATCAGAGAAAGATTGCAAGTTGCTCAGACCAGACAAAAGGCTTATGCTGATACAAGGAGAAGAGATCTTGAATTCCAGGTTGGAGATCATGTATTTCTTAAAATATCGCCTGGACGTGGCATACGAAGATTTGGTGTTACGGGCAAGCTTACGCCAAGATTCATCGGACCATTTGAGATACTCGAAAGAGTTGGCGAGGTTGCTTATCGCATCGCATTGCCTCCTCAATTGTCCGAAGTACACAATGTATTTCACATATCCATGTTGAAAAAGTATGTACACGACCCATCACACATTCTTAAACATGGAGATCTGGTGATCAAGAAAGATCTCACATATGAACAGAAGCCTATGAAAATCTTAAATCGTGAAATACGAGCTCTAAGGAATAAGGTTATTCCCATGCTTAAGGTGCAATGTGTTGTGCCCCTGTGGTTTTGATGATGGTTTTGTTGATTGGTTGTTGATGTGAGCTTATCAAATGTTCAGTCATCTTGCTGCTCAGTTTAGATTAACATATTTGATGTTTCAGTCTTGTTACATGTTAAACTGATGCATAAAGCATTCATTCATTGCTGTGGTTTTGATGATTGATATTGTATTTTGATGATAGCAATGATATAGTGTTTTCATGACATTGTGCCTTGATGATTGCATCATGACTGTGACTGGTACAACTGATATATTGTTTATGTTAGACTTATGTTATGTGCATAGTCTATACAGTGCTTTGTGGGGTTTATGCCCTAAGTCTATTCACTGCACAGCAAGCTCAAAGTCGATACATTGAGCGTCTCATGCATCATTCGTCTAAGTCCATACATTGGACTGTAGTGTGCATTTGGCGAACACATCGCAAGTCTAGACATTGCACTGTAGCATGCATTTCCTTAAAGTCTATACATCGGACTGGTTTGCATTGGCTAAGTGTATACAACGTCAGCTCATGCCTTGTCTTAGACAAAGTATATACAATGGCTTTGGGTCTCCAAGTCTATACAGCCTTTTGCTTCGCCAAAGTCTGTACATTGGTCTGCATAGGCTAAGTGTTTACATCGTCTGCTGTGAGGACAGCAAGTATGTACGCTGGCCTTCTTTCATGATAAACTACAAGTCTACACATTCAACACTGGTCTTCCAAGTCTGAACAGCGTGAAGTCTATACTTTGGCACTGTAGCTCGCTCGTGTAAGTCTATACTTTGGACTGTTCTTCAAGTCTGTACATCAGATTTGACTCAATCTTCGTGCTGTTTCTGTACTTGAGCTTTCGTGTTGTTTCCCCTCACTAACACGAAAAGATCTCGTGTCGTATGAGCTTACAACACTTCGTGTTGATTTCCATGCGTGACAGGAAAGCTTGTATGAGGTTAGACTTCGTGTCGTTTCCCTTGTCTTCATCTTCGTGTTGTTTTAGCGTCTACGTCTCCGTGTTATTTTTATGTTTCACCTCGTGCTGTTCTCACTGTCGTCGTGTTGTTTTCACCGCGTGTCGATTACTGTTTCACTTAGTGTTGTTTTCACTTCGTGTCAACTTTACTTCGTGTCGTCTCTTTGTATTTCGTCTTCATGTTGTCTTCACCCCGTGTCGATTTCAATTTCGACTTCGTGTCGTGTTTTCCACACCGCGTGTCATTGTCGCTTTAGTAACCTCACCTCGTGTCGGTTACTGTTGTCTCCATGTCTACGTGTCGATTTCGTGTCATGTTTTCCCACTTCGCGTCGTTCATGTTTCGTAACCACACTTCGTGTTGGTTACTGTCGTTCTTGTGACTTTGTGTCGTGTCTCCCAGACCTCGTGTCGTTTTCACTCCGTGTCAACTTCGTCTTAAGTGTTGTTTTCATCTTCGTGTCGCTTTTCACTCCGTGTCGTTTTTGTTCCACTGCGTGCAGAACATTGCAGCACTTCGTGTTGCTTTCTGTGTCACCACCTCGTGTCGTTCTCTGTGTAGTGTGTGTTTTTGTCACCACTATACTTCGTGTCGTTGTTCTTCACTTCGTGCTGATTACACCGTCTTCGTGTTGGTCTTTCTCATTAGACCTCGTGTCATTCTCGCTTTGACCACACTTCGTGTTGCTTTACGTAGACCTTGTGCCTTACTTGTTTGCAACCACTTCGTGTCGGTTTCTGTTGTCAGTCCGTGTTGTCCTCGTGTTGTTTTTCACCTCGTGTCGGTTATTATTTTCATCTTCTGCGTGTAGTTCTCTTTATAGTGTTATCTCTGTTCCAGGTTGCATCTCGTGTTATCATTTATGTCTGTGTGGGTTTTACTTCGTGTTACCTACTGTTGAACATCGAGTCTTTACTGACTTCGTGTCATTTTCCCAATTATGTCTTCGTGTCATTTTTTTTATTCTTTCTAGACCTCGTGTCTCTTTTGTTTTATATCCTTACTTCATGTCGTTCCCTTCTCTGTGTCTGTTCTGTGACAGTGCATCTCGTATCGTTCCTCCTTCACTTCGTGTTGTAGTCACCATGTCTATCTCGCGTCTTTCCCAGTATAGTCCATACCTCATGCAGCTTTGTTCTTTGTGGCCATACAGCATGTTAATGGTTTTAATATCATTACAGGTCCGAGGAAGAACGTTCCACACACCTGAGCTGCACGTGATCCAAGACAAGAGGAATCAATCCTATAAAGGCACGTGGCAGGAAGGCTCTGGATCAAGCGTGGGAGGCACACGCGTTTTATGCCCTATCCACCTGCTGCTACTGCTATATAATGCAGCATTCGTCCACAGATGAAGGTATCGAAGAAGAAGCCAGTAGTGCACAAAGGCCTTCGATCCAGAAAAAGGAAGAAAAGAAAGAAAAGAGGAGAGCAGAGAAGAGAGTGAGAGCGTGAGCTGAAGAAGAAGAAGAAGTGCAGCAAGAGAGTGAGAGATTAGGAGAGTAGAAGAGAGAGAGAGAGAGAGAGAGAGAGATAGAAGTGTGAGCCTAAGAGAATAGAAGAGCAGAGATTGAGAGAGTGAAAGAGAAGAAGAAGAAGAGAAGAGAAGAGGAAGAAGAGATTACCTGAAGATCTGTCTACTGGACCGTGGATCAAATCCAGGCCAGTCAGCTCCAATGAGAGCCACATTGTGCACTTCATCTTTCAGCTTTCTGTTTTGCTGAAGTTATCTTCGTTTATTATTTTTCTTTGTTTTCTGGTTTGCTGTGCTTTTCGATCCTCTGGTCTGAGGTCGGGTTCCCTCCGGTTTGGAGGAAGGGAGATCTGATCTCCAGTTGCAAGTAGTTGGGAGCTACTTGTGGGTTCCCTCCGGCTTGGAGGAAGGGAGACTTGTCTCCGGTTCTGGGCTTGTGGATTCAAGTCTAGGGGTTCCCTCCTGGTCTGGAGGAAGAGAGACCGTGTGTCTCTAGTTTGCTAGTGACTGGTGTCACTAGTGGTGCCCTCCGGGTTTGGAGGAAGAGGGGTCTCCGACCTCTGGTTCACTAGTAGCGGGATTGCTACTAGTGGGGTTCCCTCTTGAAAAGAGGAAGAGAGACGTGAGTCTCTGGGTTCTAGTAACTGTGGGTTGCTAGAGGTTCCCTCCGGTTGGGAGGAAGAGGGGAGGTTGTTCCCCTGGTCAAGCTGTGTGGCAGCTTTTGTTGCAGACTGAGTCTGCGGGTTCTAGCGTGAGCTAGTGAAAACCACACTCGGTTTGAGTGTGGGGTGGATGTAGGTCTGCTGGACCGAACCACCTAAAAACTCCTATTGCACTATGGTTTGATTTATCTGTTTTTGCTTCCGCTAGGTGATTGCATAGGGGCGCTCTAAGTGTTTGGTTTATGATTGAGTAGAAGAGTTGATTGGATTTCTTAGAATACTTTAATCAGTCAAGAGAGCGAAATACCAGTTGAGCTTCAGATTGCCTGATCTGTCTCGTTAGCTTTCTAGTTTTTATATTGAATGAAAGAATTTTAAACGGGCTATATTCATTCACCCCCCCTCTGAATACTACACCGAACCCAACAATTGGTATCAGAGCAGGTATCTGATCTATCAGATCTAACAATCTGCAGAGGATCCTGCTGGTTTGTTTGGTGCTGTTCAGTGTGTGTGCTTTCTGTGTTCGTAGCTTTGATTCTCCGTCTTAGTGCATTGTCTTGCTTATTTGGTTTAGGTGCTTCAGTTTGTCCTGAACCTTCAGATTGTTTGCAATGGAGCCAATTGTGATGAAAGCTAGCTCCAGCAAAGCAAACAGATCCAACCACAGTGGATCATCAAGCGAGAAAAGCAGCCTCTCGCGGTCTGAAAGTGATGGAGACCACATGGCAATGGCAATTAGTGAATTCAGGAAATTCCTAAGAAAAAGAAAAGGAAAGCATGGTGATGACAGAAAGCAAAGAAGGTATACTTCTAATCCTGCCAAGATTATTGACTCTAATGTTTGCTACAAATGCAGGAAGGCTGGACACACAAAGGATGATTGTCCAGAGTTATTGAAACTCAAAGGGAACACCTCGGACATTGATAGAGAAGGAAGAAAGTCAATATGCGTAATGGCCAACCGGGATGATGAGGAATCCTCATCCAAGGTAAATTCTGAATCCGAATCAGATGGATACTCCTTTGAAGAATTAATAGTGATGTATGAAGACTTGTTCAAAGTATCCAAGAAATTAAAATCTGAAAATAGAAAGTTAAAAAAGAGATGTGAACAGATAAATTCTAATGTTTCATGTGAAAACTGTCAGAGACTAAAAACATCTCATGATATGTGCTTAGTTGATCTGAATACGAATAAGGAACAAATCTCCTCATTGGAAAATAAAAATGAAGAATTGAGGTTGCTAAATTCCGCCATGTCTGAGAGACTCCTGACAGTTGAAAAAGGGAAATCTATTCTGAAAGAAAATGAAGTGAGTAATGAATTCACATTGACACTGGAAAATGAGACTCTGAAAAGTCTGAATGATGAATTGCAAAATCAACTTATGTTGTGTGAGGACCACATTGTGTCTTTGGAAAGAGAAATTGAAGATCTAAAAAACTCCCTGTCAAAATTTGTTAAGGGAAGAGACAATTTGAATAAGCTCCTTGGTGCGAATGTAAATTTTCAGAAGGAGGGACTGGGTTACAGTCCAGACATGAAGAAGGCTGAGAAGGCTTTTGGAGAAAAATTGAAGACTGTTTTCGTTAAAAGTTCAGAACAAGAAAAGCCCTCTACCTCATCCTCACCTCAGTACAAAAATCAGAAAGAGAATGAAAAACAGAAAACAAATAGAAAGAACTCTTCTATGCATATTGATCACAGTCCTCACCCACACTCGCATACATCTAGAAAGAGAATGATCTGTCACTACTGTCACAAACACGGACATTTGATGCATGATTGTAAGTTGATGGAAAAGGATGACCTAGCAGCTGCTCAAAACAATCAGGCTAGAGAACAGGTCCCGTGGGATAAAAAAATTGATTGTTATAACTGTGGAAAAATAGGACATGTAGCTGCACAATGCTGGTCAGGGTCATTTAGAAGAAACTCCCTTCAATGTTCTCATTGTAGAAAGCATGGCCACACAGTCAAAGACTGTTGGCATATCCAGGGTAGGAATGTCAATTTCAAATATGCTAAAATTCCTACAAAGAAAAATGATTTTGGAAGAAATAAAGTTGCATATAAAAGAAAGACTTCTACATGTTCTGAATGTGGTAAGCTAGGCCACAAAGCTGCCAACTGTTGGCTAGCTGATTATGGAAAGAAATTTTTTTTTCATGATAATCAAAGAAATACTCATGCTCATCTACATAGGCATCATACTTCAGCTAATTCGGCGGTGTCATGTAGATATTGTGGAAAGCTTGGTCATTCCATGAATAATTGCTATCAGTTGGAATTTGATGATTATCCTGCTGAGAGACCTTTTAGAACCCCTGCGAGGGTTAATTCAGGACCCAAGGCAGCTTGGGTTCCTGCAGGATCAATCTGATTTTATCTTGCAGGTGTGCCTTGGAAATGAAAGGGGTTAACCAAGGCACTCAAAAAGGGGGAGCCCCAGGAGTCAATTCCTCAGGTTAGGTCTGAACCTTGTTTAAATTCATATCCGAATCCGTGAGCATGAAAATTGTGAGTTTCATGTTGATTTACTTAATTGATGTATGATCTTATCTTGTCTAGTTGATCAGTCTGCAGTCCAGACTCAGCTATTGAATTCAATTCTGCATAACTGATGCTCTTTTCTTGATATATGATTGAACTGAATTTGAATGCTTCTTCAGTGTATATTGTCAATGCATGTGTCTCATAGGTACACATTTCGTCTGCATGACTATCATTTGCCTATTGTTGAAGACTGCATATTTTATTTTCTGCCTCGAGTTGCATTGTCTTGCATAACCCTGGTATATCAAATGGTAAGTTACTAAAAGGCAAGGAAATCTGCCTAAAGGTTCTTACTATGTGTGAGATGGTCCTTGAGACCAGGTTCTCTGCCAAGTACCAAGGGTCTTGTCTTCATGTAGACCAGTGTACTGCATGTTTTCAGGGGGAGTAAGTTGCATATCTTTGCACAGCAATTCAATGTCGAGTCTTTGCATGTCCCTGCATTACATATAGGCTGTCAAATGCATACATGGGTCAGAGTTCACTGCATATCCTCTCTCACTGATTGTGTTGACCAAAACCTTGATCATACTATGTAAAACCTTGAGTCTTACACTTTCTCTTAATAAAGTTAACAATTGGTATTTCTCCTATCAATTGGTATCTTTTGGTCTCAGAACTCCTTCAGTCCTTCATGAAGATTTCAATGGGCTATCTCGATCATAAATCAAAAAAAAAAATCTTGAACTAGAAATCTTCTATTATACGCTTTTATGAATGTCTGAAATAACTCATGTGGTTTAAGCTTAATGTATTTCATGGAGTTTAACCTTAAAATCTCTTAACATATCTGAATCATGTTTAATAAATCTTAACCAACTGTTTCATGCTGTGTCTTGCAAAAATTTCTAAAATCTGCACTATTGAATACATGACTCTATTTGGTTAAGTACATGAGATTAATATTGTTTTGAAGCAAATGAAAGTTTCTGAATTGTCTAAAGGGTAAAGTAATTGTCAGAGCAATGACCTTGGTCACTGAGAAACACATGTCCAAAGGACTGTGTCATGAGGTGCCTTAGTTAACTTTGATTAAGAATTCATTGAAATTCTGGCAGAGCAATGGCATGCACACTGAGAAATACAACTTACTCATTAAGAAATATTTTGGAGTGTGTCATGATGGGTAAATGCTATCTCTGTTCATATATAGCATGACAGTTAGTCACACTAAGTGCTTAGGGATATTGGCCTCTGATCAAGGTATATCCTCTAGTTACAAGGTGTGCACTGAACTAGAGTGCTCGTAAAGTTTGTAGCATGAAAAATCGTTGAACGAATTGAAATATCTGAATATTGATGCTAAAATCAAATTGCTACAACCCTAGACAAAGTCATATGACTTCATAATTGCTTGATTTCAATATTGATGCATGTAATTCCGAAAGAAGTCAATAAATTTGATTGTGTAAGAGAAAGGGAGTCTTATCAAGATAAATATGAGGGCCTGGTTCATTTTTATTAAACCATGGTTTCAGATATCAATACAGAATTTTATTGATAAACTCTACATACATCATGTTTAAACCATGCTGTTCAATAAATGTCATTCATAAGCCCTTATGATAGAAGACTTTGAAAACTTATGCTTTAGATTTATGAGATTGATATCTCTTTGAAAATCAGGCTGAACTTCTTGTGTTTGGAACATCCTTGAAAAATCTGTTTATTAAAACTCTTCTGCTCATGGTATTGACTCATTAACCTGAACTTCTTCTTGTTTGCCCCTATGGTCTCCTTCTCATAAGAGTCCACTTATTGAGGGGGAGCTTCCATGTCATGCATCACTTGCATGTCAATTCGCATCTCTTCAAGGGGAGCATTCCCTGTCATGCTGAATCATGTTCATATCATTTGTAACCTTGCATTCATATACTCAGGGGGGAGTATTGCATTTCTTGTTGCATCTGCACTTTTGCATTTAACCCTTCCCATCACTTTGATCTTCTCTAACTCATGCTTTTGCTGAAACTATTAAAGGGGGAGAATCATGTTCTTGCAAGGGGGAGATTTTGACTGAACCTTTATACATGCTATAATTTCTCAAAATTATTTTTCTTTTTGATGAAGTCAAAGGGGGAGAATAATTTGAGTCTTTAGAATGCCTCACATCATCAGAATGACTCAATATATTGAAATCAGAATGACTCAATATATTGAAAGTGTTGCCATCATCAAAAAGGGGGAGATTGTTGTGCCCCTATGGTTTTGATGATGGTTTTGTTGATTGGTTGTTGATGTGAGCTTATCAAATGTTCAGTCATCTTGCTGCTCAGTTTAGATTAACATATTTGATGTTTCAGTCTTGTTACATGTTAAACTGATGCATAAAGCATTCATTCATTGCTGTGATTTTGATGATTGATATTGTATTTTGATGATAGCAATGATATAGTGTTTTCATGACATTGTGCCTTGATGATTGCATCATGACTGTGACTGGTACAACTGATATATTGTTTATGTTAGACTTATGTTATGTGCATAGTCTATACAGTGCTTTGTGGGGTTTATGCCCTAAGTCTATTCACTGCACAGCAAGCTCAAAGTCGATACATTGAGCGTCTCATGCATCATTCGTCTAAGTCCATACATTGGACTGTAGTGTGCATTTGGCGAACACATCGCAAGTCTAGACATTGCACTGTAGCATGCATTTCCTTAAAGTCTATACATCAGACTGGTTTGCATTGGCTAAGTGTATACAACGTCAGCTCATGCCTTGTCTTAGACAAAGTATATACAATGGCTTTGGGTCTCCAAGTCTATACAGCCTTTTGCTTCGCCAAAGTCTGTACATTGGTCTGCATAGGCTAAGTGTTTACATCGTCTACTGTGAGGACAGCAAGTCTGTACGCTGGCCTTCTTTCATGATAAACTACAAGTCTACACATTCAACACTGGTCTTCCAAGTCTGAACAGCGTGAAGTCTATACTTTGGCACTGTAGCTCGCTCGTGCAAGTCTATACTTTGGACTGTTCTTCAAGTCTGTACATCAGATTTGACTCAATCTTCGTGCTGTTTCTGTACTTGAGCTTTCGTGTTGTTTCCCCTCACTAACACGAAAAGATCTCGTGTCGTATGAGCTTACAACACTTCGTGTTGATTTCCATGCGTGACAGGAAAGCTTGTATGAGGTTAGACTTCGTGTCGTTTCCCTTGTCTTCATCTTCGTGTTGTTTTAGCGTCTACGTCTCCGTGTTATTTTTATGTTTCACCTCGTGCTGTTCTCACTGTCGTCGTGTTGTTTTCACCGCGTGTCGATTACTGTTTCACTTAGTGTTGTTTTCACTTCGTGTCAACTTCACTTCGTGTCGTCTCTTTGTATTTCGTCTTCATGTTGTCTTCACCCCGTGTCGATTTCAATTTCGACTTCGTGTCGTGTTTTCCACACCGCGTGTCATTGTCGCTTTAGTAACCTCACCTCGTGTCGGTTACTGTTGTCTCCATGTCTACGTGTCGATTTCGTGTCATGTTTTCCCACTTCGCGTCGTTCATGTTTCGTAACCACACTTCGTGTTGGTTACTGTCGTTCTTGTGACTTTGTGTCGTGTCTCCCAGACCTCGTGTCGTTTTCACTCCGTGTCAACTTCATCTTAAGTGTTGTTTTCATCTTCGTGTCGCTTTTCACTCCGTGTCGTTTTTGTTCCACTGCGTGCAGAACATTGCAGCACTTCGTGTTGCTTTCTGTGTCACCACCTCGTGTCGTTCTCTGTGTAGTGTGTGTTTTTGTCACCACTATACTTCGTGTCGTTGTTCTTCACTTCGTGCTGATTACACCGTCTTCGTGTTGGTCTTTCTCATTAGACCTCGTGTCGTTCTCGCTTTGACCACACTTCGTGTTGCTTTACGTAGACCTTGTGCCTTACTTGTTTGCAACCACTTCGTGTCGGTTTCTGCTGTCAGTCCGTGTTGTCCTCGTGTTGTTTTTCACCTCGTGTCGGTTATTATTTTCATCTTCTGCGTGTAGTTCTCTTTATAGTGTTATCTCTGTTCCAGGTTGCATCTCGTGTTATCATTTATGTCTGTGTGGTTTTTACTTCGTGTTACCTACTGTTGAACATCGAGTCTTTACTGACTTCGTGTCATTTTCCCAATTATGTCTTCGTGTCATTTTTTTTATTCTTTCTAGACCTCGTGTCTCTTTTGTTTTATATCCTTACTTCATGTCGTTCCCTTCTCTGTGTCTGTTCTGTGACAGTGCATCTCGTATCGTTCCTCCTTCACTTCGTGTTGTAGTCACCATGTCTATCTCGCGTCTTTCCCAGTATAGTCCATACCTCATGCAGCTTTGTTCTTTGTGGCCATACAGCATGTTAATGGTTTTAATATCATTACAGGTCCGAGGAAGAACGTTCCACACACCTGAGCTGCACGTGATCCAAGACAAGAGGAATCAATCCTATAAAGGCACGTGGCAGGAAGGCTCTGGATCAAGCGTGGGAGGCACACGCGTTTTATGCCCTATCCACCTGCTACTGCTGCTATATAATGCAGCATTCGTCCACAGATGAAGGTATCGAAGAAGAAGCCAGTAGTGCACAAAGGCCTTCGATCCAGAAAAAGGAAGAAAAGAAAGAAAAGAGGAGAGCAGAGAAGAGAGTGAGAGCGTGAGCTGAAGAAGAAGAAGAAGTGCAGCAAGAGAGTGAGAGATTAGGAGAGTAGAAGAGAGAGAGAGAGAGAGATAGAAGTGTGAGCCTAAGAGAATAGAAGAGCAGAGATTGAGAGAGTGAAAGAGAAGAAGAAGAAGAGAAGAGAAGAGGAAGAAGAGATTACCTGAAGATCTGTCTACTGGACCGTGGATCAAATCCAGGCCAGTCAGCTCCAATGAGAGCCACATTGTGCACTTCATCTTTCAGCTTTCTGTTTTGCTGAAGTTATCTTCGTTTATTGTTTTTCTTTGTTTTCTGGTTTGCTGTGCTTTTCGATCCTCTGGTCTGAGGTCGGGTTCCCTCCGGTTTGGAGGAAGGGAGATCTGATCTCCAGTTGCAAGTAGTTGGGAGCTACTTGTGGGTTCCCTCCGGCTTGGAGGAAGGGAGACTTGTCTCCGGTTCTGGGCTTGTGGATTCAAGTCTAGGGGTTCCCTCCTGGTCTGGAGGAAGAGAGACCGTGTGTCTCTAGTTTGCTAGTGACTGGTGTCACTAGTGGTGCCCTCCGGGTTTGGAGGAAGAGGGGTCTCCGACCTCTGGTTCACTAGTAGCGGGATTGCTACTAGTGGGGTTCCCTCTTGAAAAGAGGAAGAGAGACGTGAGTCTCTGGGTTCTAGTAACTGTGGGTTGCTAGAGGTTCCCTCCGGTTGGGAGGAAGAGGGGAGGTTGTTCCCCTGGTCAAGCTGTGTGGCAGCTTTTGTTGCAGACTGAGTCTGCGGGTTCTAGCGTGAGCTAGTGAAAACCACACTCGGTTTGAGTGTGGGGTGGATGTAGGTCTGCTGGACCGAACCACCTAAAAACTCCTATTGCACTATGGTTTGATTTATCTGTTTTTGCTTCTGCTAGGTGATTGCATAGGGGCGCTCTAAGTGTTTGGTTTATGATTGAGTAGAAGAGTTGATTGGATTTCTTAGAATACTTTAATCAGTCAAGAGAGCGAAATACCAGTTGAGCTTCAGATTGCCTGATCTGTCTCGTTAGCTTTCTAGTTTTTATATTGAATGAAAGAATTTTAAACGGGCTATATTCATTCACCCCCCCTCTGAATACTACACCGAACCCAACACAATGGAATAAGAATTCTGAACACGAAGCGACATGGGAGACCGAGGAATCTATGAAGAAACGATTTCCCGACTTGTTCTAAGAGGTATATACTCTACACTCTCCGCGTGTATACAGAATATGCAATTGAATTTGGGGACCAAATTCTTTTTAAGTGGGGGAGGGTGTAGCAACCCTGACAAATGAATATTTGAAATGAATTAAAACATATATATTACAGAAGTAATACAGATAATAAAATAAAGTACAAATAACGCCTCTTAGAAAGGCGTTAATTTAAAAAGAAACGCCTCTATAAACGGCGTGACTAAAGAAAGGACGCCCACACATGTGGTCGTCAACTCTCACGCGACCAAATAGGCAAGTAAAAGAAACACCCATATCTTGGGCGTGTTTCAAAAATAAGGAACGCCCTTCTCCAAGACGTTTCTTAATAAACGACCTAAACAAGGTCGTCAATTCAAGAATGGACGCCCTGACCTAAGGCGTTAATTCCATTCGTGAACCGTTCGAACCCAGAACTTATCCAGGGTAAGTGATAAGCATTAGAAAGAGTTCAAACGTTGTAATGACTCTATCATAGAAGTATTACTTCCACACAATCACCAACCCTACTAGGACACCCAAAATCCTATAAAAACTCTCGTTCATCTAAACCCTAAACCTATTTGATTCGTTCGTCGGCAGAGGTACGTAAGAGGAGCATTCCTTCTTATTTTCCTTAAATCCCTAAGTCTGTTACATGAAGAACTAACAGTTCTTCATCTTCTTCTATTACAGGTTAAGAAGCCCCTACGTTTTGAAGAAGCATAGTTCTTCATCCGGGTAAAAATTATTTACCTTCGTATGATGTTCAGATCACAAAGAAACTGATACAGTTTCTTTATTTTCTTATAGGATAACTGCAGTCCTTCTTCTACAATCAAAGCCATCGTCTTCTTCCATCAACCAATAGCCGTGGTCTTCAGGAGCCTAACCGAGCATCATCCTCTGCTAGTCAAACCCCTCACGGTCATCTTCAAATCCATTATTAAGGTAGGTTTTCTCAAGTCACTGTAGCCCAAATAAAATAACGCAAGATATATGTATAAGCATGGCATGCATACAATTTTATTATGTTCTACAATATTTTGAAAGAAACGCCCCTGTCAAGGGCGCTAATTTACAAGACACGACCATGCCCAGGTCGTCAATTTCATATTTGACGCCCTGTACACAGGCGTTAATTTCATGTAAATGTTAATCACCCACCTTAAGAACTGATTATCTATGAAATCATGACTATAAACAATGCATGATCCTCTGTCTTCAACCTGCTAACGTTACTGTCCTGATGTTATCTTCGTTCCTCTGTTATCCTGAAATTATTACTGTCCTTCAAAAACTTTAAGTAACGACCTTGACAAAGTCGTTTTACACATGTTAACGCCCTGCCATAGGGCGTAAATTGAAAAGACACGCCCCTTCTTAGGGCGTTTATCGGTCAAAATCCTAAAATATATATATTCTGTAATATAGAATTAAACAGTAACGCCCCTTGCCAGGGCGTGTTTTAGACAAATCATGAAAAATTATTGAAATTCTGTCAAATATATAAATAATGAGACGCCTGCTACTGTAGTCGTCAACTCTTTAAGAAACGACCCCGTCCAGGGCGCGTTTTAGATAAATTACCGAATTATTGAAAATTCTGCAGAACGGAACATATGTAAACGCCCTTCTGTTAGGCGTTATTTACTTGAGAAATGACTTGACCTAAGTCGTTATTTTTTGTAAACTGATTTTTTATCCTGATTCTATAACCGATGGGTTCATATTATACATATACGTATATATCGGCACTATTCTTCACTCCGTGAGTATAGTCCCACTTTTCACGTTGTTTCATCGATCACACTCAACTCTCATTGACATACAAGCTCTCCATTGGACATTCCGTTCCTTTGGACTAGCGAGTTAGTCATAGAGACCTCCGTAAGACTCCTCGTAGCCTTGGATTCCCTCAAGGCCGACTGAGCTGGTTGTACCCTAAAAACCCATTACACGATCCTTGCCATGTCAATCTAAAGAAACATGGTATACCGGCCCTTATGTTTATACAAAGAGTATATCATAAGCAAATTCTTAATGGGATGATGATATCATGCCATATCATGTCGTTCTTGTAAACCTCAATTCTATGATAAGAATGAGGGTATCTTACTTTGATATACTGTTCATGTGGACCTCAATTCTATATAAAGAATGTCCATACTGATTATTCATGGTACCTAAGTTAAGGGAACCAAATTCTACCTAGTTTTGTCGATATCGTGATTATACCATTATTATCAATCTATGTCCTTTGTCATATTTTGGACTCTATTCTATCCAAGTTGTCATACATGTCTACAAGCTTGATTATTGAAATTCTATATTGGCTATATAAACAAGAGTGGATGTCAAAAATACATGATAAATGCCTGCGCATATAGGGCCCGATCTGGTCCTGGGAGGAGCACCCGAAAGTACTTGTGCCCATGGGAGTTAAAATGATAAGGTATCTGGCATTATACCGAGTACTTGACTTGCTTGATTGGACATTTCACACACATCTTGTACTTGAATTGTACTTGACTTGACATGAAATGCGTGGCCGCAAAAGGGTAATTTACTTGCTTGATACATGATAGCCAAAGTTCTTGACATGACTTGTTAAACGTACTTGCTTAAATATCTTGAATACCCTTGTTATCTTGTTGAAAGATCATGATTAGTCCATCTTATTTCCTTGATATTACATTCTCTCTATCTTGTCGTTTTATGCGAGCATGCATAGCTTTATTGCATTCATGGAAGATGTAATTACTTAAACCCCTTGCTAGTACTTGAGATATAATTTCCTACTGAGCGTTCGCTCATCCCGTTTGTCCCTTTTTACTTTTCAGGTAAGTCCGATGACGATGGAAGTCAATCGGATGGGAATGGTCATGAGTGAAAGTGCTAGAGCTGCTCAAGTGTCATCTAGTCTTTTCTATAGTTTCTTGAGTCAACTATGTACTTTTCTTTTTATTAAACAGAGTATTGGATTTGTAATAGTCTATTATAAAGGAATAAAGGATTGGGTTATCTTGCTATTTTGCGCATCTCTGTCTTTGTGTCGAATACACGACCACTCTGATTGACATGATTGATATAGACACGTCGTGCACCTCCGGATATCTTCCGCGCTCGGGGCGTGACAGGAGCACTACGTACCTTGTAAAAGGGAGATGGATGAGGCCATTCGCCAATAGGGTGTAGCGTTGGTGCAGGAAGAAGACAGCCCTCTGGAGACCGCTGAAAGGTGGAGACGGCCGAACGATAGGCCGCTGCAAGCGCTGAAGTGGAACGCGAGAAGAAGGTCTGATGTGGAGGTGAGACGGTCTGCAATAGGCCGCACACTGGAGCGAGACGGTCGGAGGAAGGCCGCAAACCCCGATAGACGGTCGGAGATGAACCGCACAGAACCTCCATATTCCAAGCCGTGGAACTTAATCTTCCACCCCTTCCGGTCGGCCAGGAGGGATGGGCCTCGTGCTAAGACTCTTGTTAACCTGCAAAACAACGCAAACGACCAAGAAAAAATAACCCAAATGAGTTTATGGAAGTGCAATATCTATGAAGAGAAATGAAAAGGTAAGCACATAAAGGGAATGGGGGATACCTGGGGTGGTTTTTTTTAACCCCTAATGGGCATGGAAAAGCAATAGGACGGTGAAGAATGCCAGGATGACAGTGGAAAAGAGTGAAGAGAAATGGAGAGAAATGATGCAATGATGAACAAATGATCGAAACGATTAAACTAAGACTCAAAACACAAAGGAAACAAACTACTCCCTGAGCCGAAGGCTTAAATGGACCTGGAAAGCCTTCCTCCCTAACTGAACTTCGTTCGAGAATGCAGAAGCACCTCAACGCCAATTCTGAAATCCCCCCTCTCGCGAGCTTGGACTGAGGGTGCTATTTATAGACCCTGGAAAGCTAGCCCGAATTGAGGGATTTCCAGCGAGAATTAGGCTTTATTTTGTGAATAAAAACCGTAGATAACATTCCCAAGAGTCCCCAGGATCAAACGGCACCCAATTTGTCTTAGAATTCGCAGAGAAAAAGGTGGATCAAACATCTCATTTGGCCATGGATGGAGAGAGAAAAACCAGCCGAAGCAATGATCTTGGCCCTTGAAGGCGGTCATTCGATAGACTGCCTACATCTATAAACGGTCCATCTGAAGACCGCCTATAAGGTGTCGGTGGAAAATAAATAATAAGATAAAAAGGCCTATTTATCTGAAAACAAACCGAATCAGTCAGCGTAGGACTCTCAATCAGAAAACGGTCATTCGATGGACCGCCTGACTCATGAAACGGTCCATCTGGAGACCGTCTTACAGATGTCGGTGGAAATTAATAATAAAAAAAGATAAACACCCATTTATCCATAAAACTGACCGACTCAGGACTCTGGCTTAAAAACGGTTGCTAGATGGGCCGCCTAACCCATAGAACGGTCTATCGCCAAACCGCAAATTAGGATGTCGGTGAAAAGTCAAAAATAAGATAAATATCCATTTATCCAGAGGCAAAGCCGTTGTAGGACTCTGGGCAATAAAAACGGTCATATGCAAGACCGCCCACCATTATTAAACAGTCTATCGCTAGACCACCTTTCGGGCGAGCAGTGGAAAATAATAAAATGGGATAAATAAGCCTATTCACCCCAAAGACCAAGTGAAACCAAAGCCCATTAAGCCCACATTCGAGGGCAAGTCCAGCCAGGGAGAAAATACCTAGAAAATAAGCCCAAAGAAATGCCTAGAAATGGCCCAATGAGTAATGGATAACTTGAGGCATTAAAAATAAGGGTAAGAAAATGACTCAACTCAAAGGTAAAAAATGGGTGTCAACAGATGCCCCTCCTTAACATCCTCTTTGTAGGGGAGCGAGCGGAGGTGAAGCAAAAGTGAAATGGAGGTGAAGCAGAAACGAAGCAGAGCAGACTAAAAAGTGGGCGTTAAGGTAAACGACACCCGTTTTCTCGTCAACGAGCGATAGGAATTTTTCGAAAAACTCCGAACCAATCACAAGGAACGATCACACCAAAATGACACCAGCTTGGAGAAAGTAACAACTAAGGAAAATAAAGTACGACCAACCTCATTTAGGGGGCACAATCCACGACCAATGAGGGGATCGGAACAAGCAGTAAAAGAAAATGAAGCGAGCTAAACTCCAGACAGGGACTCTCAGTCAACCAAACCAGGTAAACAGACCATAGAAACCTTCCAATTCTGAGTGGGATACTCTCTCTTACCCAAAACCATGAACGCACAATTATCCATCCCCAATGAGACACTTTCAGACAGACCATGGGACATGAATGCTCAAAAGATGCGCATGATGCATGCTGGGCTAAAATAAAAGAAATCATCAAAACGAATGCAAAGAAAGCCATAAAATATAAAATACTCGATAATAGTATTGCTAGACCAGAATAATTAGGGTCAAGACACTATCTGCAACCACAGTGTGCGAGATAGAACCATCGTCCCCTAACTTTTCCAACCTAATGGCCTATCCGATGATTAAACACGTGTACCTAGATCATCATCATTTTTGTTATAGGGGAACATCAGATCCTGGAACACGTGAATGACCATCCGGTTCTCGAGATAACATAACATATATACCATATAGTAATGCATTAAAGGACACAGGGTATGGGATACTTACCTGACTTGGATCATGGAAGTGGATTAATGCTGTAATCAATCATATATATCATGAAACAAGGTCATTCAGGTCAAGCGATTATCAATCAGGCACATAATGCAGCAAAAATAAGCCTTAAAAGATCACCCATTATTTCAACATAGACATGGTCTACTCCAGACCGCCACAAGTAAGCAAACGGTCCGAATGAGACTGTACAAGCAAGCAGAATTTTGAATTTCAAACGTGCTTTAAAACGGCCCAAGGAAAGACCGCCAAATAGATAAAAGGTCGTGGATGGACCATTTCATAACAGACGAGCCGTCACTCCCACACGGTCTTATCCAGACCCAATTGCTTATAAAGGGTCCATTGATAGACCGCATTATAATCGTCGGTTTCAAAAAAAGAAACCGACGCCCCATCGCCTTCTCCCTCCGTCAAACCCTCATCTCCTCCACTACCGAACACCGTAGCTTACTCCGCCCGACATCCATCCCCCCATTTTCACATTCTCAAGCTCCCCCCCCCTTTTCAACCTTCTTTGTCCCCTACATGCGCTTCAAAAGATAAGTCTTGAGGCGCCTAGCACGACGGATGGCCGGAGAAGGAGCCATACCGCCACCGGTGAACCCCTCGGAGGAGACCCAAGCGTCGTCGTCGGAGGCGGCCATAGAGGGGCCTCCACCGCCTACGATCGAGGGTGAGGCAGCCGCCACGGTCGTCAGAGCGGCTGAGGAGGCAGGAGTGCCGTCGGAGGCGGCAGCAGCGGCGGTGGAGAGGCCGGCCAAAACTGTTAGGGTGCTAGACACAGATTCAGAGGGGGGGGTGAATGAATCTCCCCTTTAAAATTTCGCTTAGATTGAAAACTCTTGATGTAAATCGTGTCGAAATAGAACTGGATGCTCAGCTAAACGGATAAACTGTTGAAGTTCAACTTCGAACACTGAACATACATCAAGCACTATATGAACTCTAAATGCAGCAGAAGACTGGTACTAAGATATATTGCTATGAAACCCATAGCCTTTATATTAAGTACACGATTCAGAAACATTTTCACAGTAGAAGCAGATTGATTAAGAGCACAATGTGCTAGACAACAAAATTAATTACCCTATGAAGGAGGTAGAAGATAGGGAATCATACACACTCGCAAACCATAGAACACATGGAATTTTAGATCGTTCAGTCTACTACCCGCAGACCTACGTCCATCCCCCACTCAAACCAGAGTGAGGCTTCTCGCTGATACACAGCTTAAACTGCTGGGCATTACAGCTTGCCTACAACCGCTGAGCAACACAACTTGCTTCCACTGAGCAATCACAGCTTGCTGTCCAGAGGAACCGATCCTCTGCAACCGCCAAGCAACACAGCTTCTTGTCCAGAGGAAACAATCCTCTGCAATGCTGACACACAGCTTGAAACAAATGTTTAAAAGGAAAGCAAGTATGAAAAAATTCAGCTACGGAAAGTTGGAAATAAAGCACAAGAATCTAGCTCTCGCAGGAGCAAGTTGGTCTGGGTCTGATCCAGAAACCAACAAATAGTAGATCTTCAATTTGCTTCAACCGCTTCACTATCACTTCTCTCTTCTCTCTCGAGCTCTCTCTTTCTCAGCACTCTCACACTACTGCATTCTATCTTATTTCTTCTCTCTGTCGATTCTTCTTCTTGCTCTCTGGTTCTTCTCTCTTTTTCCCTCTCCTCTGTTCTCTGAATTCTCTTCTTCTGATCTTCACATCTACAACGCTCTCTCTCTCTCTCAACGCAGAAGAGGGATATATATATATATATATATATATATATATATATATATATATATATATATAGCTTCAAACCTGGGACCCACGAGTTCACAGATTGGGCGTGTGGGGGGAACACTCCCGCCAAGAGATTTCAGGAAACCCTTAGCCACGTGTCAGAGTCAGGATAAGAGGGGATTCACGTGGAGACTTCTTGGATGATCCACCTTGGATCACGTGCCAGTCATTGGCTCTGTTAACCTCACGAGCTCATGTTTCAGATGTGACTTATGTGAGCACGTGAGAGATAGAGTGTTGTCTACCCTTTATACTGTAGGTGCTCGAACGTATTCCATGTTGAAGGAAATGCCTTAGCCTGTCAAGGTGAACATATGCTCAGATCGTATAGTGATAAAGATGCACAGACCTTGATAGCATATAAACACATGTGCACGGACTTTAAATATCAACTAGGTAGATATGCACAGACTCACTATATGCATAAGTGAGAAATGCACCGATCCTGTGATGGCTAACATGAAAACATGCACAGACCTTACCATCGTGCATCAACAAGAGTTGCTCCGACCTTGTCCAACCCACAGCAGGGGTTGCACGGACCTTAGTGTAGCTAACGCGAAGCATGCACCGACTCATTCTATGCACAATGCAAACCTGCACCGATCTGTATGCTGGACTAAAGAATAGGCACCGACTTCTACCTTTTGACACCTAACACTGCACCGACCCCAACAAAGGTTGCAAGAATTGGCTATCATGTAATTATATCAAGATAGACAAGCATGTACGTTTAGCGAGTCATGTCAAGAATTGGCTATCATGTTATCAAGCAAGCAACTAAATACCCTTCCGGGCCACGCATGTCAAGTCACGTCAAGTCAAGAACAAGTACAAGAGTTTGTGGAAATGTCCATTCAAGCAAGTCATGCACTTCGGTGCAATGCCACACCGTGATCAATAATAGCTCCCAAGAGCACAAGTACTTTCGGGTGCTCCTCCCAGGATCAGATCGGGCCCTATATGCGCCAGCATTGAATCATGTATTCCGACATCCACTTTAGTTATAGCCAATATAGAATTTCAATGGAATGAACCTTTGTAGGAATATAAGGTAGATCTTGTGGAATAGGATCACAAGAACAGAAATTTCATGGAAGGACATACTACGGTCAAACGATACAATCATGATACTCACGTAAAACTAAGTGGGATCGGCTCCCTAGTGGGTGCCATGACATTAAGAATAAGCATCCATATGTACATAGGTGCTAGTTCTTTGAACATGATGAGGTAGAAAGAATTGGTATCTCCATAAGATACATATTCCAAGATAGATAGCAATGGCATAGTTTTCCCATTCCATTAGTTTAAGAATAATTCTCATGACGACTAGGTAGTATACCATGAGGGCCGGTTTATCATGTTTCTTTAGAGTGACATGGCAATCAAAATGTCATACGTTTTAGTGGTACAACCTGCTCAATCGGTCTAGAGGGAATCCAAGGCTACGAGGAGTCTTACGGAGGTCCCAATGACTAACTTTCCAGTCCGGAGGAACGGAATGTCCAACGGAGGGCTCGTATGTCACCAAGAGTTAAGGGGCAATCGATAAAACATCGTGAAATGTGGGACTATACTCACGGAATGGAATATAGTGCCTATATATATATCCCACTGTCGAGGGTTACAAAACACCATGAAAATTAGAATACATGTAATTGGTGACTGAGATCAAGTCTTCATTTTATGAATTAGCGCCCTAGGAAGGGTCGCTAGTTTAATATATAACGACTGTTCATTCGGTCGTTATATCTAGGGTCTATATATATATTAAGATCTGTAAAAATTCTCAAATTCCAGAAATTATATAAATGGCGACTTAGCTTAAGTCTTCAATTAAGTAAGTAGCGCACTAGCCAGGGGTGTCATATTTCAAATTGATGGCAGGGTGCATGTCGTTATTTCAATATCCATGTAATTCGGTCATGAACAGCTTAATGTTCACAGGTTATCACTGATTAGTGCCTGTGTGGGGGGGCGTTCATTAAATTGACGACCTAAAGACGGTCGTTATTTATTTGTCATATGATACGCAACGGGCAAGTATAATCATAGACACATGATTTTTGGAGTGTGTCCAATCAAGAAACTAGATACATGTACAGGCAGAGAAAAATAACAGGAATCTAACAGTATACACATGCATCAGATTAAATGTCATGGTTCACAGTTATTAAATTTTGAACATGTGTATTTATTAATTAACCAACTAATCTGACGAGTGTTTGCACGGTCGCTATATCAAATAGCGCCCTAGAGGGAGGCGCGTTCTACTGAAAACTTCCAGAAATGCATTTAAACCTACTGAAAATACTCTAATAGACCTATATGCATGATTATGATTTAATAACTATTAGATTGGGCTTGTACTTGAGAACACCTACCTTTTGGTTGATTTGGATGATGGAAACGTGAGGAGAATGAAGGACCCGCAATAAGAAAACCTCAGTACGATACTCTGTTTTCAACAGAGTAACTGGGCAACGGCAGCAAGAAGAAGATAATATCAAAAAAAAGTAGCAGTAACAGCATCTTATTCTTCTAGCTCCAGTAGCCGAAGGCAAGCAGCAGCAACTTCAACTGACGGCGAAGCACGGAAAGAAGCCTTCTTCTTCACGTGATAACAAGAGCAGAAGAAGTAGCAGACTTCTTCCACGGCAACCACAACGGAAGTAGAATAGCAGCACAAGCCTCCTCCTCCAGGAAGAAGCAGAGAAAGAGAATAGAATTCTCTCCCCCACATACAGCCAAAGAAGAATAATCTTCAAGAGAACAGCAGGACGTCTTCAAAAATAGAATCAACAGAGGGTTTGATGGAGGGGGTTTGATATTTATAGAGAAGAGGTTCGATTGTGGGTTAGAGTTTGATTAGGATCAAAGTTTCCACGGAAAAATCCTATTGTTATCTATACTTCCCTATGTTAATCCTTTCCAGATCAAAACCTTCCCGAATAGCATCCTAGTTCGAACAAAACACGGCAACATTACCGTTCTCCTTCTATAAGGAAATAGCGCCTAGGGTAGAGGCGCCCTTTAGGGAAATAGCGCCTAGGATAGAGGCGTCATTCATGTAATTGGCGCCTTTGTGAAAGGTCTTCAATTTATGAAATGACACCTTAAGAGGAGGCACCATTCAATTTTGGCCCATTTGTTATATGTTTTAAGTGTATATGAGTTGGGCCTTGAATATTGGTTTAATTTTCAATCCAATTACATTCCTTCAATTTACCAGGGTTGCTACACCCTCCCCCACTTAAAAGAATTTGGTCCCCAAATTTGATCGTATATAGACGTGGAGGGTGCATAGTACATATCATTTTCAAATAAGTTGGGAAACCTTTTCTTCATGGACTCCTCGGTCTCCCATGTGGCTTCTTGTTCCGAGCATTTGTTCCATTGAACCTTGACCATGGGAATTGTCTCGTTCCTTAATGCATGTACTTCGCGATCAAGGATCTTCATGGGTTTTTGTTCATAAGTGAGATCCTTTTGTATCACTAGGTCTCCATGATCTATGACATGTGACGGATCGTGCACATACTTCTTCAACATGGATATGTGAAACACGTTATGAACTTCGGACAATTGAGGAGGTAAAGTGACGCGGTAAGCAACTTCGCCAAC